>JAWZYU010000017.1:13287537-13810675 GCA_038380435.1 Ryuthela nishihirai
AATCGATCGTTAGTTACAAATTCGAAGACGGCGAATTCAACGACTTCTTCGAGCTCTTCATCGATGGCAGAGTGGATTTTGGTGACTACTTCGACACTCTTCTCTCCTGGTATGAGCACAGAGACGACCCGAACGTCCTTTTCATCACTTACGAGCAGTTGAAAGCCGACACCAGAGGCTATGTGATGAAGATCGCCGAGTTCATGGGGGAGAAGTACAAGAGGGAATTGCTGGAGAACCCCGACACTCTCGAAGACGTTATCAATCATAGCAGCTTCGAATACTTGAAAAAAGCTCTGAATCAGCACTTTGCCGAGCTGAGCGCAATGCCCAAGGAAGTAATCCTGAACAACCCGGACCTCCCCGATAGCATCAAGAATATTTTCGGAGGTGATGAAGCCGTCTTCAAGTCCGACGCAGAGGGCGTAAACTTTGTTCGCAAAGGAATTGTCGGCGATTGGAGGAATCACTTCTCTGAAGATCAGAATGAGAGGCTCGAGAAAATGTTCCAGAAGAGGACAGAAGGGACCGAAATCCCTCAGTTGTGGAAGGAGTGCATGATGGGAACCAGCGAACATTAATCTCGAGAAGAAGATCAGATGACTGTGAAAAAGAAGGAAGGCACTTTCGTATCCATTGCGCTCTCATCTCATCTTTTGGAATGAGGAAGTTCTCGAAACCTGGAATGGCTCTGTGCATCCAGTTTCTCTTAATCAAACGATTCTTTCTCTCTTTCAATTGATTTGTTCCTAATTAAAATGCTTACAGTGTAAGATTACATAATTTCATTTTTATTAGTCAATTGGTTGGTTAGTTGTTTGGGGGGTTTTTTTTGGCTCAAAAGCAACCAAGGCTATATTGCACTGAACAAAAAGACATGAAGGGACAAAAGTGAAGCAACCCACAGCCAAAGTTAAAATTGAGAAAAAAAAAACAGCAAATAAAAATGAGTATATAAAGAGAGATAAAAAGGAAGCAACAAGTGTAAACTCAACAGTAAAAATTTTTGTGTAGGATCCATTTAAAATCAGAAACAAAATCTAGTTGACAAAGTAAAACGTTCATAAACGTGTAAAACATCCAGTGAAACGTAAAAATTCAAAGACAGATTTTAAAAGCGATTCAGCAGATAATAGTTGTCCGAGTGTTGCTTGGATGTAAAATCGTGAAAGTTAAAATAGAGTCGACGTTCAAAGGTAAAAGCGGGACATGAGATTAAAATGTGTCTAACGGTTCAAATGGTGTCACAAAACTCGCACTTAGGTTTGTCGTCCTCCTTGAGAAGAAAAGAGTGTGTTAAAAAACGAGTGACCTAAGTGGAGCCAAGCAAGTGAAACTTCCCCCTTGTGATTCCTGCAAAAACAAGACTGCCACGGTTTGACAATGGGCTTGATCTCGAAAAGCTTGTTAGCAACCTGTTCAGACCAAGATCTCTGCCACTGTGCCCCGGAGCTCGATGGAAAAACGCTGCCGGATGTCCAAGTATGGAACCGGCAGCGGAGAGTCGGATAGGGGCGTGGTGACTTGGCAGCAGCATCTGTCAAGTCATTGCCCCTGATTCCGACATGACTGGGCACCCAGCAGAAAAGAATCATGGTGGTGGCTGCCAGACGATGGAGCTGCTGGCGTTTCTTGGAGAGAACAGGGTGAGGCCAATGCCTCACCGAGATCAAAGCCTGTAGCAAGTAAGTGAGTCGGTGTAGAGAACACACCGACGATGATGCTTAGCTGCTATGTGGTCCAAGGCAATGCTGATAGCATGCAACTCTGCAGTGATGATGGAACACTGCTGTGGGATCTGGTCTGCAATGATTGCATCACAGCAGACCATGGCCGATCCCACTGATGTGCCGGACTTCGAGCCATCTGTAAAGACAGACAAGAAGTCCGGGTGTGCAGCACGATGGCTGGCAAAGAGTTGCCGGTACACACAGTTGTGTGTAACGGCCTTCCCCGTCCTGCACAGGGAAAAATCATAGGAAGGGTAAACAGCGAGCCAAGGTGGAAGTGGCTCAGCTGTCAACTGTGCGATGCTATCTGGACTGGTGTTGATGTCTCGCAGGTGACCTCGGACACACAAACCGAAAGGGCGAATATCCGTTGGCCGATTCTGGTATTACATTTTATTCTGGTATTATCTCGCAAGCCTAGGCTGTGGTGGTCACAAAGAATGCCGCATCTCCATGCCGTGTCGTACACTTTTTCAATGTCGAAGAAAATTGACACCAGGTGCTCTTGACGTAAAAACGAATTCCTGATCGCTGATTCGAGGCGGATCAGGTGGTTTAAAGTAGACCTGTGCCTGTGCAAGCCACACTGGGTGTTGGAAAGAAGGCCTTGATGTTCCAAATACCAGGCCAGCTTGGTATTTACCATTCTTTCCAACACCTTGCAGACGCAGCTCGTCAACGCAATTGGACGATAATTGGAAGGAATCTTGGGATCTTTGCTGGCTTGGGGAAGGCCAAGACGATGGCCTCTCACCAGGAGTCCGGAAACTGCTCCTCAAAGAAAATACGGTTGAAGAGTCAGAGCAGTCGATCCTTACTCGATGGTGAGAGATGTTGGGGCATTGCATAATGGACATTGTCTTGCCCGACGGCAGATGCACGAGAAGTGTGCAGAGAAAGGCTAAGCTCCTCCGCTGTGAATGGCCTGTTGTAAGACTCCAGGCCATTCGAGTGGAAGGACAGCAGAGAATATTTGGCCTTACTCTTCTGGGACAGAAACTCAGGGCAGTATAAAGGTAAAAAGAAATAGAGGAGAATGACTCTCCCAAAGTGTCGGCAATTGCTTGAGGTTCAGCAAATGCCTGTCCATTGTGCTCCAGGATCGATAATGAGTGGGACGTGTACTTCCCACCCATCTTCTGGACTTTATCCCACACGACCTAAGAACTGATCGCACGGGTGATAGAAGACATATATTTGATCCAAGATTCCTTCTGGCTCTGGTGCCAGATGAAATGGGCTTTCGCCCTGGCGCATTTGAATGCTTCTAGGTTGGGGGACGTCAGATATCTCCGAAACACCCCCTAAGCTTTGTTCTGAGCCTTATGAGCTGCGGTGCAGTCGGGATTCCACCACGGTTTTGGGAACCATGGAAACCGAGTCGAGGTCTGAGGAATAGTAGAGGCAGCTGCATGGACGATGCAGTCCGTCATCTCCACCACTGCAACATTGATTGGCTCCTGGCTGACAGAATGCTCATCGAGCTCAGACAAAAGCTTGAAGCCATTCCAGTCAGCCCGATCAAGCATCCACCAGGATACATGCGAAGGGCTGCAAGGCCCCCTACGGGAGATGGTGCACACCACGAGGAGTTGATCACTTCATATGGATTGTCCTTGACCTCCCATGTAAAGAGTGGAAGGATCGAGGAGGAGCAGATGATGAGATCAATGGCAGTGAATGGGCGGGTTGGGGAGTGGAAGTAGGTATTGACACCAGTGTTCAACAGGGAGAGCAATGGATCCAGGAACCATTGCCCCAGGACCTCGCCCCTCCTGTTGATATCACAACTGCCCCAGAGTGGACTGTGTCCATTGAAATCTCCCACGATGAGGAAAGGGGACAGAAGCTGCGAGACGAGGTCATCCTGGATGGCAATGCTTCCGGATGGTAGATAAACCGAACAGACAGTCAACGAAAATTCCACAAAATGGCAGATGGCAACCGCCTCTAAATCGATGGTGACGGGAATGACCTGGAATGGAGAATGGTTGCTCACGGGTATGGCAACAACCCCGTGAGCTGGACCATCTCCATCCCGATCTCGCCGAACAAGAGAGAAGTGCTGAATAGTCGGATCGTTGGCTGTCTGCAAGAATGTCTCCTGTAAGCACATGCAGATGGGTTCATGTGCCATCAGGAGGACCATGATGTCATCAATATTCCTCTGGAATCCACGAACAGTTCCATTGTATGAATGTGACCATCTCAGGTCTTAGAAGTAGTGGCGGACGACGTACGATTTATGTTAATCGTCTCCAGCTACGGTTTCAGAAAAATGGGGAGGTCTGTGTCCATGTCCTCAGAGTTGTCCGAGTGACACGGATCAGAGACCGTGGAAAATGTTGGCGTTAAAATAATTTTTTTTGGCCCTGGTAGTGGCCCTTTGAGTGTGGAAGGTCTTGCTGTCTGTGGGTGGGGTGGAGGAGGCCTTCCTGAGGTGGAAGTGGAAGGCACAGACACAGGAATAGAAACCGGAGACGATGTCGAGATCGACACCGAAGTCGGCTTCGCCTGCGTCAAGAGGTACTTGGCAGCAGGCGAGAAAGATTCAGCTGGTGGGACGTTGATATCAGTCTGCACCACCACGGAAGCCATCTTAATGACGGGCTTTCCGACGACCGCACAGGCATAGGAAACTTTGCCAGGTGGGGCAGGTGGTGCAGCGTGCTTCCTCATCTCTGGATAACTGGTGTTATGAAGGATCTTTAGGCGCTGTACCTCTTTCTCCTCCAGCCACTTTGGACAGTCGCGGGAGTATGCCAGATGTTCGCCATGGCAGTTTACACAGCATGCCTTTTCTGCTGTGCAGTCAGGTTCAAGATGATCTTGACTGCCACAACGAGCGCAGGTGGACTTCCCCCGGCACGCAGTGAGGACATGGCCAAACCTCTGGCACTGAAAACAATGCAGAGGGTTTAGTATAAATACCCTTCCTTGATGGAAGTAGGCAGGTGTGGCATATTGAAAGTTAGTATTAGTACCCGGCTGGGTACTAACTTTCCATCACAGCGCGTTGAAACCCGGTGGACTGCTATCACCCCCTGTGATGAAATCTCCAAGAGGATTTCCTCCTCAGAAACTATATTGAGGAGGCCCCACACGGAAATCACGCCCCGGGAGTAATTTAGCATCTTATGTGGAGTGACTTCGACTGTCATTCCACCAATCGCTGTAACTTTCAACAGAAGCTCCGAATGCTTGGAGCATGCAGTATCCACCTGCAAGTAACCAGATCTTAGGCGTGCGACAGATTTCGGTTGTCCCGCAAGATCTTTCAAACCCTTGTTGATAAAAAAAAGGGGGACATGTCCCGAAGAACCTGATCACCCGTAGAGTGGACAACCAGAAATCTTGGAGATGGAGAAACACAGGAAGACGACAGTGAAGATAAACGAAGATACAGAAGATGGAGGCTTGTGGCGAGCTCTTTTAGCGGCATTCTCTGGAGAATTATCTTTTTTAGGGCTCATGTTTAGTTTTTGGGATTCAGTGCCCATTGTCCCCACCCAACGTGGAGTCCAACTAGGGGACACCCAGTTGGGTGCCAGGACTGCCTGGGCACCATACCCAAACAGCCAGTGAATCAAGCCCTCACAACTAAACAAAAGGAAAAAAAATGAGAAATGTGAGAATACCAACCTAGGTCTCACAAAAGAAAAGAAACAGACAAACAAAGAAAAGTGAGAAGCAACTCGTTCTCACAAATGAAAGAACACTACAAAATGAATAAATCTGTGGGGAAACTTGTAAACTGTTGCCTGGACGTGAACAAGGTTACTCACCGTTCTTCATGGTTAACCCTAGCAGGACTGCCCACCAGCTGATTGATCCTGAGGGGGCCACCCCAGGACCACCAGTTTACCTGAAGCAGAGGCCAAAGCAGTGTATAGCGGCGGCCCTCGAAGTCGCTCCCCAATGCAAAACGGCCAAAGGGAACCCCACCAGTCATGACCCTGGGAGAGAAGACGGGGACCCCCTGAGCAACTGGTAAGAAAGGAACAGGATCCTTCTTACCAGGGACACGGGTCTCCGTGTACTGCAAACATGCAGGCGAGCATTCAGGATCCTGTGAAGGTACCCGAGCAAGAAGAACCTTCACAGGGTGGTTTATTCGTCGAAGGCTCCTAGCTGAGGAATATTTATTTCTGTTGATATTAGCTCGTACATATCTTGACAGCTTCCACAAGAGGTTATGTTTTAAAAACGTGCACAAATTTATCCCATTTTAACTAATTCAAAAGATTGCAAGTATATTTACATAAAGAGCAAACAAAAAATATCTGCCAGTGCAATTGATTATTATTCTCCACTATCAACAGTCAGTTCATTGGATTTCATCATTCGAAGAGGAGAAGCAATATTCATAATGGCTCATTTGTTCATCATAAATAATTATCAAAAACGAATGATTCCTCGAATTCTTGTTTTCAGTTCTTCGTTGCAACTCCTTTTCCTAATCAATTATTTTGAATTAACAATTCTATATTCTCTTTCCAATTTAAGTCTGTACATGTTCGAAACCAAATTAAAATTTTTTCCACCCCTGATGAAGTAATAACACGAAATGTCTGTCGAAATTTCTTGCAGACAACATTTAACTCTGTTTCTTAAAACAGCTCGCGTTTCCCATTCTTTAGTTCAATATAGATCCCCATTATCCGAGTCCGCGTTATCCATTTGCCTGCATATAAGGGAACAATTTATTCTGAAATTCCACATAAAAATTCCCCGCCCACCAAAGGATCTCATCCGTGGACCAAAAATGATGACGACAACGTCATTTCAGAAGATCTTAACAATTAAAGGTTTAAGAGAACCTTCTGCAAAATTGATGACGCTGTGAATTATTTTAGAGACTATTAATCCTCTCTACGATTGCTCTGGCAAAGTTGAACATCAGCTACGAGATAGTTTGTCGTGCTTCAAAGCAAAACTGAAAGCTGGAACCCAAACAACTTTAGACTTATTCTCTGCAAAACATGAACCTATCACGGAAGAATCAGAACTAGGAGGTAGTCGTCCAACATCCCGACGAGAGGATCAGGAGATGCAGTAAATGGCCCTTTCCTCACAAAGGGCCATGCATCTGCAGCCAATTCTCTCCCAACATCAAGCTCCATCTGACCATCCAAGCCGCCTTTACATTATTTTTGTTTGGAAGGGAATAAAAATCACTGATACGTTAAAACAATTTATTCAAGGAAATTATTCACATCTAATTAATGTTTCTTTGCCCATACCTAATCCAGTGGTTATCGTAGCTGACTATTGAACCAGCAGGCATGTCCCTGTGTATGTGTTTGCATGTTGTATGGGAAAGCACGACAAGCCCAATAGACCTTCCCAGTTCTCTTCGTCCCACATACACAAATTCATGCCGATGCAAACACACACAGAACGTGAAATCAGCGTCTTATTTCGAAGATAATTAGATCGATAACTTACAGTAAGCGATATCTCAAGGTAAATTCCTTTAAAAAAATGTGCAATGAAATGTTTAATCAGATGATCTGGTCTTTATTGACCCCTCTTTACATTATTTTTTATCGGCGGAAATTCCCATCTTAAATGGATTCGCTTTAAGTGGAGATTAACAGTGGATAACGGGGACATTATCAGTTGCGCATTCCAGATGCATTTTTACATGATGTACGCAGCAACCATCGATCATCCGATTATCGATGCATCCAATCCAAATTCGGTTTACCGTTGGGTTTGGGAGGATAGATGCATCCAATCCAAATTCGGTTCACCGTTGGGTTTGGGAGGATAGATGCATCCAATCCAAATTCGGTTCACCGTTGGGTTTGGGAGGATAGATGCATCCAATCCAAATTCTGTTCACTGTTGGGTTTGGGAGGATAGATGCATCCAATCCAAATTCTGTTCACTGTTGGGTTTGGGAGGATAGGCGAGATGCGGTGCCAGCCCACGCAATCCGCAAGGCAATTGACACACCCTCTTATGGGGGAAAAAACCAACGGTTTGGTTATTCAATTTAAATATTTTAGCTTTTTTCTTTTTCAGTGAAATTTTAAATAATCTGTTTACTCACGTAATTTCACCCCCCTCCCCTCTTTTACGCCATTAATTATATAGAATATTAAAATGTTTTTAAAAGTTTACTTCATGGGGAGAGGGAGATGAAGCCGATATTGTTTCAGCTTGAAATTCTGGTTTTGCGAAAGAACGCTTGAAAGAAAAACAAAACGGAACATTTTATCCATTTCACTTCTGGCAGCCTCTTAAGTTGATATTAACTCTCTTTGGCAACTTTTAACTCAGGATAATTTCCCTGGATATAATTTTATATCCATTATTGGACTTCACTAAAACTATATCCAGTGTTTTCTCCAACTTAACACATAATTTTCTTAAATGCATTACTCTATTTGGTATCATTTCAGTTCTATCTTTGATATCATATATCGTCGCTTTTAACGACTTTTGTAAAACTTCTTCACAACTTAGTAATGTCACGTAACTTTTAGCCAACATATTTTATGAGTATTCCACTCTGAATCTGAATCAAAATTCCCACCAAGGTATTCGAATTGTTGCAAATTGTTGTATAGTTTCACACGAGCAAGATCTATTTGTATTTACTCATTACCATGTATATAAAGGTAATGAGGAAAGTAATCAAATAAAAATATATAAATTTAAAAAAACTTTCTCAACCTTTAAGTTTAAAAAAGAAACACTTTAAGTATCTGCTTGACAGAAGTCTCTCAATAAGCCATAGATAAGACCCATACCTTTCCAGGGTTCGAATCCTGGTTCCTTTGATGATCTAGCGAAGAACGGTAACCACTCTGCCACCTGGAAGTTTAATAATTTTTTATTGGTTAACTAGCTGCTAGGTCTAGGTCATTGCAGGCTTCAAGAAAAAGCTCATAGTCATTGGCATTTTTTCAAATTATTCTAATATCACCAGCAAATGACTATTTTTTAAATTCATGAAAATAAAAATTCTGATGCTGCGGCGCATGGTTGATAATCGATTTCGTTCACTTGAGTTGTAAAGTCTGTCTTTGTAACATTGATCTAAATCATTACAAGTGCATCATGGTTCCTGCTGCTGAATTTCCTAACTATTATATGTGAAACTGCAAGTCCTTTTTGAGAATTTCAAATAAAAAAAATATACAACTCCAGTTTTTTGTGGCTCATCCATTATTACAACTTTTTGTAGCCAGTATCAATAGAGCAGTTAATTGCATTCCATACAACACCCTTTCCTAACATCAAATTCAACCGGTGTGTACCGGAAAACCTTAACTCCTCCCCTCCGCAAGAAATATCGCTTTTGTTTCGTTTAATGTGAACACACACAGATATACCCGAATTTTGATACACATCATAAACATCTGGCATATTTTTCGGATTTCGTAATGCATAATTCGACATTTTGGATGAATTCTTTCTCCCAACTTTCTTCATAAAATATTGATTCATTTGTTTTCAGACGGGCATGAGCAGAATTTGCATTTCAACGCTCACATAGTCTCAACTGAATTATTTTGAATACGATTCATTTTCCCCTCTCTTGCAAAAAATGATGCAAGAGCAGCAAAGGAATAGGGGGAAATAGGGATCATATTGGAAACATTTCTTAACAGTTAAATAAGTTGGACTTTTCAAAAGAAATCGCTTGTCAGAAGGAAAAAATGACGTCACCCACGTCTCTCAGGGCCTTATGCTAACGAAGTTCAGGCTTTTGGGAGAATGAGTTCTGTCTGGCCCACAAGAAGCAAACGAGAGGAATTGCTAGGAAGGAAAATGAAGAAGGTTGTTCACGGTTTTTCCTTATTCGTTTAAAGCCATAAAGAAAATTTTCAGGCTTTTCCTTTTACATAGTTGTACATCACATTTCACCACAAGTTTGGCATATTTTTGCAGGACCCCCTAACTTAACCATCCACCCGCGATGATTATCCACATCGCGGGGGGGGGGATTGCGGGGCTATCATTATCCCTTTCCTGTCCCCCCCATCGCTGTTCGTGAGAGTAGCGCAAGATGATATGGACCGTCGGCTGGGCAGCTCGTTCCACCTGTTAGCGAAAACTTTTTCTTTACACACCATGGGCTAAATGGTTAGGTCATGAGGATCCGAAGGGCTCAGAGGAGATTAGGGGAAGGGGATCCACTGGACAGCTGCTAGGAGACAGATGGTAGTCTCCCGCCAAAACCATCCGCGTGTTCTCTAACTTGCACAGCGTATGGCACTCTTGCATATGGGTCCACGGCTTTACATCCCATCAGATGGATGCTGGCCTTTCGAAGCTCATTGGTGCATCCTTTGTCACGTGGAGAGTTGCGACTCGGAACCTGAAATCTGCAGATTACAAGCCTGGGTATTGCCCGGGAAGCAACTCAAAGGCATGGCACGAAGGCTTAAGGATTATGGAAAAGTGGACGGTAATATAGGATGCAAATTTCAGTACTCATGAATGGAAGCACTTTAGAAAAAAGCTGAAAACAGAAAATAAATTTTATGGCGCATTTTTTTTTTAAAAATAGAGAATAATTTCGCTTTGTCGTCTGTTTGTCCGTCTGTAAACTTTGTTCATACAGGTAAATAAAAAATTATTTTTGTGTTGGATAGGTATTGATGAAATATTGCGATTTGCACTTTTCGAATCACTAAAAGATATAACTATGCCCTCTAACGGTAGAAAAAATTGAAAATTCCAAAATTTCAAAAGAATATTCTAAACGATGTACTTATGTTAGAAATTTGAAATTTTGGTATTGGAATGTGAATGTCACGAATTTACCATTGGCAACAATGGGTTGACCTGTAGACCCGGGGGGAAGCGGATGCCCCTTTTTTGCTTTTAGAGTAAGGTGACCAGACGTCCCGCTTTTGGCGGGACAGTCCCGATTTTTAACAATTTGTCCCGCGTCCCGCGGCGTTTTAAAAAAGTCCCGATTTTTGGAAAGAACGCACGACAAGCTAGGGAACGGCGGGAGAACGGGAAGGGAATATACGGTGTTCGGCGGCCATGTGGCTATTTCGCCAGGATATGAGTTTTATATTATTTTTGTTAATTTTATAATGTTAAACTTTAATAATAAGAAATAATTGTTGAGAACTGATTATCGAGAACTGCTTATCAAAGTTCGCATTGTTGATCAGTTGTTAGAATTCGACCACCATTGTTTAGACTTAATGAACAATGACCGTACTGCGTGCTAGTGCTAGTTAAACAAGTGATGTCAACAAATCAGCTATTCAGATAATTTAGGTAAGTAATTTACTTATTTATTTCATAAATACATAAATTTTCTTGAATTTAGCAGACAGTACTCGTATTATTTATATTTTATAGTGGCGGCAAAAAGTCTAGCGCCGGCCTTGTAAGTGACACTTACGACTTACGGCAAATTCAGAGGAAAAATAATACTAGTTAGTATTGTTATTATTTAGAAAGAAACATAGGATTAAAATTAAAATAATTTTTAAAATATAGTTACTTTATAACAATCAAATTAATTTAATTTATAAACTAAGAATAAAATATGGTGTCCCGCTTACCAATGGTGACCGCTCATGGTGTCCCGCTTTACCAATGTTAAAATCTGGTCACTTTATTTTAGAGATAAATTAAAAATTATATTTGGGTGGACAGGTATTGATGAAATACTACGATTTGCACTTTCCGAATCTTCCCAAGAAGCTGTTCTCCAACGGTGGAAAAATTCCAAAATTTAAATCCATGTTGCAAACGATGTAGTGAGGTTAGAAATGAAATTTTGGTGTTGAAATGTGAAGGTCTTGAAGATTCCATTGACGACAATGAGTTGACCCATTACCTCCAGGGTAAGTGGGAAACGCAATTGTTCTGCTTTAAGAGATATTTGGAAAACTATTTTTTAGTTGGTATTAATGATATAATTCGCATTTTCAGAGGAAGAGTCTTAATTTATATCGTTAGAGATCATTAAATGTGGAAATGACAAAACTTTTAACGAATGTTTCAAGTGATCTGTTTATGGTAATTTTAAATTTCGGCAGTAGAATGTCAAGATATTCCATTAACAACATTTGTTTGTTTGTTACACGTTACGTTCCAATGAGATTTCGTTCTTCAGGCTTTCTCAATACAAAATTTTGATGTCAACATTATATTAGTTCGAAAAGGTTGAATAAGTTTATCCAGATTGTTTTTTTTAATTATTTTGGATTAATGTTCGCCCATGTGTGTTTTAAGTGTTTATGATGGTGTTGGGGAGTTATTGATTATGTGGTGGCTGTCTAGAGTGAGGTGTTATAAGTGGTATAAGTATTTTGAGGATTGAGAGAAAAAATAAGGAGATGGTTATTCCTGTTTTGTTATACATATTTTTCCATTGAGTCTCTGCATTTAAGTTTGAGTTTAAATGTTTGATTTGCTAGTTTAATAACACAGATTTTAGTGTTGAAAGTTTTTCTATTTTTATATATATATGTTTTGTTTTTTTTAATTTTTTTTATATATATATTTTCCCTCTCGGACTAGAGAGAGTTGTTTTATTTTATTTTTATTTATTTTTATTATAGTTATTTATATTTTTTGTAGTGTATTTTATATTTGTTTGTGTTTTTTATATTTTTTGAAGTATTTTCAATTATGTCTTTTCATATTTTTTTCTCATGTTGTTATCTATAGGGGTATCAGCCTACTCTCTGTTCCAGGTAAAGTTCTTTCCCTGATTGTGCTTAATAGAATTAAGAATCTGATTGACAGGCAATTGCATGATGAGCAATGTGGATTCAGAAGTGGTAGGGGATGTGTGGATCATATATTTTCACTTAGGCAGATTCTTGAGAAATGTTTAGAGTTTCAGAAACCTTTGGTTGCTAGCTTTGTTAATTTCAAAAAGGCTTTCGACTCTGTTGATCGTCATAATTTGTTCTTGATTGTGAGATCATATGGTATACCTGACAAGTTAGTTAACATAATGAAAGCTCTCTATAATAACACTGAGTCATGTGTGAGAGTTGGTAAGACTTGTAGCAATTGGTTTAACATTATGTCTGGTGTTCGACAAGGGTGCATTTTGTCTCCTTTTCTCTAGTTCGGTTATTGATTATGTTTTGCGAAATTCACTTCAAGGGACAGATTTTGGCATTAAATGGACTGGAGATACGAAAATTTCTGATTTAGAATATGCTGATGATTTAGCCCTTTTGGCAAATGATGTTGATGAGATGAACTCTTTCATTCAAGCTATTGATGAGACTGGTAGTAGAGTAGGTTTGGTTATAAACAGAGAGAAAACTAAAGTGATGAAAATTGATCAGGCAGGCTGTGATTCAGTTCATCTGAATGGCTGCAGTCTTGAGCAGGTGTCACAGTTTAATTATCTTGGGAGCTACGTAACAGATAATGGTGATGTGCGGCATGAGATTAACAGATGAAAAGGGATTGCTGCCAGGACTTTTAAGAATCTATGGAGAGTGTGGAGAAATAGGCGTATACACTTAAAGACTAAAATTAGACTGTATAATAGTTTGATTCTTTTTAGGGTTAGTTATGGTAGTGAAATTTGGACACTTTGTAAACTAGATAACAGGAAACTAAATGCTTTTGATTCCAGATCCTTACACAGTATCTTGGGCATTAGGTGGTTCAACTTTTTAACTAATGATGAGGTTAGGCAAAGGAGTTTGCAACCTCCTTTAAGCAGCATATTGTGCAGAGAGACTCCGTTGGTTTGGCCATGTTGCCCGTATGAATAATTATAGATTGGCGAATAGGGTTATGAACAGTGTGCCTATAGGCTTCAGAAAGAAGGGGAGACCTAGGATGCGGTGGGCAGACAATGTCAAACAGGACCTTGTTAGAATTGGTGTGCAGTGGCCAGATGCAGTAGATGTAGCTCAGGATAGACTTGCTTGGAGAACTAAATTGCACAGTCTGGTTGGACCTCCGTAGCCCATGGCTGCTTGAGGATGATGATGATATAAATATTTTATTGAATTTTTTGGAGTATTTTAATTATTATTTTTTAAGGTATTTTCATTAATATCTTTTCATATTTTTCTATTTTTTTGTTTTAATAATTTTTTTAAGTTATACCTTTATTTTTTTGTATATATCATTTTATTTTTTGTTTGATTTTGTTTATTGTCATAAATTTTTTTTGTTTATTTAACTTTTCTTTTTTTCCCCTTAAAAAAAAAGGCATATGCACAGTGAGGGTGAAGAGTGTGATTTTAATGTTTGGGCCAAGAGGGACTGGGTTCAAGTGAGTTTATGGGAGCGTAATTTTTTTTTTATAAATGTGAGTGAATGGGTGTGAGAGATGTTGGGATTCCCATTTTTAAATTGTTTTTCCTCCTTTATTTTTTTCCCCCTGTGATTAATGGCAGGATTCCATGGAAGAGAAGTGTTAATGTGTTGTGTGGAGAAGAGTTGGTTAAGGGGAAGAAAGGAAAGTGTAACAGACAAAGAACAGGAAGGAGCTAGAGGCAGTTCCAAATAGGGGTGGAGATGAGAAAGTTAAACAGGGGCCCTAGATTTTAATTTTAGGAAAGTTCTCTGGAGGGTCTAAAAGTATTTTGATGTGTAGCTCCTGAATGTTCAGCTCTGTGAGGGAATTTAATAAGATTTCTCTTTGTGGTGTAAATCTGTCACAATTTAGAAGTATATGATTAACAGTTTCAGGTGTATTGCATTTGCAGCAGTTGGGGATAGGAGTCAATTTTAATTTATACAGGGAAGAGTTTAGTAGAGTAGAGTTTGTTCTGAGGCAGTAAAGGTTTTTTAAGTTTTTTCTGGGGAAGGGATAGTTTTCTATGTGGGAAGTGTGTTGTGCAAGCATGAATCTAAAGTTATTTCTTATAGAGGCATGTAAGAGAAAGTATTTATTGTTAAGCTGCAGTTCAAGTTTGTTGATGTCATGTTTGGTGTTTATGTAAAAATTAAAGGTGTTGTGAGTCATACATGAGGTGTATGCCATTTTGGCAAGCAAGTCAACATTGTCATTTTCAGAGATACCCACATGGCTAGGAATCCATTGTAAAGTAATGGTGGTGTTGTTGATTTGTTGGTTGTAGGTGGTCAGTGTTAAGGTATTATGAATGTAATAGTTGTAGGTGGAGTATAAGAATTCATGGGTTAGGGTTTGGATGGCTCCTTTAGAGTGAACAAGTATAATAATATTTTGGTGGTTTAGGTTTTGGAGTGACCATTTGAGAGCCTCAATGATGGCAAAAATTTCAGCATGTAATATGGATGTGTGTGTGTGGGGGGGGGGAGGGTAGTTTAAAAGAAAGGGATGTGTTATATTGAGGGATGTGGATGGCGGCCCCTGCAGATCCTGAGTCAGGTAAAACAGAGCCATCAGTATAAATTTTTGTGTACTTGGAGAATTGCTCATGTAGGTAGGACTCTAAGTTTTTTGATGGCATCATCTGGAAGGTCATGTTTGGAGAGTAGAGAGGGTATGTTGGTGAAAGTGTTGGGGCTTTGGAAGCTCCAATCAGCAATTATGGGTGGGATGTCCCCTCTCGTAGAATGATTAATATGATATTTAAAGAGTTTAAAAAGATCAGGATGTGTCATAAGTATTTTGAAATAAGGGCTACTTAGGAAATGTAGGTAGAAAGGGTTTTTTAGGTAGTTTGTAATGTAATCTGAGGTAATATTTGAGTAATAATATTTTTTGTCTGATATGGTAGGGTGGGATAGATGTTTCAGCAATAATAGAAATGGTGGGTGTGAAGATAGGGAGACCTAGTGTAATTTTTATACATTTATTTTGTATGATGTTTATTTTTTTTTAATTTGGAATCAGGTAAGTTAGATAAGAATTCAAGGCCATATTCTAATTTTGCTCTGATGAGATTTTTGTAAAGTGTGATCATGTGGTATGGTGGGGTGCCATTGTTTCTGGAGGTGAAAAATTTGAATGTATTTAGTAATTTGAGGCCTTTTGTGTGTTGGTATTGTAGGTGACGATTCCAATTTAATTTTGAATCAAGATGCATGCCAAGCAGTTTGCAGGTGGTGGATTGTGGTATGGGGTGATTAATTAATTTTAAAATTAAATATAGGGGTAGTGTGTTTGAAATTGTAGAAGGGAATACACGTGGTTTTGTTTGGATTTATGTCTAGGTGCCATTTTTTGCAGTAGGTAGTAAGTCTATTTAATTGTTTTTGAATTTTTTCATGTAAAATGGGAATGGTTTTGGCAGTTGTCCAGAAGGTGATGTCATCTGCATAGCATGTGTAACTAATGTCCTTGTAAAAAAATTTTTTAATGTCACATATGTAAAAATTAAATCAGGTAGGGGAGAGTACAGATCCTTGTGTGAAATTATAAGTGTTAGATGTGTGGTTATCAAGTTTGACCTGGAATGTCCTGGAGGAGAAGTATGTGTGTAAGAAATATAAGATATTACCACTGAGACCAGCATTGTGTAGTTTATGTAGAAGGCCAGGGATCCAGACAGAATCAAATGCCTGTGTGAGATCAATGGATATAGCCAAGAGTATTTTTTTTTTCTTGTTGGCTCTGTGTATGTCAGATATTATGTGTGCTATGCAATCAAGTGATGATCTATTTTTCCTGAACCCAAGAAAGTTGTCAGTGAAGAAATTTCCAGTTTCTAGGAACCAATTTAATCTTTTGAGAATGAGACATTCAAACAGTTATAGAGTGTATTGGAAAGTAGGGTTGTTTTACCTCTGAGCGGCACTTTTTTGCACACAATGGGCTAAATGGCCAGGTCACATGGACCCCGAAGGCTCAGAGAAGGTTGGGGGAGGGGACCCACTGGAACAGCTGTTGGGAGACAGATGGTAGCCTCCCGTCAAGGCCATCCAGCGTGTTCTTTAATGTGCACAGTGTATGGCTCTCCCACACACGGGACCACGGCTTAACGTCCCATCCGACGGACGGCGGCATTTCCAAGCCCATCGGTGTCCCCTACTGACCGTGAACAGGGAATTTTGCGGAGATAAATCTCAACACTGACCCAGCTGGGACTCGAACCTGGGAACTACAGATTACGAGCCTGGCACGCTACCGACTGAGCCATCCCCGCCCCAGGAAAGTAGGGAAATGGGTCTGTAAGAGTTAAGATTAATGGGTGGCTTTCCAGGTTTTAGGAGGAAAATGATGTGTCCATGTGGGGGGTAGTTGGTGTTCAGACCAGATTTTGTTGAAAATTAGTAATAGTTTGTCTCTCCAGGGGGTTGGGAGATTTTTTTAAATAGTTTATTAGGAATTTTGTCATCACCTGGGGCAGAGTTTAGATTCAGTTTATTAATAGCATGGTTAAGTTCCTGGATTGAAAAAGGTTTGTCAAGAATATAAGGGGCAGGTTTAATGTTTAAATGGTTGTTGATATTTAGTGAAGGAGGTTTCCTGTTTGTTAAGATTTAGTTTATGTGTAATTTTGAGGTTAGATGCAAAGAGATTAGAGGTGTCTTGTAATGTTATTCTGGATTGCGATTTCTGCCATAGGTATGGTTTGAGTTTTCTGTGTGTTGATGTTTTTGTATGTTTTCCAGAGGCTGTGTTCAGAGGAAAGGGTTGTAAGTTGGTTGGTAAATGTTTGCCAATTTTCCTTATATATTAATTTTTATTTTTTCCTGACTAATGCATTGATTCTTTTATAGTTGTTGATGTCAGAGATAACTCTGGAGTTTTTTGCTTTGTTCTCAGCTTTTTTTCTAATGGCAGATAATCTGTTCATGTACCAAATTTTTTTTTGTATTTTTGGTAGTTTATTTAGAAGGGTTTTGAAAGCAGGTTTGATAATGTCAAAAATGTGGTTTAAGAATGTGTTGTAATCATTTAAGTTTGTTGAAGGTGGGGAGTGGGTAAGTATTTTCTTAAATAATGGCCAGTTGTTTAGGTGTATGAGTTTTTGGTGTCAGGTAATATAGACCAGGAAAATGTTTCAGAAATTTCAGGGGAAATGAAGGTAAGGTCAATTACAGATCTATTGTTGTTTGTGTTTTCATGTGTTGTAGTTTTGGTGTTTAGGTTCATAAAATTTGTGTTGGTGATAAAGTTACTTAGGTAAATACCAGGATAGTTGGTTGTGTATGAGTTGGCACTCATACACAACCAACACATACACAAGGGTGGTGGCTGTTAAAGTCACCTACTAATATGTGGGGTGAGGGTATTTGTTTAAATATATCATGATAAATAGATTCTTTAATAGCAAGACCAGGTTTATAAATATTGACTAAGGAGAAAATGAGTTTTTTTAATAAGGAATCCAACTCCATTTTTACTGTGTTGTGAGAAGTAAAAGTAAGGGAGGGAGGTAGTTATGTTAAATTTTTTTTTGGTTTGAATCTCTTGTAGTGCAAAGATGTCAATACCATAATATTTACTTAGAAGAATCAGATCCTGTTTTTTGGAAGGGAGACCTCTACAATTCCATTGAAGGATGGAAAAACAATTAATTTTTGAGTCTGAGTAGAATACTAGTTAAAAGTGAGAGGTCTTCAGCAGATCTACATATATATCTTAAGAATTGTAAAATTAAATCTATCACTAAGGTAATAGAGATGTTATCATTATTAATATTTTTTGCTATTTCAGTAGGAGATAATAACGGTGCTATCGAATTGCTCAAGTTTTTAGGTTTAGCAGCAACACTTACATATGTCTTGGCATTATTGCTTGTACTTTGTTGGTGGTAGACATTATCTCATGTAGTCGTAGTAGTCACTATGGGAAAGTTATTAGAGTTAATAGAGTTATATTGTGGATTGTTGTGAGGCAAGTTGTTGACACTGTTCGATGGGAGTTGATCGTTGCATCTTGTAGTAGCATTAGGTCGCTGAGAAGAGGCACTTTATGTAATGGTGGTTGTAGTTGATTGATGAAGGTGGAGAGAGTTGATTTCTCGCTTAGCCTGTATGAAAGCAGATGACCAACTACAGTGGTCATGATCTTGTATGCGCATGGCGTGGCAGGCAATTTTTTTTGTAGGGCATCCATGGTAGGTGGAAGGGTGTTGACCACTGCAATTGGGGCATTTTAATTCTGTTGACAGGCAAGTTTTGTGGGAGTGTGGGCCTCCACATCTCTTGCACCTTACCTTGCCTTTGCAGAAAGTTGCGATGTGGCCCCATCTATAGTATTTACTGCACAGGGCAGGAGCACCAAAATACTCCTTGACCCTGAAATGTGAGAAAAAGATGTCCACGCTGGCTGGCAGTTTAGCTGATGTTGTGTAGATAATTACATTTTCGAGATCCACTTTGTCGTACCTGTTGTTGGCAGGGTTGGGTATGTATCTACTCATTCGATGAATCTTATAAACATCATATTTTTCAAGGCACTTTAGAAGGAAATCTTCATCATATTTAGTGTTAACTCCCATAAGCATCCCCCATGGAAAAGTCCTTGGAAGGAAAGCGTGATTCAACAGGTATTTCAAGAATTTTGTCGATGGTTTGTAGTTTTTGTAGATCCATTTCATTTGTGGGAAATACGATGACGTCTCCTTTTCGAGTGAATCTGCCTTTGATATCTTTTTGAAGAAAATTGAAGAAAAAGTCAGTGATCTTGCCATCGTCCAGGTCCGAGAGCTTACAGGTAGAGTTGAAGAAAATCAGTGCTAGTTCGTTATTTATGACTTGAGTTTTGGAGTTTGTATCATAGGCTTTTTTATTTTCACTGTGTATCACTTCAGGTGGTTTTTCATTTTGATATTCACTTTTTTTAGAGGTTCTTCTTCCGTTTGGAAGGGACTATGCGAGTCAGTTAACTCATTCAGAGATAGGATTGATCCATACGGAGTATGGATTCTTTACCTTTTTTAGCCATCATACAAGAGATGAAATTCGGCGTAGAGTTCAGCACTGGATGATTGAAGCGGGCGAGGCAACACAATCCAATGTAGAAGAACCGAGGGTCTCACAGTTGAAGTTCATACTAAAAATTATATAAAAGCATAGGCCACTAGCGGCACGTCTGACCATTAGAACAGCTCAAGTTCTCTCATGTACTCAGAAATAGAGAAGCACAAATCTAATAGAGTTTGTGAACACTTCCGGTAGCACTGTCGACATGGAAATGGAAGAGTAGAACAAAGGACGATCTCCAGCGACGCCAATGTCACTGGCTTATCTCTTGTACTTTTCGGACGATCGACGGCGGTGATTGCTGAGACGATGCCGCGCGTCACTGCTACGGCTGCCGCGAGACAACTACGGAAGCCTTCGGCAAAACCGGTCCTTGGGAGCTTTCGCTAAAGACGTCTGCTCAACACGAAGACTGTAGCAGAATCCCCATTAACAACAATGGTATGGCCCTTTCCGTCCTGTGCCAATTGGTTAGCGCGCTTGGCTAGTGATCTAGGGGACCTGGGTTCGAGCCCAGGGTAAGGCATGGATGCTTGTGTTGTTTTTCTGCTGAGGTCACACCACTCTCACAGACCTACTATGGTGTATCAACTGACAGGCTCCTGTCAGACCTTTAGGGCAAGCACCTGCTTGGTGGGGGGGGGGGGATTTTTTTTTGATTTATTTTAAAAAACAAATACTTTTAATATTGTATAATTACTAATAAAATACTACTATGTACATCATCATTTGATATTTATTATCCCTTCATCATCATCATCCCATCATCATAATATACCCCATCATCCTTTATCTCGAATTAAAGCTTTTACGGATTCAAGAAATAGGAACAAAAAACTACCTTCTCTTTGAAAATGAGATTTCGCTATGAGCGCGATATCCGCTCTTCTAGTTATTTTACACATTTCGTAGCTTCTAATAGTGGAAATTCGAATTAATGAATGATTGGGAAAATAAACTATTAATATTTTATTAGTACCTGTAAAACAACAAAAAATGCTTTTTCATTCATTTCTTAAAACAGAAAAGTGGCATTCTACCAACACTCCCTTGGTATAAGGGGGTTGGGTTGGGTTGTTTTACCTCTGAGCGGCACTTTTTTGCACACCATGGGCTAAATGGCCAGGTCACATGGACCCCGAAGGCTCAGAGAAGGTTGGGGGAGGGGACCCACTGGAACAGCTGTTGGGAGACAGATGGTAGCCTCCCGTCAAGGCCATCCAGCGTGTTCTTTAACGTGCACAGGGTATGGCTCTCCCGCACACGGGGCCACGGCTTAACGTCCCATCCGACGGACGGCGGCCTTTCCAAGCCCATCGGTGTCCCCTACTGACCGTGGGCAGGGCGGGGGAATTTTGCGGAGATAAATCTCAACGCTGACCCAGCTGGGACTCGAACCTGGGAACTACAGATTACGAGCCTGGCGCGCTACCGACTGAGCCACCCCCGCCCCATTATATAAGGGGGAAAATCATTACTTTTAGTGTAAACCACTTGGCCATTACACTCTCTCACCAAATTTTACGTTTCTAACATAAATAGATCGTTTGCAACATTCTTTAAAAGATATGGTATTTTCCAGCTTTTTCCGCCGCTAGAGGCCGCCTTTCTGGTTTTTAATTAGCGCCTTCAGCACTCTCCAACACGGGAAATTCCAACTTATGAGGATTCGAAAAATGTAAATATTAATACTGTATTTTGTAACTACAGGTAAAGCAAAAAAAAGAATTTTTCGTTTGTCGTTTAAAATAAAAAAAGTTTCATTTTCCCACCCTACAAGAGACGTTTTTGTGAGGAGTCTTAAATTTTATCAATTGACGTGTGAGGTCCGAGCATTTGATTCAAAAGGTACCTAATATATTCTGCTGAAGCATGTCAGGATATTTGGCTAGCTGGGTGGTCACATAAATTATCAACAGACCTCACGATATGTACAACACATTTATTAACACTAATATTTATATTAATACAAGATCAGCCCACCTCGCTGCGAGCTCTTGGCCGTGGTGAGGGGACCACCCTGTAAAGGTTCCGCTGGCTCGGGTACCTTCACAGGGTCTTGAACACTCGCCCACGTGTTTGTCATGCATGGATACCCGTGGCCCTGGAAAGGAGGATCCTGGCAGGTGCTCGGGAGTCCTTGTCTTCTCAGCTCTCGACTGGTGGCTCCCCTTTGGCTGTCTTGCCATTGGGGATCCTGTCTGTCACGGGGCTGGGTAGCGAATTCTGGGGCCACTACTATACACTGCTTTTGACTCTGATTCAGGTAAATGGGAGGTCCTGGGGTGGCCCACTCAGGATCAATCGGCTAGTGGGCTGGACTTGCTGTGGTCAACTATGCAGTCAGTGGGTTCCTTGTCCATGTCCGGGCAACGGTTTGTGAGTTTCCCCACATGTTTTCTAATTTTATAGTTTTCTTTCATTTGTGAACATGGCTTGTTCCTCGCAATTCTTTATTTTTCCGTTTCTGTTCTCTTGTGAGAGCTCAGATGAGTTTCCCAGATTTCTCTTTTATTTCACCTTTTCTTTATTTGCGAGGGCTTGGCTCACTGGCTTTTTGCATATGGTGCCCGATTGGGTGTCCCCTTGTTGGACTCCATGGCGGGTGGGGACAATGGGCACTGAAACACCCGAACACCAACCATGAATTTCGATAAAGGAAATTCGTTGGCCAATGTTGCAAAAATGTGCTTGGAACACGTTGTTGTGGAAACGTTGGAATACGTTGTTGCTTGGAGCACTTTGTTGGCATCGTCGCCGTCGTCTTTGTGTACTTCTCCATCCCCAAAGGTTCCTAGTCATCCACTCTATGGGTGATCAGATGATTGGGGACATGTTCCCATTTTTTATTAATAAGGGATTGAAAGGTCTTGAGGGAAAACAGTTATCAGTCAAGCGTCTAAGATCTGGTGACTTACAGGTGGAAACAGCATGCCCAAAACATTCTAAGCTCCTCTTGAATGCAACAGTGATCGGTGGAGTGGCGATCACCATCACTATACACAAGATGCTTAATTCCTCCCAGGGCATGAGCTCTGAGGCTGGCCTCCTCAATGTTTCTCAGGAGGATATCCTCTCGGAGCTTTTTTCCGAGGGAGTTGTTGCAGTCTACCAGGTTTCACGATGCTGTCATAGAAAGTTAGTGCTCTCCTGGGTACTAATAGTGACTTTCAATATGCCACGTCTGCTAACTTCCATCAAGGAGGTTACCTTCACTGCGAGGTACGCCGTATATTCCTAACCCTCTTGCGTTGTTTTCAATGCCAGAGGTACGGCTGTGCCCGCCCAGCTTGCCATGGCAAACCCACCTGTGCTCGTAGTGGCAGTCAGCATCACCTTAAACCTGACTGCACAGCCAAAAAGGCAAGCTGCATGAACTGCAATGGCGAACATCCGGCATACTCCCGCGACTGTTTAAAGTGGCTGGAGGAGAAGGAGGTACAACGCCTTGAAACATTCAATAGCATCTCCTTTTCCGAGGGGGGGAAGCTGGCTGCCCATCCTGACCCTCCCGGCAGGTCTCCTATGCCAGGCAGTGATCGGAATCAAGTCGGATTCCATAGCGATATCAACTCTGGTTTCCATTCCTGCAGTGGCACCTTCCACTTCCACCACTGGAAGGCCCTCTTGTTCCCACCCAGAGACAGCAAGACCTTCGAAACCCAAGGGCCCCTGCCAGGGACTAAAAAAGAAACTTTTAACTCCTCCTCATTCAGCAGTCTCTGGTCCGTGTCCTTTGGATGACTCTGAGGACGTGGACACAGACTGGCCAATTTTTCCAAAAGTGTCACTAAATGGAAAGTCGTCCGCCCAAACTCCAAAGACCTGAGATGGCCACACTCCTACAATGGGATTGTCATGGATTCCACAGGAATATTGGTGACATCAAGCTCCTCCTGAGAGCACATGGGCCCATCTGCTGTGCCTTCAGGAAATGTACTCTCAGACAGTCAACGATCACACTATCTGGAAATTCTCATTCGTTGGCCAGGACCAGGATGGAGATGGTCCAGTTTGCGGAGTGTCGCCATCCTTGTGAGCAACCATTCTCCATTCCAAGCCATGCCCCTCACCACCACATTAGAGGCGGTGGCCATCTGCCTCGTTGTGGGATTTTCGTTGAGTGTCTGCTCCTTTTACTGGAAGTCTTGTCTTGTGGGAAGACTTTGAAGACCACATCTCGCAGCTGCTATCCCATTCCTCATAATTGGAGACTTCAATGGACACAATTCACTCGGGCAGTGCTCATACCAACGGGAGCGATGGGGTCCTGAAGCAGTGACTCCTGGATCCATCACTCTTCCGGTTGAACACCAGTGTCATCACTTACTTCCACTCCCTGACCTGCACATTAACTGCTATTGATCTGACCATCTGCTCCTTGATCCTGCCACTCTTTACATGGGAGGTGGAGGATAATCCTTATGGAAGTGATCACCTTCCCTGTGGTGTGCACCTCCTCCTATTACGGGGGGGGGGGGGGGGGTCTTGCAGCCCTTCACATGTGCAGCATCTCCTATGGGAGGTCTTGCAGTCCTTAACGTGCATCCTGGTGGATGCTTGATCAGACTGACTGGAGTGGCTTCGAGCTCCTCTCTGAGCTCGATGAACACTCTGTCAGCCAGGAGCCAATCAACGTTGCAGGGACGGGGATAACAGACTGTATTGTCCATGCAGTTGCCTCTACTATTCCTCAGACCTCGACTCCGATCCCACGGTTTCGTAACCATGGTAGTACCTCAACTGCACTGCAGCTCATAAGGCTCAGAACAAGGCTTGGGAGGTGTTTCAGAGATATCCAACATCCCCCAACCTTGGAGCATTCTGGGTGAAAGCTCGTTTTCTCCGGCACAAGAGCCAGAAGGAATCTTAGATCAAATATACATCATCTATCACCCACACCACCGGTTCTAATATCGTGTGGGATAAAATCCAGAAGATGGGTGGGAAATACATGTCCCACTCATTACAGATTCCTGGAGCATGATGGACAAGCAATTGCTGATCCTCAAGCAGTTGCCGATTCTCTGAGGGAGTCTCTCTCCTCCATTCCTTTTTTTCCAGCTACCTCTTTCTCCACCCAGAGTTTATGGTCCTAAAGAGCAAGGCTGAACGCTCTTCACTGTCCTTCCATTCGAATCGCCTGGGGCTTTATAACCGACCATTCACTGCGGAGGAGCTTCACCTTACTCTGCACTCTTCTTGTGCATCTGCCATTGGGCCAGACAACGTCTGTTATGCTGTGCTCCAACATCTCTCACCATCGAGTAAGGATTAGCTGCTCCGACTCTTCAACTACATTTTCATCGAGGAGCAGTTTCCGGACTCCTCTCAGCACGGACTCCTCTCCTGGCAGGAGGCTATCGTTTTGGCTTTCCCCAAGTCAAGCAAAGATCCCAGGATTCCTTCAGATTATCGTCCAATTGCAATTGACTAACTGTGTGTGTGCAAGGTGTTGGAAGGAATGGTAAACACCAGGCTGGCCTCGTATTCGGAACATCACAGCCTTCTTTCCAACACCCAGTGTGGCATTCGCAGGCAATGGTTTACTTTAGACCACCTGATTCGCCTGTAATCGGCGATCAGGAATTCTTCCTTACGCAGAGATCACCTGGTGTCAATTTTCTTTGACATCGAAAAAGCGTACAACACGTCATGGAGATTCGTCATTCTTCGTGACCTCCATCGCTTCGGCTTGAGAGGACACATATCAAACTTCATCGCATATTTTTTTATCATTTCGTACCTTTCGAGTTTGTGTCAGCAACATTCTGTTACGGCTTTTCCCCCAAAAACTGGGTTGCCACAGAGCTGCGTCCTCAGTGTTATGCTTTTCGCTGTCAAGATCAATTCCATTACTTCTGCTGTAGACAATGCCAACTATGTTGACGACTTCATCATTTGCTTCTCATCCAGCATGAGGATCAACGACGACAACTGCAAACTGCCCTGAACAATTTCTCGAATTGGGCGATGGCCAATGGGTTTCGGTTCTCCCCACAGAAAACCGCTTACGTGCACTTTTGTTGCAAGCATAATCTTCATCAGAACCCCGAGATACAGCTGAGGGAAAACACCATTCCTGTTGTGGCGGAGATCCAGCATCTTGGTCACATCTTCGACTGGAAATTGACCTTCTAGCCTCATATTCCACATCTGAGGTCGAAGTGCACACTGGCTTTGAACATCCTCAAGGTTCTCTCTTCCCTCTCTTTGAGTACGGACCGATGTCCATTGCTCTACGGTGTCCATTGCATCCCAGGTGTACGACTCTGCCAGGAATCAGTGGTGATCTGCTGGACCCTTTACACTATCAGGAGTTCCATTTTTGCATCGCCAATCCCACTAAAGTGCCGCATCCATTTTGATGCTGAAACTCCATGTTTTAATAAAGGAGCCTTGACGACACAGAGGTATCGAGACTCGAACCTCATATTAGCCCAGCTGAAGGTACAATGGGCTCGAGATTCATTTTAATGGACGACAATACCTATGGAGTGACATGTCAAATTCCCCGACCTGGTCTGGGATGCCTTCAGGCGGAGGTTTCCCAATCCCAGCCCATTTCATTGTGAGAATGGCAGCACCTCAGGAGAAAAACAACACATATATCCATTCCTTATCCGTGTCTCGAACCCAGGTCCCTTAGATGAGTAGCGAAACCTGATAGTTATTCACACAACTATTAATCTTCTTTCTTATGCAGAAATATAATCGTTCTAAAACTTTTATAAGAATGAATTTCAATTAAAATTTTGTTTCTGCAACTTAACGTTTGAACCCGGTGAAGTAATGTTTTATTAGCAACTTTACAAAACAAGAAGAATTTCTCTCGTAGCTCTTGAACTTCCGCCCTGAGGGTTAAATGCACACTGAGAGCAGCGATTAGCCCATTTAGCCCACAAGGGGGGGGGGGAAGGTTAAGAGCTACGAGAAAAATTCTTTTTTATCTTCTGCATCGAACTCTTCCACCAAAAATTCAAATTTCTAACGTAGAGTTATCGTTTGCAAGTTTTATTTAAAATTTGATCTTTTTCCGAAATTATTTATTTTTTAATTTATCTCTAAAAATGATAAGGTTGAATTCGACAAAGTGAAAAAAAAAATATCGCTAATACCTTTTTTCACAACAACTCGCTGTGTTCGCAGTCTTTTGTGAGATGGGAAAAAATTCTCCGTGCTCCTCCCGATTGCTCGTATCTTCCGATGACGATGACTGCGAGGGAGAAGCCTCGAGGGCACCAAACGGTTTCGGTTAATTGCATATAATAATAATAAAATGCAATAACCGAATTTTGCAAAAGGAGGAAGCCATCGGAATATTTTGCAGTGTATCCGTTGGCCCAGATTCATTTGCTAATGCAGAGTGGCACGTGCACACGATTTCCGAGGCTAATTCCGCAAAGCTGATAAAGAACTCGTCCCGATGACCTTGAGAGGCTCTAACACGATGATGACACTAATGATGTAGCGCCTCCTGCATTAACAAGATGGACGCGAACACCGCCTACAACAGAAGCAGATACGCATGCGCAGAACGCGAAATGAATGTCATCGGCACGCGAGAGGGATTGACTGCGAAGAGAAATCTCTTCCTCTGTTGTCTCGTTCCCTGCCACAGATGACTTTTTTCTTTCGTAACTGCTTCCTTGCCTTGCAGTTCGTCAGCTTCTTTATAAATTGCCAACCTCGTGCATAAAGAGTGCTTGTTTGTTTCTCTGCTTATGCAACTCAGATCAAGAGTCGAAGCACCAGGCTTTGTTCGGACTTTCCTTCACCCAAGAAAGATCATCATCATCAAGAACACAATTTGGGAAGCTTTTATCGATCATCAAGTCGCAAACACTCTTAGCTACCACTAAGAATAAGACAGATAGGAAAGGTCAGAGATTCGAGACCGAGGGAAAAGAAACGATCAATTTTGAAATACTGCAAATTGAAAAGCCAACAAGTGTGCCCAGCTGAGGAGCAATCATTCGGCAGTCTCTTAAGACTTATGAGCAGCCTTAACTGGCTCTCAGATGCAGATAGAACAGCGTCAAAATTCCCAAATAAAGGTCTTTTGTTCCTTTTTCTATGTCCTTAAGTAGGAAACGAATAGATGTCAGTTTGCAAAAACTTGGCTGGGACAGATTATTGATCGTCGAAATCTTCTGTCTTTGACATTCACTTAATTGAAACGTGTGCAGGGAAGTTGAAACATTCTTTTCGGAGAATATCATTTCGTCCAGAATTCCTGCAATTTGTAGAGAGTATGGGCTAAAATGATTCTCAGGATTTTCTTGAGAAATTTTCGTTTCTTTATTTTTTTCTTTTCGAAAAGAAATTTTGTAATATTCCTCTTTCGCTTTTTTGTTATCGATTCTGATCGTGCATCTGCAATCGAAATTCGTCTCTATGACTGCAGGCGATGGCAACGTCTTTTGCAAGTGCCTTCCTCGTGGCCTTTCAGCTGCTTTCGTCAAAGAGATGATCTCGTCTGCATCAAGGGAAGGGGCAGTGACAGGAAGTATTGTGACGTAGTACTGCAAATGAGAATAGAGGAGACGCGATGGGAAACAAGAGGGCGCTGCTAGGTCCTCATCGAAACTGACAAACTTCCGGAATCGATGGTCGCCACAGGTGGAGAGACATTTCTGAAGACTAGAAATGAATCAGTCGAGTTTGGCAGCATCAGCCACAGGTAGAGAGACATTTCTGAAGACTATAAATGAATCAGTCGAGTTTGGCAGCATCAGCCACAGGTGGAGAGACATTTCTGAAGACTAGAAATGAATCAGTCGAGTTTGGCAGCATCAGCCACTTTCCATAATGGAATGGCTGATTTAAAGAGGTCAATTCACGACAGAATTTGAAAGTTTCCCTTTTCATTTTTGCCAAAAATTTACTAAGAAACGATATTTTGGCTTCCGCAAAATTCGTAGCTAGATAGTCACTGGAAGGAGAGCTATGCACCAATCCCATGTGATGATGCACAGAACCCTCCAGGCCTAGCACCTAATGTCCGACCCCGCCTTCTCGTGGTGCAGGCCGTTAGTACTTTTTCAAAAGAGATACTCTCTTGTGGAAGTGCACGAAGGGGAGGGCTGCCACATTAGTGTAGCCTACTGCTCTGGACAACTATGGCTATTTTTCTTTTTTTTCTACCCTGTTGAGAAGTGATCAACCACACAGGGTCCTGGTGCTGACCATATAAACCCACTGTACTGGACTGATATATGGCTCTGAGCTTGATTATGAATCCTGATTTTGCTGCACTGGTGGGTTCTGTGGAGGGAAAATCTTCCGCTGTGTTTTCTGTTTGTTTGTGGGTTGACAGCCCCAAGTGAATAGATTCACAGGATATGTTTATCAGCTGGTGGATAATCCTGAGCAGAAGTCATTGCAGGCACCTGAACTCTTTGCTTCTATTGGCATCGTCAAATTCTACATTGGGGGAAGTCTTCCAGTGTAGATGGCTTCAGCCTTTAGTAGTGGGGGAACGGGTCTTTGCCCCATGTCTGCGATTAGGGGGCTGTTTGATATTGTTGGCATTCCCTCTCTCAATAAACATGGTTTCTTTAAACATCCCACTAACCATTTTCTCTCCATAGGTAGTTGGAATGTGAGGACTCTGCACAGAGCTTTTTCTCTTGATGTCCTCACACAAGAATTCCACCATTATAATTTAGATATTCTCGGCTTGCAAGAGACCAGATGGACAGATAAAGGTCAGATTCTTAAAAATAATCTTAAATTTCTCTTTTCGGGGAGGGACGACAATAAGCATCACCAAGTCGTGGGTCTGCTTCTCAGCAGACACGCTAGCGATGCTCTTCTAGGATATGAGTGCATTAATGAAAGGTTTCTTACAGCAAAATTTCAGACCAGCGTTAAAGATTTGAATGTTATCTGCTGTTATACCCCCACTGAGGATGCCGATGAGGATGAGAAGGATAGGTTTTATGGACAAGTTAAGGATATTTTGAATTCTGTCAAGAAAGGAGATATTACCCTTGTTCTTGGTGACTTCAATGCCAAAGTTGATACTGACTCTGACCTTTGGGGAGGGGTGATAGGCCCTTTTGGTATTGGTAGCTGCAATGGCAATGGGCAACGTCTCCTACAGGTAAGTAAACTCAATAGATTCAAAATAACTAACACTTATTACAAACACCGCGACATACATAAGTACACATGGGTTTCACCTGATGGGCTGTATAAGAATATGATTGATTATATATTAATTAACAGCAAATGGGCTAGTTCTGTTAGGAATACCAGGTAATATAGGGGAGATGAAATTGGACCTGATCATTACCTTGTTAAAAATGTCTTGCAACTTGAACTTAAAAAGTGTTGTGCTAGGGTTAAAAAATTTACCTTTAATACTGAAGCTCTGAAAGACCCAGTTATAGCTAAAGCTTACCATGATATGTTAATTAGCCTTAATGACCGTCATGGTTTGCTTACTGCTGAAGTTGAGGAAAAATGGGACCATTTTAAACAGGGTTTTTTGGAAACCAACAGTACTCTTCTAGGAAAAAAGGAGCAGAGCAGGCGGACTTATTTTAGTGATAAGGCACTTGAGTTTATTTCAGAAAGAAAGAATTTTAGGGATGTCCTTAATCAGTACCCTACTTGTCATAATAGAAAACATTACAGAGAGCTTCATGAACGTTTAAAGGATCAGTTAGCTGCTGATAAGAATCTTTGCCTAGCCGGTTTGGCTGACAAAGCCGAGGTGGCAGTTAGACAGCACAAGAGCAGAGAGCTGTATCAGATAATTAACGTGTTGTGTAGTAGAAAAAGGACAGGTATACAGGAATTGAAGAATAAACAAGGTAAGGTTATAGAAGGTGAGGATTCTGTCATGGTTAGGTGGGCTGAGCATTTCAGTGATGTTCTAAGCAATGTGTTTAGTTCTACTCCCATTATTTGTAATGATGATAGATGCATTACTGGCTTTAATGTTGGCCCTATAACACAATTTTAAGCTATTTTGGCTATTTCTAAACTTAAACTACATAAATCCCCAAGGGTAGATGAAATTACTACGGTAATGCTTAGAGATGGGAATGTTTCGATTACCACTTGGATGACAGGAATTTTGAATATCTTTTATAATAAACGCATCGTTCCTAAGGATTTTATTAGAACTATTATTATCCGAATAGGGTTATGAAAATTGGCGAATAGGGTTATGAAAATTGGCGAATAGGGTTATGAACAGTGTGCCTAAAAGGCTTCAGAAAGAAGGGGAGACCTAGGATGCGGTGGGCAGACAATGTCAAACAGGACCTTGTTAGAATTGGTGTGCAGTGGCCAGATGCAGTAGATGTAGCTCAGGATAGACTTGATTAGAGAACTAAATTGCAGGTCTGGTTGGACCTCCGTAGCCCATGGCTGCTTTATGACGACGACGACGATGATGATGATGATGATGATGATCCCTATTTTCAGAAAAGGTGATCGCAGTTTTTGTGATAACTATAGACGTATCAGTCTACTCTCTGTTCCAGGTAAAGTTCTTTGCATTATTCTGCTTAATGGAATTAAATATCTGGTTGACAGGTAAGTGCATGATGAGCAATGTGGATTCAGAAGTGGTATTCGAGCCCCGTGTAAGGCATGGATGTATGTGTCGTTTTTCTGCTGAGGTCCTGCCATCCTCTCAGACCTTCTACTATGGCATATAAACTGGCAGGCTCCTGTCAGACCTTTGTGGCAAGCAGCTGCTTGAGGGGGTATGGAAGGTGTAGATGAGATTTTTTCACTTAGGCAGATTCTTGAGAAATGTTCAGAGTTTCAGAAACCTTTGGTTGTTAGTTTTGTTGATTTCAAATAGGCTTTCGACTCTGTTGATCATCATAATTTGTGGTTGATTGTGAGATCCTTGGTATACCAGACATATTAATTAACATAATGAAAGCTCTCTATAATAACACTGAGTCGTGTGTGAGAGTTGGTAAGGCTTGTAGCAATTGGTTTAGCATTACTTCCGGTGTTCAACAAGGGTGCATTTTCTTTCCATTTCTCTTTAGTTTGGTTATTGATTATGTGTGGATATAAGAAAATTTCTGATTTAGATTATGCTGATGATTTAGCCCTTTTGGCAAATGATGTTGATGAGATGAACTCTTTCATTCGAGCTGTTGATGAGACTGGTATTTTAGTAGGTTTGGTTATAAACAGAGAGAAAACTACAATGATGAAAATTGTTCAAACAGGCTATGATTCTGTTAATCTGAATGGTTGCAATCTTGAGCAGGTGTCACAGTTTAATTATCTTGGGAGCTATGTAACGGATACTGGTGATGTGCGGCATGAGATTAACAGACGAATAGGGACTGCTCTCCATAGACTTTTAAGAGTCTATGGAGAGTGTGGAGAAATTGGTGTATACATTTAAAGACTAAAATTAAACTCTATAATAGTTTGGCTCTTTCTAGGGTTAGTCATGCTAGTGAAACTTGAACGCTGTGTAAACTAGATGTTTTTGATTCTAGATGCTTACGCTGTAGCTTGGGCATTAAGTGGTTCAACTTTGTAACTATGATGAGGTTAGGCAAAGGAGTCGGCAACCTCCTTTTAAGCCGTATATTGTGCAGAGAGAGACTCCGTTGGTTTGGCCGTGTTGCCCTTATGGATAATTATAGATTGGCGAATAGGGTTATGAACAGTGTGCCTAGAGGCCTCAGAAGGGGGGGGGGAGACCTAGGATGCGGTGGGCAGACAATGTCAAACAGGACCTTGTTAGAATTGTTGTACAGTGGCCAGATGTTGCAGATGTAGCTCATTACAGATGTGCTTGTAGAACTAAATTGCACGGTCTGGTTAGTCCACCGTAGCCCTTGGGTGCTTGAGGGTGATGATGATGATGAGGTTCGATTAAATATCGTCTGATTCAGATTTCACAACCCGAGAGGATCAACAGATTCATTTCGCAGTTTACCGAATCTTAAGATTTTTTTTCAAAAGAAGACAAATTCTTCTTGAATATTATTAGCAAAGAGCAGCTGAATCGAGAGAGTTCTTGTGCAATGCTGAACAGCCTGGGCCATTTCAAGGTAGAGGTTAGATTGTAAAAGAAGCAAATGAAAAAACAAAACTCGGATTAGTTGCGCGTCAACTCAATGCTCACATTTTGACTAGAATGTGAGATAAAAAAAATGGTTCACCCCCAACCGGTGAAACATTTGTATTCTGACATCAGCTGGAATTCTTTCAATCGGGCATCCTGTGGTCCGAGAACTTCTTGCTGAGAGAAAATGGTTACTACGAAAAACGCTTCGGATCCATTTTTGTCGAAACGGCCGCTTCTGCTTGGTGGCGATCCAAACTCTCGCATCTTAGAGAGTCTATATCTTATCTTAGACAATATGAGAAGAGAGTGGCCATATGGACTTTCGGTCATCCAACGAAGAGACGGCTGACGAATGAAAAGAATCCGATTGGATTGCGTTAGTTTGTTTTTCAATTTCAAAATAGCAATTACAGTGGGGTTTTGAAAAGAAATTTTTAACACTTGATTAAAGAAGCCACAAAATTATCTATTACAAATAATAATTTATGTCCAAATATTTTAAAAAGTAGCAAAGCTTTCATTATGGCAATAAAGCATTTTTGCAACATTACGTTAATGTTAACGTTCTGAATTGTAGCAATGGTTTAAACAACAACGATTTTCATTACTTTTTAATAATTCATCATCATCATCATCATCATAAATCAGTCATGGGCTACGGAGAACCAACCAGACCGTGTAATATAGTTCAAGTGTATCTGTCCTGAGCTACATCTCCTGCATCTTGCCACTCTATACTAATTCTTAAAAGATCCTGTTTGATATTGTCTGCCCACCGCATCCTAGGTCTCGCCGTTTTTCTGAAGCCTTTAGGCACACTGTTCTTAACTCTATTCGCCAATCTATAATTATCCATACATGCAACATGGCCAAACCAACGGAGTCTCTCTCTGCACAACATGTTGCTTAAAGGACGTTGCCGACTCCTTTGCCTAACCTCATCGTTATTTATAAAGTTGAACCAGCTAATGCCCAAGATACTGCGCAAGCATCTGGAATCAAAAGCATCAAGTTTCCTATTCTCTTGTTTACAAAGTGTCCAAGTTTCACTACCATAACTAACCCTAGAAAGAACCAAACTATTATAGAGTTTAATTTTAGTCTTTAAATGTATACGCCAATTTCTCCACACTCTCCATAGACTCTTAAAAGTCCATGGACAGCAGTCCCTATTCGTCTGTTAATCTCATGCCGCACATCACCAGTATCCGTTACATAGCTCCCAAGATAATTAAACTGTGATACCTGCTCAAGATTGCAACCATTCAGATTAACAGAATCATAGCCTGTTTGAACAATTTTCATCATTGTAGTTTTCTCTCTGTTTATAACCAAACCTACTAAAATACCAGTCTCATCAACAGCTCGAATGAAAGAGTTCATCTCATCAACATCATTTGCCAAAAGGGCTAAATCATCAGCATAATCTAAATCAGAAATTTTCTTATATCCACACATAATCAATAACCAAACTAAAGAGAAATGGAAAGAAAATGCACCCTTGTTGAACACCGGAAGTAATGCTAAACCAATTGCTACAAGCCTTACCCAACTCTTACACACGACTCAGTGTTATTATAGAGAGCTTTCATTGTGTTAACTAACTTGTCTGGTATACCATATGAACTCACAATCAACCACAAATTATGACGATCAACAGAGTCGAAAGCCTTTTTGAAATCAACAAAGCTAGCAACCAAAGATTTCTGAAACACTAAACATTTCTCAAGAATCTGCCTAAGTGAAAAAATCTGATCCACACATCCCCTACCACTTCTGAATCCACATTGCTCATCACGCAATTGACTGTCAACCAGATTCTTAATTCTATTAAGCACAATCATGGAAAGAACTTTACCTGGAACAGAGAGTAGGCTGATACTCCTATAGTTATCCCAAGAACTGCGATCACCTTTTTTGAAAATAGGGATAACAATAGCTCTGGTAAAATCCTTAGGAACTATGCCTTTATCATAAAAGATATTCAGAATTTCAGTCATCCAAGTGGTAACCGAAACATTCCCAGCTCTAAGCATTTCAGCAGTAATTTCATCTACTCCTGGGGATTTATGTAGTTTAAGTTTAGAAATAGCCAAACTAACTTCAGATTATGTTATAGGGCCAACATTAAAGCCAGTAATGCATCTATCATCATTACAAATAATGGGAGTAGAACTAAACACATTGCTTAGAACATCACTGAAATGCTCAGCCCACCTAACCATGACAGAATCCTCACCTTCTATAACCTTACCTTGTTTATCCTTCAATTCCTGTATACCTGTCCTTTTTCTACTACACAACACGTTAATTATCTGATACAGCTCTCTGCTCTTGTGCTGTCTAACTGCCACCTCGGCTTTGTCAGCCAAACCGGCTAGGCAAAGATTCTTATCAGCAGCTAACTGATCCTTTAAACGTTCATGAAGCTCTCTGTAATGTTTTCTATTATGACAAGTAGGGTACTGATTAAGGACATCCCTAAAATTCTTTCTTTCTGAAATAAACTCAAGTGCCTTATCACTAAAATAAGTCTGCCTGCTCTGCTCCTTTTTTCCTAGAAGAGTACTGTTGATTTCCAAAAAACCCAGTTTAAAATGGTCCCATTCTTCCTCAATTTCAGTAGTAAGCAAACCATGACTGTCATAAATTTGTCAAACTCAATGTCAAATTATTAATGACTAATGAATTAGATTATTAATTTATTAACGAATTAGAGATGACTACGTAACCTGTAATTGTTAGCTTTGGCTATAACTGGGTCTTTCAGAGCTTCAGAATAAAGGAAAATTTTTTAACTTTAGCACAGCAGTTTTTAAGTTTAAGTTGCAAGACACTTTTTACAAGGTAATGGTCAGATCTAATTTCAGCTCCCCTATATGATCTGGTGTTCCTAACAGAACTAGACCATTTGCTGTTAATTAATATATAATCAATCATATTCTTATGCAGCCTATCAGGTGAAACCCATGTGTACTGATGTATGTGGCGGTGTTTGTGATAAGTGTTAGTTTTTCTGAAACCATTGAATTTACTTACCTGTAGGAGACGTTGTCCATTGCCATTGCAGCTACCAATACCAAAAGGTTCTATCACCGCTCCCCAAAGGTCAGAGTCAGTACCAACTTTGGCATTGAAGTCACGAAGAACAAGGGTAATATCTCCTTTCTGGACAGAATTCAAAATATCTTGAAGTTGTCCATAAAACCTATCCTTCTCATCCTCATCGGCATCCTCAGTGGGGGCATAAGAGTATATAACATTCAAGTCTTTAACGCTTGTCTGAAGTTTTGCTGCATGAAAACTTTCATTAATACACTCATATCCTAGAAGAGCATCACTACCGTGTCTGCTGAGTAGCAAATCTACGCTTCTCAACAAAATGTACAAAATATAGATATGTCCAACTATTGACGCACGAGAGTTGTATAGGGACGACACAGTTTATTTACATTTAATACAATCAGGTGTTGGGGAAGAGCTCGACTCCGTAGGCCTTTGCTGCTTTGCTGCTGCAAACAATTATGCAATGAGGTGGAGACCGCACACCTTGCAAGGTCTCGCTTTACCGACCTCAATCTCGGCGAAAGGATATCGAACTCTTCTCTAATGTGGTTTATATAGAACTCACCGCAGTTCCACAGAACTGTACTTGGTTCACCAAGAACCGAATCTTGATTCTCACACAGAATCGAACCCTATCCTTAAGAGTTTTGTTTCAGTAAGAGCAGCGTCCCTTGACACGGGTTCAAACGTCCTTCGTGTTTGACAGCGACGCTCAAGAGTGTTGCTTTCTTATTGTCCAGCTCGTCTCCAGTGCTCACACTCACGACCCAGGCTAGTTGTAAATGGCTGTAAAAGGGCTTGTGGACTCGTCGGCATGTGCAGGCAACCAGCTCAGACCCGAAAACAACATCTATGACTCACATCCCCACAATAACACTTCCAAAAAACACGCTTAATACATAAAAATATTTACAACAACAAAAATAAAATAAAAATGCAACAATAAATGAATAAATTAGAGGGAAATGACAGCTATCAACCTAAAAACAAACAGAAAACACAGCGGAAGATTTTCCCTACACAGAAGTCGATCACTGGAGCAAATTCAGGATCCATAATCAAGCTCATAGCCTTATTCCATTCATGTTGGTATTTAACTGCACGACATTGAAATTGCCCCACCCAAAAGGAATGAGGTGATAGCACACACATAGCAATACATATTGGCATACCATGATTTAATTTGCAGCCACGTACAACAGTTAGAAGATGAGATAATGCAGCACAATACGACTGCTTCAGCGGATGGCTGCACTACCATGAACGGCATGGCATGGAGTCATACAGTTGAGGATGTGGACCTGAGGAATGACACACCAAGCACCGCTGACTTGCTCCTATAATTCATTGAGATTCCACACCAGACGGTGAGAGGATTGCACACGTCATCCAATGTGATCCCACAGATTTTCTGTTGGGGATATATCTGGAGATCTTGTTGGCCATGGCAATACCTGAAAATGCTACAAACATTATCAGGAGACCCTTGCAATGTGTACTTGGGCATTATCATGCAGGAAAAGGGGCTGCTACTTGCCTTCCAGGAGTGGTCACAAAACGGGTTGCAGGACCATGCTAACGTATCGTACAGCTGTCAATGTTCCGGTGATGTGGACAAGGTGACCCACTGTCATATCGAATAGCACCCCATACCATTATGCCTGGCTGATGGGCAGTGTGCCAATCACGAACAAAAGCTCGATCCGTCCTCTGGCCAGGTTGTCGCCATACACGGACCTATCGATCGTCAGTACTTAGACAGAAACGGGATTCATCACTAAACACAACAGTGTTCCATTCCTTAAAACCAGTTCGCACGACTTCGGCACCAAGCCAGAAGAGCGTTGCGATGGTTTGCAGTCAATGTCAGTCGACGTAACGGTTGCCTAGAGCGCAGGTGTACCTCATGCAAACTTTGGTTTACCTTTCAGGTCGCTGTGGGGACGTCCATGGCTGCTGACACAGCTTAGCGAATATCGCCTGCAGTGCTCTGTGGTGACGAAAGAGCATGTCGAACAATGCGCCTATCAAGCCAGGCTGACATCTGTTGGACTGCACCACTCCCTCTGTGACGCACGCTAGAACCTTCATTTTCCAACAGTTCGTGCATCCCGATGAACATGGGCAGCAACACGACGTGTAGTGCATTCAGCTTCACATAGGTTTATAATTCTTCCTCTCTCGAAAGCATCCAAATGACGATAAACGTCCCGACGGCGTGTACCAGGCATTTTCGCTCTTCGCCGAACAATTTCCAAGCATAATCACCTAATCTCAAATGTTCGCACGACTTCCACGTGTATAAACACATTACCATCCCTATTCCTTCTTGTAGCTTTTATCTCTTGAGCCACTAACGTCATGGGCTTTGGATTATCATCATTTGCATATCTCAACTGTGCATGTTTGTACGACATGTCCTTCTGGGTAGAGGCACTTTCAATGTCGAGCAAAATATATGGTCAGCATCAGGACTCTGTATGGTTGACCATTCCTCAGCAGGGAAGAAAAAAAAAAGAAAAATAGCCAGAGTTGTCCAGATCAGTAGGCCACACTAATCTGGCAGCCCTCCTCTTCCGTTCCCTTCCACAAGAGAGTATCTCTTTTGCATTTCTACTGTGGAGGTTTCAGTGGAAATAATTATCGTAAACTATCGAAGGCGGCCATAAATAAGGGGCGATGTGGACAGCGCAAATTTAAAAAGCAAAATGCGAAATCGAAAGGAGTTTACATCGAGCAGAATCCCCACGCAAGGAATCCATCATCATCGGAGGGCACGGTGACTTCGGCGAGGCAAGTTCCCGTGATTCCATAGAAGCAGTTGTGTTAGCGGCTCCCGTAAATATAAATACTAGAGCGAAGAAAACTACAGAGAACAGTGGACAGGGGTCAATGATAGAAGAGGTAGGTTCTTTACGAAATATCATCGTAGACCTAAAGAATGAGATCAAAGTGCTGAAAAATGAAAAAAAAAAATGAAAGGTGCTAACGGCCTGCACCACGAGAAGGCGGGGTCGGACTTTAGGTGCTAGGCCTGGCAGGTGCTATGCATTATTACCTGCCAGGCCTATCATTAAAGGGGGATTGGGTGTATAGCTCTCCTTCCAATTTATGCCTAGCTACCATTTACAAACCTTCACTATCATATCTCATTAAATTCAAATGCTATAAATTCAGCTTCATGTTGTTGATAAATAAAACATAATGCATTAATGACGTCTAAATATGGATAAACATTTTGCTTCTCACATCTTAACCTAATATTAATTTTGTTTTCTATTTTCTTAGATTTTTGGGAGAAGGGAGCAGAGCTATCTTCCTCAAAATACGAAACGCATTCCATTACGTTCAAAATGAGTCTGATGGTCTAAAATGGATTATGAATGCATGTTCAACAAAATAAGAAAGGTCGAGTCCAAGACTCAGTCAACTTGCTGACTTTTGTTCTATCACCGTTCCTAGCTTTAAGAATATTTAAATAAATCAATTCTAAAATACATCAAACGTTATCTGAAATTTAAATAAAAAAATTAAAATTAATTTAAACTAGTTTTGAAAATTACACTTTTGAAAAATTGAACTAAAATATATATGAAATTTTAAATCAATTTGAAAAATTTATTCTGAAAAATAAAGGTACTTATGAACCCAGGAATGACTGTTATAACATTGAATCACTGGCTAGGGAAAAGTGGGTTGAAATTTAAACTCTATAACTTGGAAAAGCCTCGTACTAAAGGATTCTTTTTACTATTATAGAAATTTACATATGAACATCCGTGCATTTTTGTTTAATGCAACGGAAATGTAACCTAGAATGATGCAAAATTTAAAATTTTTAACTTTATAGCGTTTCCCGCAAAAATCTGCACGCAGAAGCAAGATCAAAAGTTCCCCTTTTTCAGAAAACTAATGTTATATTATTTACTGCTCTCAAAATAATAAAGTATGTCTTTCATGCGAACGTTTTACAATGAGATGCAGAGTGAGATGCACCAAAATGGCCGACATTGGGATTGACCAATCAGGTTGAATCACTCGTATGTCCACCTCTCTTCATCAGGCAAAGTCCACTGGCGAACCCAGAAACTTCCAACGCAGAGAGGTGCAATTGGGGGAGGGGGGTAGTGTGCTAGGCACGTAATCTGCAGTTTTTTTTTTAAGTTTAATGAATCTTTATTTTCTCATAATAATGTGTTCAGAACGATTTACACTTGTCTCACAAGCTACATAGCTTGTCTGCAGCAAATAGAACAGTTACAATATTTATTTAGCAGATAAAATAATTTGAGGGTACAAAAAATAAAGTAAAATCAAACAAAGGAGAGTAGAATCATCTGGTAAGAGAGTTCACAAAGCCACAAAGCAAATGAATGTATATAATAAACATTTGTTTCACATATAAATAGACAGAAATGAAAATATCAAATGACAAACTATAAAAGAAACTAATTCGAACGATTATTGTCTTCCATGAAAAAACAGCTTCAAATTTCTCTTCAAAGTCTAAATTTGCAGATGTTTAGTAAATCTGTAGGTAACGAATTATAGACGAAATGTATTTTATGTTCACTCGCAGATTTTTATAATTTTTTTTGATATTTGGCAATTTAAAAAAGCTACCTTTTTTAATCTGGTTTCTTTCTCATGGTTCATTTTAGTCTTAAAAGTATCGCCAAAGAAAGTTTTCAATACAATATTAAATTCATATAAATTTGAATAAGATATTTAAAAATTTTAATCTCTTCCGTTTTGTGAATAAATGAGTATTTTCATTGTCAGCGATTTTAATTTTTGCTATTGCTGATTGCATTTTTTCAATTTTATCTATATTTGTTATATTTGCAGTTCCATGTGTACTGATTCCATAGTTTAATATAGATTCACAAATTGCTTTGTAAAATAATAAACAGGTTTTTCTGTCGATTGTATATCTTAGTTTATGTAATTTTATTGCAGTCAATCCTAACTTATAACAAACATATTGTGTATGGCTATTCCATACAAAAATATCGCCAAAAAATAAACCCAAATATTTTATCCTTCATACCTTTTCGATTTTATAATAATTGCAAACATCTTCAATAATTGTGTTTCCTTTATGTAAACAGTCCAATTTGTGCGTTTTAATAAATATATTTTCTACATCTCTATAGCCCGGATAATGAAATATCATCCATTTTGTCTTGTTTCCAATTAAATATATTTTATTATGGTTAAGCCAGCGTAAAATGCGATTAAAATCCTCCTGTATTTCACTGCATATCACTTTAGTCTTTCTGTTATTATTAATTACTATGTCATCTTCATACAATAAACTGAACTGTTGAAGTCAAAGTTACGTAAATCATTAATGCATACCACAAATAAGAGTGGCCCTAGTATAGATTCCTGTGGCACCATGTGATTGTTTACACCTTTGGCACTGCATACAGTGTTTGTTTTTGTAATAAAAAATTTTTTAAGCAACAAATGTATGTCATCTTAACGCCTCTTATCCCATAATTTTAAAGTTTTTGTAATAAGAGATTGTGATCTAGACTATGAAAAGGCTTTCTGTAAATCGAAAAACATGACTATTATTTTATGACCTCTATTTATTGAGGTCATAAACTAAGTAATCTAAGGTTAAGTTATCTAAGTTTTCTATCTTAATAATAATATTAATAAGAATAATATATCTTAATAATATAATTTCTATCTTAATAAGTTATCTATCTTAATAATCTAAGGTTAAGTAATCTAAGTTTTGTTAGTAGTTTCAAAGTGTCTTTGCCTTTTTGAAATCCAAATTATCATTTAAAATATTATGCTTTATAAGAATGATATATCATGTATATATCTTTCCATAATTTTAGCAATAGTGGGTAATATGGCAATCGGCTTAATAATTTGAATAATCAGTTTTTTTACCTCCTTTAAATAAAGGTCTTAATATAGCTATTTTTAGATCAGAGGAAATTTCCCCAGTTCCTAAACTCTGATTTATAGTTTTCGTAATTATATCAGACACGATCTGAATGTTACTTTTTATATGATGGATATGAACATTTTCATAACCGAGTGATTTATTAATATTTAGTGTATTATTTATCTCTCTTGTCTGATGTATATCAATCGGTGGGATCAAAAGGGAATGTGTGCTTCTGTATATGTGTTAAAATTAATATATTCAATGTCAAGCTGATAATTCTTTTCTTCAATTTCAATGATTAAGGTCTTGTAGTTATTATTGAAATTACTTGTTAGTTCTTCCAGAGACATTTCTTTTAGGAATATATTTCCAATAATAGTTTCATTGACGGATTTAAGTTTTTTATTTTCTAATATTTCATATATTAAATTCCAAGTTTCCCTCATATCCTTGTTTTTTAATTAACTTGTTATCCAAATTTTTTCTCTCTCTCTCTTTTCCTTGCTTTTTTTATTGTTTATGGGAATTTTATTTCTTTCATTGATCTTATTACAAATTTCTTTAAATTTATTAAAAGTTTTGCTAATATCTTTTCCATTAACAGAATCAGATATCAAAGTTAACCAATCACTTGGCGAGATTTCATTTTTTTTTGTGGTCGTATCGACATAATTGCTTTAATAAACTTTTTTCAGTCAATCTAGTATCATATTTCCCAATTTGAAAATCATTAATATTTGCTGCAATTAAGTAGTGATCTGCAATTTTACTTCATAATATTAATGAACGTGACCTGAAATTTTTATCTAATTTGACATTAATGTTCCCAGGTTCGAGTTCCAGCTGGTTCAGCGTTGAGATTTATCTCCAGAAAACTCCCCGCCCTGCCCACTGTCAGTAGGGGACACCGATGGGCTTGAAAAAGCCGCCGTCCGTCGGATGGGACGTTAAGCCGTGGCTCCGTATGCGGGAGAGTCATACCCTGTGCCAGTTAAAGAACACACTCCATGGCCTTGACGGGAGACTACCATCTGTCTCCCAACAGCTGCTCAAGTGGGTCCCCTCTCCCAACTTTCTCTAGCCTTCGGGTCCTTGTGACCTTGGATATTTAGCCCACGGTGTGCAAAAACGTGCCGCTCAGAGGTAAAACAACCCAATGTGTGAAGTGATGTTCAACATGTTTTTGCATGAATGAAGAAAAAAGTTTCCCTGTATTTGTCCGGTTTTCGAGGAATCCGTGGGAAATATACAGTCTATATGATACTGAAGCCCTCAAAGTGGCGGTGGTCCATCGCATTCCCTCGAGTATTGGCAGGATCAGAGATTTGTTTCAAAGATTTAATTCAGAACATAATTACTTCTGATACAGTAACGAGAGTTTTCTCTTTTTGCATTTATTGTCATTGAACAGCTTTACTCTTAGGTGCACATAATAAGAAACATCAGAATTTTCAACATTCTATTTCATGTCAACAACTCTATATTCATTTGACATCAAATGATCTTATTTTTACAAATGTTTTTCCTCTTAGGATCTTCAGCGCCTTCTTTACATCCCAGGAGCATCTCACCAGCACAGATTGGCACCTCTGTTCACTTGCCCCCGTGAACTCTTCGAGTATGCGGACCGCCCTCTGCTTCAGTTTCTTGTTGGTGGGGTTGAGGTCCACCATCAAGTTGCCCGCCACCTTTCCTAGGCGCACCATCGTCAACGTCGAGAAGATGTTGAGGAGAATCTTTGTTGCCGTTCCCGACTTGAGCCGCGTGGACCCAGTGAGGACCTCGGGCCCCAAATCAGGGCTGATCACGAGGTTCGGCTTCGCTTCTTTTCGGAACTTCAGATGTGGGTTGAAGCAGATGAGGATGGTGAAGGAACCCTGGCTCCTGGCGGCAGCTATTGCTCCCCACACGAAGGGGGTCCTTCCGGAGGCAGCAATGCCTACGACCACATCCTTCGAAATGATGCCGCGGCTTGATATCACCTGACGCCCAGTGGCCAAGTTGTCTTCGGCGCCCTCTATGGAGGACCATAGGGCTCGATGGCCCCCGGCAATGATACCCTGAACTAAAGTGGGAGGGACACGAAAGGTCGGAGGGCATTCACTTGCATCCAACACTCCCAATCTGCCGCTGGTTCCCGCTCCTACGTAAAAGAGCCTGCCCCCCCGGCGTAGAGCACGAGTTATCGCTAACACAGCACGCTTTATTTTGGACACTTCTCGAAGTAGCTTGGGACACGTGTTGGACTCTTCGTGGAGCATCAGTTGAATGGCGGATGCGAGGGGGATGGAGTCGAGACGGAGGGAATGAGGGTTCCGTTGCTCAGTCGGAGAGGGGACACAAGAAGTCGGGATAAATTCGCCTTCTGCTGAGGACATGGCAGCATGACAGAAGTTATCAGCACAAGGAGTAGAAGAAGTGCGAGCCATGTGCACTGCTCCTGATGCGCTCTCCAAATTCAGGCTATTTACAGTGATCTTGGGCAAGAGGCAATGGAGCTTCCGTTTCACCAAAGATGCAAATCTTGAGGATTTCAGAAGAACACTTCCAGTGAAAGTGACGCGAATCGTGTCTTTTGGATTTTCGATGAGGCGGCGAATGCAGGCGACGATGTCTTCTGCCATCAGATCCGCACACTCCTCTACTACTCGAGTGGCCAGAGAATTGCGAGCATCACTCGCTGAGAGCACTACGGGAGCCAGTGACGCCACCTCATCCTTCTTGGCTCTATGCATCCAGCCGACTAGGTCATCAGGGTTGTTCAACAGCAAACTAGCCAATAATCTCTGACCTAGCTGAGGCCACACCCCTGTCCTGTCGTATTTCATTATCACTGTGCGCAATGCATGCATGGCAATGTGGTATCCGCTGCTCCTGTCTCCCAAAAGATGACCCCAGCCTCCGACTTTGACCTTGCCAGCCTTTCCTCGCCCAAAGACACATGATCCCGTCCCACAGATAACAACTACAGACACGTCTGCTTTCTCACCATCCAGATCTGCTGCAGCTAATGCTGAATCTGAGTCGCTACCGACCCATGATGCGACACGTGGCCACATTTTAGCCAACGCTGTCTTGAGTCTCCTTCGGTCAGTCTCTTGACGGACCCCAGCCATGGCCACTCCAATCGCTGATGGATTCGGGAAAATCACCTTCAGGTATCTCAGATGCTCCTCCAGCTGTTCATCTGTCATCAAACTGAGATTGGCAGGACCACACTCCACTCTCTTCACCAACTCATCTTTCTCATCCACTAGGAGGGCGACAGATCTCGTAGCCCCACACTCCACACCTAAGTAGTGAAAATATCCGTCGATGGACTGAGAAGGAAACTCTCCACCTCTGCCACTTCTCCTCAGCTGCAGGGAAGAAGTCTTCTTCTCCTCTCTGCCACTTCTCCTCAGCTGAAGAGAAGAAACTTTCTTCCCCTCTCTGCCACTTTTCCTCAACTGCAGAGAAGTCTTCTTCCTCTCTCTGTCACTTCTCCTCAGCTGCAGGGAAGAAGTCTTCTTCTCCTCTCTGCCACTTCTCCTCAGCTGCAGGGAAGAAGTCTTCTTCTCCTCTCTGACACTTCTCCTCAGCTGAAGAGAAGAAGCTTTCTTCCCCTCTCTGCCAATTCTCCTCAACTGCAGAGAAGTCTTCTTTCCCTCTCTGCTACTTCTCCTCAGCTGCAGAGAAGTCTTCTTTCCCTCTCTGCCACTTCTCCTCAAATGCAGAGAAGTCTTTTTCCCCTCTCTGCCACTTTTCCTCAACTGCAGGGAAGAAGTCTTCTTACTTTCTCTGCTACTTCTCAGCTGCAGAGAAGTCTTCTTCCCCTCTCTGCTACTTCTCCTCAAATGCAGAGAAGTCTTCTTCCCCTCTCTGCCACTTCTCCTCAACTGCAGAGAAGTCTTCTTCCTCTCTCTGCCACTTCTCCTCAACTGCAGATAAGTCTTTTTCCCCTCTCTGCCACTTATCCTCAACTGCAGGGAAGAAGTCTTCTTCCCCTCTCTGCCACTTCTCCTGAACTGCAGAGAAGTCTTCTTCCCCTCTCTGCCACTTCTCCTCAACTGCAGAGAAGTCTTTTTCCCCTCTCTGCCACTTAACCTCAACTGCAGGGAAGAAGTCTTCTTCCCCTCTCTGCCACTTCTCCTCAGATGCAGAGAAGTTGCTGAGAGTTGCTTCTCTGCAGAGAAGTTGCTCCTCAGATGCTTCTCTGCAAGCTTCTTCCCCACTCTGCCACTTCTCAACTGCAGAGCAGTTTTCTTCCCCTCACTGCCACTTCTCCTCAGCTGAAGAGAAGTCTTTTTCCCCTCTCTGCCACTTATCCTCAACTGCAGGGAAGAAGTCTTCTTCCCCTCTCTGCCACTTCTCCTCAGATGCAGAGCAGTCTTCTTCCCCTCTCTGCCACCTCTCCTCAGCTGCAGGGAAGAAGTCTTCCCCTCTCTGCTACTTCTCCTCAGCTGCAGGGAAGAAGTCTTCTTTCCCTCTCTGCTACTTCTCCTCAGCTGCAGAGAAGTCTTCTTCCCCTCTCTGCCACTTCTCAGATGCAGAGAAGTCTTCTTCCCCTCTCTGCCACCTCTCCTCAACTGCAGGGAAGAAGTCTTCTTCCCCTCTCTGCTACTTCTCCTCAGCTGCAGAGAAGAAGTCTTCTTCCCCTCTCTACCACTTCTCCTCAGTGGCATAGAAGGAATTTTCTCCTCTCTGCTATGTGTCCCCAGTTGTAGAGAAGACTGATCTCGCGGTGTCTTCTCCAGCTCTTCCCTCTTTCCATGGAATTGTCGACTGTACGTCATCTCAGAAGATTTCCGAGCAGACGATCCTTCATTCCGCTGTATCTCGACCGTGAGATGAGATCTTCTCCTCTTCAAGGAGGACTTCGTTTTCCTCAAATGATCTCCTCCAGAAACGGAAACCATTCCTTTTCTTCGTTCTGACTTTGGAATAGATGAAGCTGAACACAAATGAAGAATAATTTTATTTCATCTGCAATAGCGATCGCTCTTACTTTGAAGAAATACTTGAATGGAAGTGTTTTTTCTTTTTCTTACTTCTTTCTTCTGATCTTAATCTCTTCCGACTCCTTCTTTCTTCAAAGCTCTATTCCGAAGGAAGAGATTGATCCTTGTTCTCTCTGCAACATCCGCTCCAATGGATCAGATCCTTTGCAAGGCAACGCTCGCATCTGCATTCCTGAAGGAGGGAGGGAGCGGGGGGGGGCGCTGGTGGGCTCTTTCGAGGTGACTCGACCACGATGGCAATGAAGAGGCAGACGACGCGAAGCAACAATGTGAAGAGTCGATTTCCGTGAGCAGTGGCGCCTCTGGTGGGCTCTACAGCGCAGGCGGCAAAACGGAAACTTCAGTTCCAACTCTATCGCATCCTTCGGTTCAGTTTGAAAGGAGCGAACTGCGTGGATGCGATGAGGATGCAAGTGGATGCGATTCGTTAAGGAACTTGCTTGCAGCAGATGAAGTCTCTGGCCAGGAAGTGCCAAACGATGCAGTTCGATGAGAGAGGAATCTGGCCCGGAAACGAAAGGTGAGAGTGAAAGAGCTGAAAATGAAAATAAAATCAATTGCTTTTCATGAGTGCATCCGAGCAAGAGATCAAATCTTTCCATTCACAGAGATAAAAATCAAATCAATTTTTCCTCTTTATTTACTTAACATACCACAAAATCATCAGGGGAAAAAAACAAATTTCTTTTTTCTACTCCCTTCTTCATCTTATCAAAATCGTACTCCATTAATGCCTTCTTATACCATAGAGTCCACGGAGCATGCAGGTTGCACGAGCAGCATCGAAAGCTTTGATATCAGGTGACTGCGGAGAAGAAAGTTTTGATATCAGGTGACTGCAGAGAAGAAAGCTTTGATATCAGGTGACTGCAGAGAAGAAAGCTTTGATATCAGGTGACTGCGAAGAAGAAAGCTTTGATATCAGGTGACTGCGAAGAAGAAAGCTTTGATATCAGGTGACTGCGAAGAAGAAAGCTTTGATATCAGGTGACTGCGAAGAAGAAAGCTTTGATATCAGGTGACAGAGAAGAAGAAAGCATTGATATCAGGTGACTGCGAAGAAGAAAGCTTTGATATCAGGTGACAGAGAAGAAGAAAGCTTTGATATCAGGTGACAGAGAAGAAGAAAGCTTTGATATCAGGTGACTGCGAAGAAGAAAGCTTTGATATCAGGTGACAGAGAAGAAAGCCTTGATATCAGGTGACAGAGAAGAAGAAAGCTTTGATATCAGGTGACAGAGAAGAAGAAAGTTTTGACATCAGGTGACTGCGAAGAAGAAAGCCTTGATATCAGGTGACAGAGAAGAAGAAAGCTTTGATATCAGGTGACAGAGAAGAAGAAAGCATTGATATCAGGTGACTGCAAAGAAGAAAGCTTTGATATCAGGTGACAGAGAAGAAGAAAGTTTTGATATCAGGTGACTGCGAAGAAGAAATCTTTGATATCAGGTGACAGAGAAGGAAGCCTTGATATCAGGTGACAGAGAAGAAGAAAGCTTTGATATCAGGTGACAGAGAAGAAGAAAGTTTTGACATCAGGTGACTGCGAAGAAGAAAGCTTTGATATCAGGTGACAGAGAAGAAGAAAGCTTTGATATCAGGTGACTGCGAAGAAGAAAGCTTTGATATCAGGTGACAGAGAAGAAGAAAGCTTTGATATCAGGTGACTGCGAAGAAGAAAGCTTTGATATCAGGTGACAGAGAAGAAGAAAGCTTTGATATCAGGTGACTGCGAAGAAGAAAGCTTTGATATCAGGTGACAGAGAAGAAGAAAGCTTTGATATCAGGTGACAGAGAAGAAGAAAGCTTTGATATCAGGTGACTGCGAAGAAGAAAGCTTTGATATCAAGTGACTGCGAAGAAGAAAGCTTTGATATCAGGTGACAGAGAAGAAGAAAGCTTTGATATCAGGTGACAGAGAAGAAGAACGCTTCGAGAATGGTGTGTTGTGCATTTGCCTGCTGCCAGAGATTCATCGAAGGGGAACAATTGCGTTTCCAGGTGAATAAAGCGATTTTAACTCGGATCGTTACGCCAATTGTTTATGACTGTTAGGGTTAAATTACTTATTTAGAAAAAGAATTATCAAGACGTTTTGCTTTACTCGCATCCAACCATTTAATCGTACTTTTAACCTGGCTGCAGATCTCAGTAAACAGGAAAATATTAACTATGGAATTATTTTGTCAGGATGGAAACAATGTAACACGATCTCATAATTTTCATCCTCCTCCTCAAGCAGCCATGGACTACAGAGCCGTGCAATTTTGTTCTCCAACCACACCTTGCAAATTATTTCTCCAAGTACAAACCAGACCGTGCAATTTAGTTCTCCAAGCATATCTGTCGTGAGCTACATCTGCTGCATTCGGCCACTGCACACCAATTCTGACAAGGTCCTGTTTCACATTGCCCACCGCATCCTAGGTCTTCCCCTCTTTCTGAAGACTTTAGGCATCCTGTTCATCACCCTATTCACTAATTCATGATTATCCATATGGGCAACATGGCCAAACCAACGGAGTCTCTCTCTGCACAATATGCTGTTTAAAGGAGGTAGCCGACTCCTTTGCATAACCTCATTATTAGTTACAAAGTTAAACCACCTAATGCCCAAGATACTGCGTAAGCATCTAGTTTCCTGTTATCTTGTTTACACATCTTCCACGTTTCACTACCATAACTAACCCTAGAAAAAACCAAACTATTATACAGTCTAATTTTAGTCTTTCTAGACTAAATTTCCATACACTCTCCATAGATTCTTAAAAGTTCCGGCAGCAATCCTTATTCGTCTGTTAATCTCATGCCGCACATCACCATTATCTGTTACATAGCTCCCAAGATAATTAAACTGTGACACCTGCTCAAGACTGCAACCATTCAGATTAGCTGAATCACAGCCTGCCTGACCAATTTTCATCACTTTAGTTTTCTCTCTGTTTATAACCAAACCTACTCTACTACCAGTTTCATCAACAGCTCAAATGAAAGCGTTCATCTCATCAACATCATTTGCCAAAAGGGCTAAATGATCAGCATAATCTAAATCTGAAATTTTCGTATCTCCAGACCATTTAAGGCCAAAATCTTTCCCTTGAAGTGGATTTCGCATCACATAATCAATAACCAAGCTAAAGAGAAAAGGAGACAAAATGCACCCTTGTCGAACACCAGAAGTAATGCTAAACCAATTGCTACAAGCCTTACCAACTCTCACACACGACTCAGTGTTATTATAGAGAGCTTTCATTATGTTAACTAACTTGTCTGGTATACCATATGAACTCACAACCAACCCACAAATTATGACGATCAACAGAGTCGAAAGCCTTTTTGAAATCAACAAAGCTAGCAACCAAAGGTTTCTGAAACTCTAAATATTTCTCAAGAATCTGCCTAAGTGAATATATCTGATCCACACATCCCCTACCACTTTTGAATCCACATTGCTCATCACGCAATTGACTTTCAACCAGATTCTTAATTCTATTAAGCACAATCATGGAAAGTAGGCTGATACCCCTATAGTTATCATAAGAACTGCGATCACCTTTTGAAAAAAGGGATAAAAATAGCTCTGGTAAAATCCTTAGGAACCATGCCTTTATCATAAAAGATATTCAGAATTTCAGTCATCCAAGTGGTAACCGAAATATTCCCAGCTCTAAGCGTTTCCGTACTAATTTCATCTTCCCCTGGGGATTCGTGAAGTTTAAGTTTAGAAATAGCCAGAATAACTTCAGATTGTGTTATAGGGCCAACATTAAAGCCACTAATGCATCTATCATCATTGCAAACAATGGGAGTAGAACTAACCACATTCTTTAGAACATCACTGAAATGGTCAACCCACCTAGCCATGGCAGAATCCTCATCTTACCTTACCTTGTTTACCTTACCTTGTTTACCTTACCTTACCTTGTTTATCCTTCAATCCCTGTATACCTTGTCTTACCTTACCTTGTTTATCCTTCAATCCCTGTATACCTGTCCATTTTCTACCACACAAAACATTAACTATCTGGTATAGCTCTCTGCTGTCGTGCTGTCTAACTGCTTCCTCAGCCAAGCGGATCAGGCCAAAGATTCTTATCAGCAGCTAACTGATCTTTTACACATTTATTAAGCTCCCTGTAATGCTTTCTATTAGGACTAGTAGGGTATTGATTAAGAACATTCCTGCAGTTCTTTCTTTCCGAAATATGCTCAAGTGCCTTATCACTCAGATAATTCTGTTTCTTCTGCTCCTTTTTTCCTAAAAGAGTACTGTTAGTGTCCAAAAAAGCCTGTTTAAAATGATCCCATTCTTCCTCAACTTCAGTAGTAAGCAAACCATGACTGTCATAATGACTAAGTAACATATCATAGTAAGCTTTGGCTATATCAGGATCTTTCAGAGCTTCAGTATTAAAAACAAATTTTTTAACCCTAGCACAACACTTTTTAAGTTTAAGTTGCAAGACACTTTTAACAAGGTAATGGTCAGATCCAATTTCAGCTCCCCTATATGCCCTGGTATTTCTAACAGAACTAGCCCATTTGCTGTTAATTAATATATAATGAATCATATTCTTATGCAGCCCATCAGGTGAAACCCATATGTACTTATGTATGTCGCGGTGTTTGTAATAAGTGTTAGTTATTCTTATCCATTGAGTTTACTTACCTGTAGGAGACGTTGCCCATTGCCATTGCAGCTACCAATACCAAAAGGGACTATCATCCCTCCCCAAAGGTCAGAGTCAGTACCAACTTTGGCACTGAAGTCACCTAGAACAAGGGTAATATCTCCTTTCTTGACAGTATTCAAAATATCCTGAAGTTGTTCATAAAACCTATATTTCTCATCCTGATTGGCATCGTCACTGGAGGCGTAACAACTGATAAACTGTGAGCATTAATCTGCTTTTGACAAAGGCCTCTCATGCGGTGGTGCAGCCCTGAGTTGAGCGGGGGGGAGGGGGGTCATAAAATTAAAGCAAAATTTACCCTTTAAAATTCATAATCACAATAGCAAATATCTTTTGGCATCTCAGATTTCAGAACAGGTGAAGCATTCACAAAAGAAAGGAGTCATTCTGCATTTCCGGTGTTGAAAAGCAGTAGTAAATATTGGTGAAGCATCTCAAGATGGTGTCCAGAAAATAGCATTTAAAAAAAAGATGCAAATAATTTCTCAGTTTTCTCCTAGAAATGCTCTCAAAAATTTCGCAGTCAACAGATGTTAGCCGTAGATTTCTGCAATCGCCAGTTGACCTTTCAAAATCTTCCCAATTGCTGCCATAGAAGCTCGTAGAAATCGAGGAGCAATTTAAATTCAATGAAAGTGCACAAAAGATGGCATTAATGGGAGGGGGGGGGGGGGATTGTAACCGACATCCTACCCTTCTGGTGTGTCTAAAATCCAACGTTTAATTTTACCTTCGTTTTTTTTCAACTGCAAGCCCGAACTAAATTCTAAAACCTGTTCAGACTGATTTAGTTTAGAATAATCTTGAACGTTTGCTGTAGGGTTAAGGTACAGAAATAATTGTGCAATATCACAGGACGAAGAGAATCAATTGCAATTTTAAGTCAGACTAATGTTGCAAAACATCAGGATGGCCTCATGAGGGGCCCCTGTAAGAACGCTGTGGCTAGGGCCCCCTGAAACCTCAGGTGGGCTGTGTTAATGATATATAGAAACTACAGAACTTTTTCTAGACTTAAAAGAGTATTTGATACAGTGGATATTTCTTTACTTTAAAAAAACTCCATGCCTGTGGTTTACGAGGACACGTATATAATTGGCTCGAAAGCTAACTTCGTAACAGATGGCAAGCAGTTGGAATTGTTAACGAAAAAAGTGAGTTTATGGAGAGGTTACAAGATGGATACCACAAGGATTTGTATTGGGTCCAATCCTGTTTTAATTTCTATTAAAGATTAGATTAGTTTAGATCTAATCTTTAATAGAAATGGTGATGTGCGGCATGAGATTAACAGACGAATAGGGATTGCAGCCGGGACTTTTAAGAATCTATGGAGAGTGTGGAGAAATAGACGTATACACCTAAAGACTAAAATTAGACTGTATAATAGTTTGGTTCTTTCTAGGGTTAGTTATGGTAGTGAAACTTGGACACTTTGTAAACAAGATAACAGGAAACTAGATGCTTTTGATTCCAGATGCTTATGCAGTATCTTGGGCATTAGGTGGTTCAACTTTGTTACTAATGATGAGGTTAGACAAAGGAGTTTGCAACCTCCCTTAAGCAGCACATTGTGCAGAGAGAGACTCCGTTGGTTTGGCCATGTTGCCCGTATGAATAATTATAGATTGGCGAATAGGGTTATGAACAGTGTGCCTAAAGGCCTCAGAAAGAAGGGGAGACCTAGGATGAGGTGGCAGACAATGTCAAACAGGACCTTGTTAGAATTGGTGTGCAGTGGCCAGATGCAGTAGATGTAGCTCAGGACAGACTTGCTTGGAGAATTAAATTGCACGGTCTGGTTGGACCTCCTTAGCCCATGGCTGCTTGAGGATGATGATGATGATGATTAAAGATTTGTGCCAATTGGACTTAAATGGTGATTTACCGTGTTGTAGTGATGCTGCTCTCTCTGCAGAGTCCTCACATTCCACGTACGTTTGGTAAGAGAACGATTTCTTAGAGAAATGATGATTTTTGAACAAACTAGACTGATTGTGAGAGGTAGGGCCAACAATATCAAACAGTCCCTAATCACAATCATGGGCAAACACCTGTTCTTCTACAGCTAAAGGCTTAAGCCAACCATACTTGGTAAGAACTTTGGCACCGTCTTTACAAGAGGACCTTTTTCAAGAACCAGATTTTTTTTCCAAATTTAAATTTTTTACAAAGAATTTTACATACAATTATTTTACACAAAAATCCTGCTAATCCGGAGCTTATCAGCGGGAAAGCAGACGATTTTTAACAAATTATGAGCTAGAAGATATCAGTATCGAGACATAAAAATAAAAATAATAAAGAAAACGAAGAAACTTTCTCCTGCTTCATCAACCAATCAATTAATTTTCCTTTAACATAATAAATTCTTGCCAAGTGTACAATTTCTCTCGGAAGGAAGTTAAAAACGGACGGAATTTGATATTCTTTGGAATTTCTTCCATAATTATTATAGATCTTTAGCTGTTTAAAACAAACTTTAGTCTTTTTTCCAGTCAACTTATTGTGGCAAATATTTTGCTTATATCTCTTATCAAAGGAGTTATTGATAACACAAATAAACTTTTAATAGCTAAAATCTTGAACAAACGAAAAATATAATCCCTTGTTGTAAGATAATTTTCAACTCTTGCTTACATAATCCTCTTAGTAGACTAATTTGCATTCTTTTAATTCTATTTAATTCTGCCTTATAGGCCGTTCCATAAAAAAGCAGCTGCTTGAGGGGGAATTTATTATTTTAATTATTTATTTATTATTATTGCATTTAATATATTAGGAGCAAACCATTTAACTGGTTTATTAAAATCATTTTGTTAATTTACAAATAGTGGTTTCTAAATCTGAATGAAAGTTGATTATCACTTTATTATGAGCATACATATATAATTTACCATTGAAATTAACATTATCCAGATCGATTACTTATATTTCAAATAGCACATAGACTATAATAGATCCTTGTGGAACTCCCAAATTAATTAATCAAAACCACTATAATTATCATAACTCTTTCTCTATGCAATAAGTAGCTTTTAAATCATTTAAAAATATTTTCTACAATATCGAGTGTAAATGCAATTTCTGTAGTAAGATGCTAATATCAACAGAATCAAATGCCTTATTTAAGTCCATAAATCGAGCAACACATTTCGCCACTATATTAAAATTAATATTTATAATTATTTATAAAATCTTCAAAAAGGTTTTGAGTTACAATGTATCCTACGAAACAAAACTTGCTGGGTTGACAGAAAATTTATTTCATCCAAAAAGTGTTGCAGACGATCCTCAATGTATTTTTTCATTATCTTATTGCAAAGAGTTAATAGAGTGATTGGTCTATAATTATTAAAACTATTAATCCTATTTTTATACCTTTTTTGAGGGGATTTTGGTGAAAATTTTTTAAAAAATTATAATTACATGCACAAAATATTTTTTATACTCCTTTATGTATTTTGGTTTAATATTGTCAAATCCTAGAAAGGAGATATATTTCAAATAATTTATGATATTAGCAACATCGAAATTACTTGCTAATGGAAGATACATAGAATTCTTATTTATGTAACAAAATTCATAAACTTTGTCTGATATATTATTCATCGTCGCATACTCTGTTTGCATCTCACTAACAAGTGCTAGAAAAAAATTTAGCAAAATCATTCAAAATATCTTTTGCAGATTTTTCTCTAATCAGATGTCTTTCAACATTCTCGTCAATCGACTTCCTTTTTTTTTTAACACGAATAGAATCATTCATTTCTTTCCATAACTTCTTATTATTTATATTAAATAATTTATTTCTATAAAATAAGCATTTTTTTAGTTTTTGATAATGGTATTTATTCTATTTCTTTCCATTCTATATAAATCATAATTTTGCTTATTATTAACATTATCTTAATATCATTTTCATAATTTTCCTCGATTTTAAACTGTCTAAATAATATCATCTGTCAACCACTCTTTTCTTGTTTTCTTAGTTTTACAATTATTCATTTGTTAAAGAAAACAAAAAATTTTTTCTCGTATTTCATCAATTTAACTTAATATTTTCTGATATTACTGATGTCAGAAATTATCATATAATTGATATTATACGAGTCATTTGCAATTTTTTTTATAATAAGAATATCATTGCAAAACTTTTTAAAATCAAGGTTTGAATCCTTTTTCTAAAACTAAAAAGAATTCTTTAACTTATCTGAATTAAAATTCCATAACAGCGCAATTGCTTGTTTGAACTAGAACATGATCTGTTAATCTTCTTGTAAATCTAGTTAACGTTTCATTTTCTCTCGTGCAAACCAAATTCGATGAAGTGTTTTGATTTGTACCCACAGGAAGACTTCGAGACGAAATAGCAAACGTATTTAGTTAGGAATTGATTGTTATTAGAGTTTTTACGATACAAAGGTAAAAAAATGAAAAACATGGACAAAATATTTTCTTAGGCCCTAGGTACAGCACTGCTCCTTTTGGATAATAATAAGGCGCTGTACGGTGTTCTCCCTACGTTTTATTAGAAAGACCCTTGCAAAATAATGAAATCCTTCCCAGAATCCATCTTGCTTAACTCTTCCGCTCCCGGAGGAAACCAACAAATTCCTTTCGCCCCAATTGAGATGAAGGGAAAACAAAAATCTAACAAATTCTCTTTTGCCGACAAGAGGGATTTATTTACTTAACTTATTTCTATTAAATTATATTTATTACTGAATTTATTTGCTCATATTCAGAAATTGATTTTGTTCTTCACGAAGCAGAGTGCCTCCCCCCCCCCGTACCGTTTGATTTTCGAATGCGCGAGAAACGATCGCTGCCTTTGAAATGAATTCCTTACCACGTCGAAGATTTCACCCTCACCAAGAAAGAAAGGGCTCTGCTGCCACCTCCTCTTCACTTCGGACGACGGAGCACGTGCTGCCTCGCTCTCACTTCATTCTCTCATCAGCTCCGGCATATCAACTGCAAGGTCAATGAGGACAATGTTATCATCCGGGGTCAAGCAAGGTCAGTGGGGCAGCGATCCTTTCGATTCCGTTATCAGCTGCACAGCCGCTGCTCGCGGCGACGCGAAAACTTGGATCATTTCACAACAGAGTAAAAAAAATATCCTCTTCAGGCACCCTTCTTCTGACGCTCAGCCACGTCAAGGGTTTCACTCTTTTTCATTGGCTGCAGAAGACGGAAACAAAATCCATTTCTGGAATATTAATCAGATTCTCAGTACAAATAATACCAAAAGGCATGGCACCTACACCGAAGAGCCAAAACATTATGGCCGCCTGCCTAATATGATGTTGGTCCTCCATGTGCCACCAAAACATCTCTTACCCGGCGAGGCATGGACGCTACATGAGTTCTAAAGGTGTCTTCTGGTACCATCACGTTACCAGCAGATTCTTTAGCTCTTGTAAGTTACGTGGTTGAGCTGCCAGATCGGATATGGTGCTCCAACACAAACCACAGATGCTCGATTGGATTGATGTCTGGGGAATATGGAGGCCAGGGCAATACCTGGAATTCTTCATGTTCTGCGAATCATTCTCGAACAATCCGGGTAGTGTGTCATGGCGCATTATCCTGATGAAAGATGGCACTACTAGAGGGATATACCGTTACCATGAAAAGGATGTACTTGTTCTGCAATGATGTTTAGTCTTTCCATTAAAACTTTGTAGTAGTTTAGGTAGATGGTAGATGTCACAGTTTCCTGCCCATGAATGACTGGATGCAGGGTTTTCCAGCAGAACATTAACCAAACATTACACTTCCTCTACCGGTTTGTTTTTGTCCCAAGGTGCATCCTGATGCCAACACTTCTCCAGGAAAAGGACGCACATGTACCCGGTCGTCCACATGGTGTAACAGGAAACGAGATTCATCGGATCAGACGATCTTCTCTTGCAATCATTCAAGGTCTAGTTTTGATGCTCGCATGCCCATTGTAGGCGCTTTTGACAGCGAACCGAGGTTAGCATGGGCACTCGGAGCGGCCTGCAGCCACACAGCCCCATTTTCAGCAGGGTTCGATGCATTGTGTGTTGTGACACATTACTCCCGTCACCAGCATACAAATTACGGACTAGTTGCGCCACAGCATCCCTTTTGTTGGCTCGTACCATTCCGAATAGCCTTCCCTCACCTCTAACATCTCACGCCTTGCCTGCGTTTCGTGGTTTTCCCTCCTCGGACCATTTTTCGAAGGTACTAACCATAGTTGACCGTGAGCACCCCACAAGCCTTGCCGTCTTCGATATGCTCTGACCCAGTCGTCTGGCCATTACAATTTTATCTTTGACAAACTCGCTCAAGTCCGCTGCCTTTCCCATCTGAGGAACAAGAATAACACTGATTAACAGAGCTCAGTGTCAGGTGCTATTTCTACCGTTTCATGACCACATACGCCGTCGTTTACCTGCAGTTTCTTCGATTTGCATAGACTCGCTTCTCATAATGTTTTGGCTCTTCGGTGTACTTCTTAGTAGGTTAAGAATGGAGTCATTATTTGCATACCTCATTACGGAGGCATGGCCCACTTATTTAGTTAGAAATGGGGGGCATGACTTCCACTTACCTAGTTAGAAATGGGGGGGGGGCATGGCTTCCACTTATTTAGTTAGAAATGGGGGACATGGCTTCCATTTGTTTAGTTAGAAATGGGGGGGGGGGCATGGCTTCCACTTATTTAGTTAGAAATGGGGGGGGGGGGGCATGGCTTCCACTTATTTAGTTAGAAATGGGGTCATGGCTTCCAATTGTTGGTTAGCAGCAGGGACGTATACTCAGCTTCCGTTTTCTTTATGCCCCCCCCCCACTTAAAAATATTATTATTTTAAAAGTTAGCCACACAAATGTGCATTGACAGCTTAATCCTTGCTAAATTTGTAGATATCCTTATTTGAATCTGTAAGGAATGATTGGGCGACATTCCTAGAATTTACCTCATTAATCATTCATTTTAGCCTGTATAGCATTATTATTAACCTTCGAAAACTCAAGGCTGTGTTAAAAATATTTTCGTTCCCGTATGTAGCGATCGATCCCATTTTTTGGTGGGTTGGTCCCACTTCGTTCTGATCCTCTTCGTGTGACGGATGAGTTTCCTCCCTGACGTGGGTCGAGAATGACCCCTCAAAAAGCATCCGAGATTTCCGTCTCCTTCCTTGGGAATGCAGTTATCGAAGTCGTTTCGTGTCAATGAACGAAATATCGAAGAGTTTTGCGCCAAGCGTTTGGCGTGGATGTTATTAGAATAGAATATATTTTGAATACTAATCAGTGAAAAATTCATAAAATACCGGTTAATGTATAATTCAAGAAATAATTTTCTGGTAAAAATGATTCTTCCAATGAGTGGGACTCATCGGCGAATTATTTCTTGAATATCCATTGGCGAATTATTTCTTGAATAATTTAGGCTAATAATTAAAATGAAATTGTTTTTGAAATGTTTATTAACTTGTTAAACAGAATTACTGTTAATGAACATCTGCTAGTCTCTTGATAAAAAAATTATTCCAGAGCATTTTGTGCAAATTCCAAATAGTATAATCACGACAAATATCCGATTTAGAACACTTTAATGGCAGTCAGCAATCGCATTCAAGCTTTAAAGAAATCATTCTTAAATTGCACGATAGCTCTGAAGAAGGAAATTCTACTTCCTGTCCAAAGGTCTTCACGTAGGTCAACCAACTATCCTTATGCTAATCAGAATCTCTATATTACAGCTTCCAAACATTTAACAGAAGGGAACCTGTAGTGCTATAGAAATTTTTGATTTTTTTTCATACGAATTAAAATAATTTCAGTGAAAATCTTTATTAACTGAGCCTAGATTCTGGCTTTCCTTACTTTCATTTCTGAAAATGTTTTAACAATCTTCTTAATATTTAATTTTCGTGTTCATTAATTTTCTATAAAGAGGCAAGTCTTGATAATTCCTTCGAGTCCCAGCTGGATCAGCGTTGAGATTTATCTCCGCAAAATTCCCCGCCCTGCCCACGGTCAGTAGGGGACACCGATGGGCTTGGAAAGGCCGCCGTCCGTCGGATAGGACGTTAAGCCGTGGCCCCGTGTGCGGGAGAGCCATACCCTGTGCACGTTAAAGAACACGCTGGATGGCCTTGACGGGAGGCTACCATCTGTCTCCCAACAGCTGTTCCAGTGGGTCCCCTCCCCCAACCTTCTCTGAGCCTTCGGGGTCCTTGTGACCTGGGCATTTAGCCCATGGTATGCAAAAAAGTGCCGCTCAGAGGTAAAACAACCCAACCCTAGATAATTCCTTACATCATTTGATTTCTGATATAATTTCTTTATCAATTTTAATTTGAAATGCGCGTTTCGATGTTGCTACAACTTCCGGTAGGGTAAAAAGAACAAGAGAACACCTGGAAAACAAGAAAGCAGTTTTAAATAATCGAAAAAATTAGTCACTTCCATTAGAGTAGAAAGTTTTTTCCATTTCTGGTTTCAAAGACGTCCTAAATCACAGAATCTGAGCACCAAATAATGACGTCATGTTACAAATAGGAATTTGGCTTCCACTCGTTAGCAGTTGCAAATAGGGGCATGGCTTCCATTTGTTAGTAATTGCAAATGGGGAAATGGCTTCCACTCCTTAGAAGTTACAAATGGGGAATGACTGCCGCTCATTAGAAGTCACAAATGAGACAATGGCTTCTACTCGTTATCAGTTTGCAAACCGGGGGGCATGGCTTCTAGCCGTTAGCAGTTACAAATGGAGGTCTTGCTTCCACTTGTTAGAAGTTACAAAAGATGAATGAGAGGGACAACGACTTCTCAGTAGCTACGAATGGGCAGGAGTCTCTTTCATTTACATACATTGGCTTAGTTTGGACATTGACAGTTACATTCACAAGAGTTAGGACTTTTCCTAACTGTTGTGATGCCGAAAGAAGCGACGAACTCGCTTTGAAGACATCCGGAAATGCTATTGGATGAAAGACAATCCTCCCTTGCCTCTGGCACTTGGGAACAGGTCGATAAGATTCAGTGTACGAAGTTTAAAGATCTGATATTTGAAGTTCGAATGCAAAGGGGTCAGATGATGAGGCAAGGAAGGAAGGTGGGAGCGCCATTTTGTAAACCTCATCCGGGTCGTTTTTCGCGACCCTACAAAACTGATCTTAAGACAGCAGGAATAGAAATGATCCCAGAAGAGTGGGGAGGGGGCTGAAATTTACATAATTCATTTCATCCTTGGAATCTTTCATGTACAAATTACGTCGATAATTGGATAGACAGAGCGACTCTCAAAGGAAACGTTTGATCTGTTGGTCTTTAATCGGCACGAAGTGGTACCTCCTTTATTTCCCGTCATCCACTTGGAAACCTACTGAATGATTGCATTGATTCCGGGCTTCAAATAAATTGGGCATCCAAAAAGGATCGCATTCCTTCAGTTGCTCAACTAGAGCCAAAGTCTTGATTCTTTTCCTCTATAGCTCTGAAGGCATCTGACATTCCTGTAGAGCGAAGAACCCCGTTGATGGATCCCTGGGTGAGGGATCCATTCTCTGATCACGGGATCATAATCCATGTCCTGGAATCCTCCTTCGAAGGAACTTCCGATCGGAGAATTTCCTTATCCTGACATTAAAAAGGACCAAAACATTGTGACGAAGGATATTAAAGGAGATTCTCCTTTTGGATCACTTTGCAGCCTGCAATTGTTTACCAAGTGTAGGAGATACAAATCTCTTTACTCTGGGTTGAAAGAGCTTTTATTGAAAAAGGAAAAATCTCCTTTTGCCAGAGTGAGATTCTCTCTCAATTAGACCCCATTTAGGATTCAACCTAACATCTATCTACTCAATGTCGGCGAATGAAACAGGATTCGTGGATTTTGTTTTTTCAATGTACCATTTCTCAAAAGCCAGTGTAGAATTTGCAATGATGTTTTGGTTCAAATGACTTCTGTTTTTCAAATTATTTCGTCTTCAAAACTGCTTCCGAGTGAGCGTCTCGTGGCGATGTTCTTTCGACGATTTCTGACGTCACTGGCGGTCTCGTCGATCTGTGCGGCGCCACGTTACTCGGCTTCTTCTCGCGGCCGTCGCTCTCAGATGAAGAGCCCGTCTCCTGAGGGCCGTCGCTCTCAGATGAAGAGCCCGTCTCCTGAGGGCCGTCGCTCTCAGATGAAGAGCCCGTCTCCTGAGGGCCGTCGCTCTCAGATGAAGAGCCCGTCTCCTGAGGGCCGTCGCTCTCAGATGAAGAGCCCGTCTCCTGAGGGCCGTCGCTCTCAGATGAAGAGCCCCGTCTCCTGAGGGCCGTCGCTCTCAGATGAAGAGCCCGTCTCCTGAGGGCCGTCGCTCTCAGATGAAGAGCCCCGTCTCCTGAGGTCCTCGGGACCTGGCGATCAGAACCCATCATGCAGCTTAAAAATCTCCCCTCGTGAATTAACCAAAAGATCAATTTGTGACTCATTGGCGTCCTCTTTTTCCCACAGCACGGCAACCGATCGAAATGTTTCCTTCCCGCCAAATCGTTAGTTTCGTTTCTTCTGCGCAGAAGCAGACGCTTTGAACGAAGTTTCCTTTCGTCTGCTCTCGAATGGCTAACAGCAAATGTCACTGACCTCTCTGACGTCACGGCACGGAATAATGAGCTAATGCTCCTGGGCCATCAGCGAAGGCGACTTTCGGCAACCAAGAGGCTCTCCTAAGAAGGTCAATAACAACATTCCCGACGGTTGGTTGCCGGGGCAACGAACAAACGTTGTCCCTGGCCACTTGTTAACCTGAAAGTCAGTGATTGGCTGGCAATGAGGAGGGGTGGAGTTGGGGGGGGGGAGATAACGCAATGATCGTCAAACAAAGATCGACAATCGACGGTCAAAAAAATCGCCAGTTGTGGGAAATGTTGGCATTTTTTTTTCTTGTCCTTTGGAAATGTATTTTCTGTTCGAATTTTTCTCTTTATCACGAATCCTGAAAGCAAACCATTCTGACTGACAGTGAGGCAGAAATAAATTCCTTTTGCTTTTCACTGAATGAGATTTAAGATTTCGTTTCATCCAGGCGCATCAGCCAATGGAAAATCTTAAGTTCCGTTTCGATCCATTTTAATTGTTCAGAATCGCTCCAGGATTCGAGGGAAAGGCATCGAGTCAGAGTGTTAGGCATCGAGTCAGAGTGCTAGGCATCGAGTCAGAGTTTAGGCATCGAGTTAAAATGTTCCAGGTGTCGCTATGCGAGTGATAGTTTGAATTTCGTGATGTTTTCTCTCTGCCAAGCGAATCGTTTTGAAACATTGCTGTTAAGATGAGAGGGGGGGGGGGAGATCATTGTGGCAGATGACTTCACATATCCCAAGGAAATGTTCAATGAATGACTTTCAGGTACGTCACAATGGAGTTCCCATCACTGAAACTGATTGCGCTGGCATCACCTCCCGTCGGCCCACTTGAGGGTCTAAAGATTCGGTTTCAGAGCATAACGGAAATCAACAACGGGAACAGACATCAGAATTCGATCGAGAATCGTTTGCTCTGATGATGGAGATTTTCCTTTCCCTTTTTCCGCTGATGGAACCCTTGTGGTCAGATCTTCAGAAGAAACTCGTTTCAAAGCAGATGCAATCGGCTCGGATCGCAGAAAGTTCAAGTGAAGAGTGACGGAGAGCTGGGGGAAGGACTCGTCACATTCGTCCTTATCGATTCACTCCTTACATCAATGGCTATTCTCTCAAAAGGGGCACCAACATTACACGTCTGCAGCTTACCCCGACTCCTAGTCTTATTTATTTATTTATATACGTTACAAAATTGGGAGTTCCTAGGGCCTTTCTTTGCTGCCAGGTTTCACATTGCCTACACCATCTTTCAACGTCTGCCCTACTTTTCAGCCAATGAAATCGTTCCCTGGCTTCGGCAAGGTCTTATTAACACCGAAGTGTCCTCCAATAGCACCATCATGCATATTTTTCATCACACGTTTTATTCGGAGCAAGGAAGGATTATCTGCTAACGGATCAGCCGTCCAGAGGGATTCTCCCATCTTCTGTATAATACACCGTCTTTCACTTCTAAGGAGTCCCACGGCGTCTAATAGCTTTTGGTAGTTGGCTATATGCGGAGATTTGCTTCCAATTAGGTCGTATAGCAGATGTTTCAATCAAATATATTATTGGCCTCATATCTTTATCGTCTAGTTGGGCTTTCTAATTTCTATTGGGCTCCAAATGTCAGGCGTATCATTATTTTCTTTTGTTGATGTTAACTGTCTAATAGGCATTATATCATGAGTACCATATCTCAGCTCTACATTACATCAATTCTTACAGTTATCAACGCATAGGCGTCTAGAAAGCACAAAGCAGCATGATCAGTAGGAATAAGGAATTTCTGGCCATAGAGATAATGATGAAAATGTTCTATTGCTGTCACTATTGCTGAGTTCTTTTCCTGTAACACGATAATTTCGTTCTGATTTGGATAAGGTTTTACCGAAATATGCAATAACTTTTTCTTGTCCGTTTTGTAGTTTTGAAAGTACAGCACCAACTCCTATGTTGCTTGCGTCAGTATCTCTTGTGGATATGCTAACACTGGTGGTGTGGAAAGAGCTTGCTTCAACTGTTGGAAGGCCACTTCACATTCGGTGGTCCACGTGAACCGCTAGCCCTCTTCCGTCAGACGATGTAATGGTCTTGCAGTGTTGGTGAAACCCTTGACAAATCTTCTGTAGTATGTGCAACGCTTTGAAGTTGATGAACATCCTGGGATGCAGGTCAGTCTCTCACAACTTCTACTCTTCTTGCATCAGTCTTGGTCCCTGATGTAGTGATTGGTTGCCTCGTTGTTTGCGGTTTTATGGCTCAAGAGCAGCTAAGGCTATATTGCGCCGAACAAAAAGACATAGGGGATAAAAAGTCGGTTAACTCACAACGAAAGTTAAAATTGACAGAGACGAAACGGCAGAGTAAAAATGAGTACAAAAAAGACGAATAAAAAGAATCAACAATTGAATGAGTCAACATTAAAAATGGGTGAATAGGACCCATTAAAAAACAGAAACCAGTATATATTCTAGGAAACAGAGTAAAAAAATCGTAAAACGATTAAAATATCCAGTAAAATGTAAAAGCGCAAAAACAGTTCTTAAAACAGAGCCATCGGATAAAAGATGTCCGAGTGTAAGGAGCTCGGATGTAAAATCGTTAAAGTTAAAAAGCACACGTCGCTCAAAATTAAAGCAGGAACAATGAAATAAAATGTGTTTTACAGTTAAAACGGTGTCGCAAAACTCGCACTTAGGTTCGTCGTCCGCCTGAAGAAAAAATGAATGAACGAGCCAAGTGCAGCCGAGCAAGTACAACTTCCTCCTTGCGATTCTTGCAAAAACATGACTGCCACGGTTGCACAATGGGCTTGATCTCGAAAAGATTGTTACCAACCTGTTCAGACCAAGATCTCTGCCACAGTGCCCGGAGCTCGATCGAAAAACGCTGCTGGAAGTCCAAGTAAGGAACCGGCAGTGGAGTGTCCGACAGGGGCCTGACTGACTGGGCAGCAGCATCTGCCTTTGCCACATCATTGCCCCTGATTCTGACGTAACCGGACACCCAACAGAAGAAAATCGTGGTGGTGGCTGCCAAATGATGGAGTTGCTGGCGGATCTTGGAAAGAAGAGGGGAAGGCCAATGCCTCACTGAGATCAATTCTCTGGCCACGAAGTCGGGGGGACTCGGCATAGAGGACACACCGACGATGATGATTAGCTAAGGCAATGCTGATAGCATGCAACTCTGCTGTGAAGATGGAACACTGCTGTGGGATCTGGTCTGTAATGATTGCATCACAGCAGACCATGGCCGATCCCACTGATGTGCAGGACTTCGAGCCATCTGTGAAGACAGGCAAGAAGTCCGGGTGCTCAGCACGATAGCTGACAAAGAGTTGCCGATACATACAGTCGGAGTAAAAGTCTTCCCCATCCTGCAAAGAGGAAAATCACAGGAAGGAGAAACAGCAAGCCATGGTGGAAGTGGCTCGACTGTCGATTGTGAGTTCTATCGAGACTGGTGTTAATGTCTCGCAGGTAACCTGGGACACACAAACCGAAATGAAGAATGGCAGTCGGCCTATTCTGGTATAACATTTCCCATTGGGGACTGAAAACGCAGTCCCAAGTGGGATGACCTGGCAGAATCGCAATTTCGCTGCATATTGCAGGGACAACTGCTGATGGCGAATAGATAAAGATGGTTCGTCGGTCTCAATGTACAGACTCTGCACCAGTGAAGTGTGAAAGACCCCTGTGGAAACATGGAGGGCCTGATGATGCACAGGGTTCAGCAGCTTCACCACCGAATCCCGGGCAGAGTCGTACACTTGCGATCCGTAGCCCAGTTTCGACTCGACAAGTGCACAGTAGAGGTGGAGCAAAGAACATCGGTCCGCCCCCCAAGAGACGGAGAAAATACGGTTGAATTGTCGGAGCAGCCGATCCTTACTCGATGGTGAGAGAAGTGGAGCAATGGCACAGTGGACATTGTCTGGCCCAACAGCAGTTGCACGAGAGGAGTGAAGAGCAAGTCGAAGTTACGCTCAGAGAAGGTTGGGGGATGGGACCCACTGGAACGGCTGTTGGGAGACAAATGATAGCCTCCCGTCAAGGCCATCCAGTGTATTCTTTAACGTGCACATGGTATGGCTCTCCCCACACGGGCCACGGCAAACGTCCCATCCGACGGACGGTGGCCTTTCCAAGCCCATCAGTGTCCCTACTGACCGTGGACAGGGCGAGGAGTTTTGCGGAGGTAAATCTCAACGCTGACTCAGCTGGGACTTGAATCTGGGAACTGCAGATTATGAGCCTGGCGCACTGCCGACTGAGCCACCCCCGCCCCACAAAGTTTGATTAACCTTCCCACTTGTATACTTAGTATTTATCACTCCGCCAACACTAATTGAATTCTATGTAACACTTCTTCGTCATCTACTTATAACTTCTTAAAACTATTTTTACAACTCCCGCGCAGACACTAAGAAATATTGCTATGAATTTAATAGACGAAAACTGAGCGTCAGTTCAAAAGAATGATTACCAACAAAATTAAGCAAACTAATTTAATTACTTTGGCAACAGTTCACTAACGTAATAACACTGGATTACAAGGTTTTTATAATATGAACAATCGTAGCTGCCTTTAACTATTTTTCGGGTGCTGATTTCAGATCTGGCCTTAAAAAATGGCTAGCACGTCACATTTTTATGTTATTGGTCATTTTGACTCCTATAAAGATCTTCCTATACCAACACCCCCAGGCAACAGGGAGGATACTAGATACTTTCCTTTTTGTGGCTGGCAACACTGATTGCCAAGTGGCAGAAAACGTGTAACAGTAACCTAACCTCAGACAGCCATTCCTGTTGTTTTCATTGTAGGAGGAACACGTGCTGTACGTTTAAGAGTGAATTTTGGCGTTTAAATGTCACAAAGGCGGCGTCGCGGATGTGTTAATGTGCCAGATAAGTTTTATTATGTGTGTGGAAATTATATTTTAAAATCCCAGGGTCGTTCTTTGACAAAGATTGTGAAGAAAGCGTACAACTTGTATTTTGGATGTCGTGTTGGAGGTCAGGACAAAACACGTGTTCCACATTTCGTGCTTTGTTGACCTGAGAGAATGGCTGAAAGGTAAGATAAAAATCCATGCCCTTTGCAGTTCCAATGGTTTTGGTGTGAGCCAACTAGTCACTTGCATGATTGCTATTTTTGTTTAAATAAAGTATTGGACTTTTCAAAAAAGGAAAAAAGAAAAATACGATATCCAAATATAATGTCAGATTCTTAAAAATAATCTTAAAATTCTCTTTTCAGGGAGGGAAGATAATAAGCATCACCAAGGCGTGGGTCTGCTTCTCAGCAGACACGCTAGTGATGCTCTTCTAGGATATGAGTGCATTAATGAAAGGTTTCTTACAGCAAAATTTCAGACAAGCTTTAAAGACTTGAATGTTATCTGCTGTTATGCCCCCACTGAGGATGCCGATGAGGATGAGAAGGATAGGTTTTATGGAAAACTTCAGGATATTTTGAATTCTGTCAAGAAAGGAGATATTACCCTTGTTCTTGTGACTTCAATGCCAAAGTTGGTACTGACTCTGACCTTTGGGAAGGGAGTGATAGGTAATCTTTTTGTTAAATATTTAATTCTCAGGAAATCCAAAATTAAATGCTGTTTAATTTGGTATTCAACATGTCATAACTCTTTTCAGCAGTTATTTGACAAATAAGTTTTGAACTTCACTTTTTTTTTTTGACTGAACCTTTTGGTTGTAGCTGCAATGGCAATCGGCAACGATTCCTACAGGGAAGTAAACTCAATGGATTCAGAATAAATAACACCTATTACAAACACCGCGACTTACATAAGTACACATGGGTTTCACCCGATGGTCTGCACAGAAATATAGTGATTATATATTAATTAACAGCAAATGGGCTAGTTCTGTTAGGAATACCAGGTCATATAGGGGAGCTGAAATTGGGTTGGGTTGTTTTACCTCTGAGCGGCACTTTTTTGCAACCATGGGCTAAATGGCCAGGTCACAAGGACCCCGAAGGCTCAGAGAAGGTTGGGGGAGGAGACCCACTGGAACAGCTGTTGGGAGACAGATGGTAGCCTCCCGTCAAGGCCATCCAGCGTGTTCTTTAACGTGCACAGGGTATGGCTCTCCCGCACACGGGGCCACGGCTTAACGTCCCATCCGACGGACGGCGGCCTTTCCAAGCCCATCGGTGTCCCCTACTGACCGTGGGCAGGGCGGGGAATTTTGCGGAGATAAATCTCAACGCTGACCCAACTGGGACTCGAACCTGGGAACTACAGATTACGAGCCTGGTGCGCTACCTACTGAGCCACCCCCGCCCCCCGAGCTGAAATTGGATCTGATCATTACCTTGTTAAAAGTGTCTTGCAACTTAAACTTAAAAAGTATTGTGCTAGGTTAAAAATTTTATCTTTAATACTGAAGCTCTGAAAGACCCAGTTATAGCTAAAGCTTACCATGATAGGTTACTTAGTCATTATGACAGTCATGGTTTGCTTACTAATGAAGTTGAGGAAGAATGGGACCATTTTAAACAGGCTTTTTTGGAAACTAACAGTACTCTAGTAGGAAAAAAGGAGCTGAGGAGACAGAATTATTTGAGTGATAAGGCACTTGAGCTTATTTCAGATAGAAAGAATTGTAGGGATGTCCTTCATCAGTACCCTACTAATCCTAACAGAAGCATTGCAGAGAGCATAATAAACGTGTAAAAGATTAGTTAGATGCTGATAAGAATATTTGGCTTGATGGTTTAGCTGATAAAGTCGAGGAAGCAGTTAGACAGCACAACAGCAGAGAGCTGTACCAGATAGTTACTGTTTCGTGTGGGAGAAAACGGACAGGCATACAGGGATTGAAGGATAAACAAGGTAAGGTTATAGAAGGCGAGGATTCTGTCATGGCTAGGTGGGCTGAGCATTTCAGTGATGTTCTAAACAATGTGGTTAGTTCTACTCCCATTGTTTGCAATGATGATAAATGCATTGGTGGCTTTAATGTTGGCCCTATAACACAATCTGAAGTTATGTTGGCTATTTCTAAACTTAAACTTCATAAATCCCCAGGGGTAGATGAAATTACTACGCAAATGCTTTAAGCTGGGAATGTTTCGATTACCACTTGGATAACTGAAATTCTGAATATCTTTTATGATAAAGGCATGGTTCCTAAGGATTTTACCAGAGCTATGGTTATCCAAATTTTCAAAAAATGTGATCGCAGTTCTTGTGATAACTATAGGGGTATCAGCCTACTCTCTGTTCCAGGTAAAGTTCTTTCCATGATTGTGCTTAATAGAATTAAGAATCTGGTTGACAGTCAATTGCGTGATGAGCAATGTGGATTCAGAAGTGGTAGGGGATGTGTAGATGAGATTTTTTCACTTAGTGAGATTCTTGAGAAATGTTTAGAGTTTCAGAAACCTTTGGTTGCTAGCTCTCTTGATTTCAAAAAGGCTTTCGACTCTGTTGATCGTCATAATTTGTGGTTGATTGTGAGATCATATGGGTATACCTGACAAGTAAGTTAACATAATGAAAGCTCTCTATAATAACACTGAGTCGTATGTGAGAGTTGTTAACGCTTGTAGAATTGGTTTAGCATTACTTCTGGTGTTCGACAAGGGTGCATTTTGTCTCCTTTTCTCTTTACTTTGGTTATTGATTATGTTATGGGAAATTCACTTCAAGGGAAAGATTTTGGCCTTAAATGGTGTGAATATACGACAATTTCTGATTTAGACTATGCTGATGATTTAACCCTTTTTGGCAAATGATGTTCATGAGATGAACATTTTTATTCGAGCTGTTGATGAGACTGGTAGTAGAGTAGGTTTGGTTATAAACAGAGAGAAAACTAAAGTGATGAAAATTGGTCAGGCAGGCTGTGATTCAGTTAATCTGAATGGTTGCAGTCTTGAGCAGGTGTCACAGTTTAATTATCTTGGGAGCTATGTAACAGATAATGGTGATGTGCGGCAGGAGATTAACAGACGAATAGGGATTGCTGCTGGGACTTTTAAGAACCTATGGAGAGTGTGGAGAAATAGGCGTATACACCTAAAGACTAAAATTTGACTGTATAATAATTTGGTTCTTTCTAGGGTTAGTTATGGTAGTGAAACGTGAACACTTTGTAAACAAGATAATAGGAAAATAGATGCTTTTGATTCCAGATGCTTACGCAGTATCTTGGACATTAGGTGGTTCAACTTTGTAACTAATGATGAGGTTAGGCAAAGGAGTCTGCAACCTCCTTTAAGCAGCATATTGTGCAGAGAGAGACTCCGCTGGTTTGGCCATGTTGCCCGTATGAATAATTATAGATTGGCGAATAGGGTTATGAACAGTGTGCCTAGAGGCCTCAGAAGGAAGGGGAGACCTAGGATGCGGTAGGCAGACAATGTGAAACAGGACCTTGTTATGATTGGTGTGCTGTGGTCAGATGCAGTAGATGTAGCTCAGGACAGACTTGCTTGGAGAACTAAATTGCACGGTCTGGTTGGATCTCCGTAGCCCATGGTTGCTTGAGGATGATGATAACGATGATGATAAGTTGCAATTTAATAAATAGTCGCATTTATTTTCATTTCCCAGATGTAGGTATTCATCAAAATTTGAAATTCATCAATTTGTAATTTAAAAAAACTGTACCTGCTGCAGATATTTCACAACTATATTTAAATTAAGCACCTAAAAATTAGTTAAAACATTCCATTTGACCTATGTTATAAAAAAAAAAATTTTATTTGTTGTCTAGTGTAATTTTAAACCAATCACAAATGTATTTCATGAAATTAAACCCGAAAGAATAATATGTCAATTCTCTACCACACTTAAAACAGTCGTCGTACACTTCAAACAGGTTGTATTCAAAACATAAGAATTATCTTAATTAGCATTGAATAAGCGACACAATCATCTTTGAAAATGAACCTATCGTTTACATTTCTAATTCTGATATTTTACCTTAAACACCTCAACGACACCAATTCTCTTTCGATTTTCTGCTAGAAGACTTCAGGGACACATTATCATCACTTGAATTGGATTTCTTCATGATAACTACGGTCGAATCCAGCAGAAACTAATAACTCAACTCTTTCTAAACAACAAACTGTTCAACCATTTCAAATAGTATTCGGGATTTTCTTTATCACTTATTAAACGATTTTCACAACTCCCGCGCACACTGCAATAAAAGTTCTTCATTAGACTAACTGCACAGTCGAAATAAATCGAGTTCTTCACAAATCCTTCTTAAAAAAAAACCATTATTATTTTCGAATCTCTCCGTTCCAAACGCTTAATGACGAAGATTTCACGCTGTTCCACGCGCGAGCATCGCAAATGACATATCACATCATGGTCTAATTGTTGCACGTTCATCTGTCGTAACAATATATTTCTTATACAGACTATGGTGCACAAGGTCAAACGTAACCCACTTCCTGCTTCGATGCAGATTCTCAGGATTTCTCTCATCATTCGAACTGGCTAGTGACGACGCAACTCTCACTCGAGCGCCACACGGCCCCGTAGTCTTCATTGCTGCCCTTTCGTTATCATATTAGAGATATCTTAAAGTAAGTAGTTTCTTAAACCAAGCCATTCTAAGAAAGACTGAACTTTCGAATTCACAGTTGGCGTAACTATATCATGACACACAAATCTGCTGCTACTTCGCACCTGTTGCATCATCATCATCATCATCATCATCCTCAAGCAGCCATGGGCTACGGAGGTCCAACCAGACCGTGCAATTTAGTTCTCCAAGCAAGTCTATCCTGAGCTACATCTACTGAATCTGGCCACTGCACAGCAATTCTAACAAGGTCCTGTTTGACATTGTCTGCCCACCGCATCCTAGGTCTCCCCTTCTTTCTGAGGCCTTTAGGCACCCTGTTCATAACCCTATTCGCCAATCTATAATTATTCATACGGGCAACATGGCCAAACCAACGGAGTCTCTCTCTGCACAATATGCTGCTTAAAGGAGGTTGCAAACTCCTTTGCCTAACCTCATCATTAGTTACAAAGTTGAACCACCTAATGCCCAAGATACTGCGTAAGTATCTGGAATCAAAAGCATCTAGTTTCCTCTTATCTTGATTACACAGTGTCACACAGTGCCTGACCAATTTTCATCACTTTAGTTTTCTCTCTGTTTATAACCAAACCTACTCTACTACCAGTCTCATCAACCGCTCGAATGAAAACGTTCATCTCATCAACATCATTTGCCAAAAGGGCTAAATCATCAGCAAAATCTAAATCAGAAATTTTTGTATCTCCAGTCCATTTAAGGCCATAATCTTTCCCTTGAAGCGAATTTCGCATAACATAACCAATAACCAAGCTAAAGAGAAAAGGAGACAAAATGCACCCTTGTCGAACACCAGAAGTAATGCTAAACCAATTGCTACAAGCCTTACCAACTCTCACACACGACTCAGTGTTATTATAGAGAGCTTTCATTATGTTAACTAACTTGTCAGGTATACCATATGATCTCACAATCAACGAAAAATTATGACGATCAACAGAGTCGAAAGCCTTTTTGAAATCAACAAAGCCAGCAACCAAAGGTTTCTGAAACACTAAACATTTCTCAAGAATCTGCCTAAGTGAAAATATCTGATCCACACCTACCACCTCTGAATCCACATTGCTCATCACGCAATTGACTGTCAACCAGATTCTTAATTCTATTAACACAATCATGGAAAGAACTTTACCTGGAACAGAGAGTAGGCTAATACCCCTATAGTTATCACAAGAACTGCGATCACCTTTTTTGAAAATAGGGATAACAATAGCTCTGGTAAAATCCTTAGGAACCATGCCTTTATCATAAAAGATATTCAGAATTTCAGTCAACCAAGTGGTAACCGAAACATTCCCAGCTCTAAGCATTTCTGTAGTAATTTCATCTATCCTTGGGGATTTATGTAGTTTAAGTTTAGAAACAGCCAAAATAACTTCAGAATTTGTTATAGGGCCAACATTAAAGCCACCAATGCATCTATCATCATTGCAAACAATAGGAGTAGAACTAACCACATTGTTTAGAATATCACTGAAATACTCAGCCCACCTAGCCATGACAGAATCCTCACCTTTTACAACCTTACCTTGTTTATACTTCCATCCCTGAACATCTGTCCATTTGCTACCACACAAAACATTAACTATCTGGTACAGCTCTCTGCTGTTGTGCTGTCTAACTGCTTCCTCAGCCAAGCGGATCAGGCCAAAGATTCTTATCAGCAGCTAATTGATCATTTACACATTTATTAAGCTCCCTGTAATCCTTTCTATTAGGACTAGTAGAGTATTGATTAAGGACATTCCTGCAGTTATTTCTTTCTGAAATAAGCTCAAGTGCCTTATCACTCAAATAATTCTGCCTACTCTGCCCCCTCTGCCCCTTTTTTCCTAAAAGAGTACTGTTAGTTTCCAAAAAAAAGCCTGTTTATAATGGTCCAATTCTTCCTCAACTTCAGTAGTAAGCATACCATGACTGTCATAATGACTAAGTAACCTATCATGGTAAGCTTTAGCTATAACTGGGTATTTCAGAGCTTCAGTATTAAAAATAAATTTTTTAACCCTAGCACAACACTTTTTAAGTTTAAGTTGCAAGACACTTTTAACAAGGTAATGGTCAGATCCAATTTCAGCTCCCCTATATGCCCTGGTATTCCTAACAGAACTAGCCCATTTGCTGTTAATATATAATCTATGACATTCTTATGCAGCCCATCTGATGAAACCCATGTGTACTTATGTATTTCGCGGTGTTGTAATAAGTGTTAGTTATTCTCCAACCATTAAGTTTACTTACCTCTACGAGACGTCGCCCATTGCAGCTACCAATACCAAAAGGGCCAATCACCCCTCCCTAAAGGTCAGAGTCAGTACCAACTTTGGCATTGAAGTCACCTAGAACAAGGGTAATATCTCCTTTCTTTTCAGAATTTAAAATATCCTGAAGTTGTCCATAAAACCTATTCTTCTCATCAGCATCCTCAGTGGGGGCATAACAGCAGATAGCATTCAAGTCTTTAACCCTTGTCTGAAATTTTGCTGTAAGAAACCTTTCATTAATGCACTCATATCCTAGAAGAGCATCGCTAGCGTGTCTGCTGAGAAGCAGACCCACGACTTGGTGATGTTTATTGTCGTCCCTCCCTGAAAAGAGAAATTTAAGATTATTTTTAAGAATCTGACCTTTATCTGTCCATCTGGTCTCTTGCAAGCCGAGAATATCTAAATTATAATGGTGGAATTCTTGTGTGAGGACATCAAGAGAAAAAGCTCTGTGCAGAGTCCTCACATTCCAACTACCTATGGAGAGAAAATGGTTAATGGGATGTTTAAAGAAACTATGTTTATTGAGAGAGGGAATGCCGACAATATCAAACAGCCCCCTAATCGCAGACATGGGGCAAAGACCCGTTCCCTCACTACTAAAGGCTGAAGCCATTTACACTGGAAGACTTCCTCCAATGTAGAATTTGACGATGCCAATAGAAGCAAAGAGTTCAGGTGCCTGCGATGACTTCTGCTCAGAATTATTCACCAGCTGATAAACTTATCCTGTGAATCTATTCACTTGGGGCTGTCAACCCACAAACAGAAAACACAGCGGAAGATTTTCCCTCCATAGAAGCCCACCAGTGCAGCAAAATCAGGATCCGTAATGAATCTCAGAGCCATAATTCCTTTTAGGTTGTTATATATGGTCAACACCAGGAACCTGTGTGGTTGACCACTCCTCAGTAGGATAGAAAAAAAAAGTAGCCATAATTGTCCAGATCAGTAGGCCATGCTAATCTGGCAGCCCTCTCCACTTCCACAAGAGAGTATCTCTTTTGAAAGGTACTAACGGTCTGCACCACGAGAAGGCGGGGTCGGACGTAATGGAAGTAATGCTAAACCAATTGCTACAAGCCTTATCTACTCTCACACACGATTCAGTATTATTTTAGAGAGCTTTCATTATGTAGCTCTCTAGGCGTGGCCGGTTCTATGCATCATCACAGGGGATTTGTGCATAGCTCTCCTTCCAGTGACTACCTAGCTACCATTTACATACTTTGCGCTTATTCTTTCCAATAATGAAATTCTACATAACAAATAGATTTGCCAGAAAGTAAACTGCAAGGGTGAAGAATTCCGCTCAAACTGTAAAAAGATGAGGATAATGATTTGGATAAAGAATTTGGTATAAGTGTCCGCAAATGTACTTTGTCTTAGTGGTTAACTATACCTTTAATTTAAAATGTAATAACTTCCGAAATAATCATCCGAGACTGCGTCTCCCGGCATGCACCTCTGCTGTAGGAAAAGCTAACTCTCCGTTTCTGATGCCCTTCACTCGTCACCGAGAGATTCGCGAAGCATTTCCAACTCACTTCGTTAGCCGAAATGAACATGCCATTGAGGCGAGCGCCAGCTGACTCTTTCCATTGTTGTTTTTCGCCACACGCGCGACAATCACTTCTGTCAAACATTCTTTCGAAAATTCTTCTTCGCACTCGGAGCAAGAAAGGAGGAGCAAGAGAGAGGAGAGGGATGAAAGGGGTAAAGAGGGGGGGGGAGAAATGGAAGAGGGGAGAAAAGAGGGAGGGCGTGACGAAGGTGTGATTCCGAAATGCTTATCGACAAAAGGAAGAAATCTAAATTGAGATCGAAAGGAAGGAGATTTCGCTTGTCCCATAATTCTTTGCGAGACTTCCTTTGCTATTGATTACGTCACCATGAGTGAGGAGTGATGGGATTTGAAACACCAAACAAGTCCGAATCGTCTGCGTGCAATGATTATGTCTCTTAATTCCAAATGAGGTGAAATTTCCGTTCCCCCTACGACGGCTCCCCCCTTCACCCCAGCGAATCAGCAGCTCCACCTAGGCGTGGCAGATTCTGCCCGTTCCTTATTTAGCGTCTGGCTCGCGTGCCGCCATCACATTCTTGGAATCTCTCTTCGCAAATATCACGTGAGCCTCCTCGCGTGCACTCATCACGTGCTCGACTCCGAAGTGATTACTCAGAATTCGCTGGAGCACGGGGTGAGCAGACGATTCGTTCTGCAAATGGAAAGGAGATCATTGCTCGGGAGAGGGGGGGAAGGAGAAATGGAACAAACTGCTTCCGGTTATGCTGTAAGAAGAAATTTCGAATGAATTTCTTATCTTCGTAAATTCCGCTTGGGATCAGCAAGTGTTGCAACCAGTTGTTGAAATGACGCGTACTCTCACGTGACCTACCACAAGAAAACAAAAAAAAAAATTGATAACGATTAAAAATCAAAACGAAGGAAAAAAAATCGATTTAATGTCAAAAAAAGCGGAGAGGAAGAGAGATTCCCGAGGAGAAATGCGACGGGGAAGGGGCGCGTGCGATGGAGTGTTCGAGAAGCCACGGCCAGAGAGAGGAAGTTCTCTTGGCCCGCCGATCCCATCACGAAGAAGTGTCTTCACCTCACGGAACCGATGTTGAAATGAGGCGTCATTTCCGCTTGCGGCAGAGGAGGCCGAGGTCATTGGAATCCCTTCGATGCGACGCAGGAAAAAACGAAGTCTAATTGAGTGAGTGTCGACGAGGGTGGAGTCGCAAATCAATCGTTTTGATCTTTTTAACACCCTTTATTCACACAGTCAGGATGCAAACAACACATCTGGAGTGCATGGAGCAAAGCAAAAGCCAAAAGCTTCTCCGCACTTTTCTTAATTCGCAACCCTTCTCTCGTAGGTCTTCCACTTATCGGATTCCATTCATCAGCAGTTGCTTGAAGAGCAGAAAATCTTACACTTTCGTTAGGCGACGCAATAACTAACAACAGCAGACAAAGTTTGATCTCCGGTTTTTAATTCTAATTTCTTATAAACTTCGGAATATGAACTTAAACATTTTGGCTCAGCAATCCAAATATGCACAGTGAGTAATAAAATGAAATCAGGTGGGCTGAGTATTTCAGAGAGCTGTACCAGTTAGTTAATGTTTTGTGTGGTAGCAAATGGACAGATGTTCAGGGATGGAAGTATAAACAAGGTAAGGTTGTAAAAGGTGAGGATTCTGTCATGGCTAGGTGGGCTGAGTATTTCAGTGATATTCTAAACAATGTGGTTAGTTCTACTCCTATTGTTTGCAATGATGATAGATGCATTGGTGGCTTTAATGTTGGCCCTATAACAAATTCTGAAGTTATTTTGGCTGTTTCTAAACTTAAACTACATAAATCCCCAAGGATAGATGAAATTACTACAGAAATGCTTAGAGCTGGGAATGTTTCGGTTACCACTTGGTTGACTGAAATTCTGAATATCTTTTATGATAAAGGCATGGTTCCTAAGGATTTTACCAGAGCTATTGTTATCCCTATTTTCAAAAAAGGTGATCGCAGTTCTTGTGATAACTATAGGGGTATCAGCCTACTCTCTGTTCCAGGTAAAGTTCTTTCCATGATTGTGCTTAATAGAATTAAGAATCTGGTTGACAGTCAATTGCGTGATGAGCAATGTGGATTCAGAAGTGGTAGGGGATGTGTAGATGAGATTTTTTCACTTAGGCAGATTCTTGAGAAATGTTTAGAGTTTCAGAAACCTTTGGTTGTTAGTTTTGTTGATTTCAAAAAGGCTTTCGACTCTGTTGATCGTCATAATTTTTCGTTGATTGTGAGATCATATGGTATACCTGACAAGTTCGTTAATATAATGAAAGCTCTCTATAATAACACTGAGTCGTATGTGAGAGTTGGTAAGTCTTATAGCAATTGGTTTAGCATTACTTCTGGTGTTCGACAAGGGGTCATTTTGTCTCCTTTTCTCTTTAGTTTGGTTATTGATTATGTTACGCGAAATTCGCTTCAAGGGAAAGATTATGGTCTTAAATGGACTGGAGATAGGAAAATTTCTGATTTAGATTATGCTGATGATTTAGCCCTTTTGGCAAATGATGTTGATGAGATGAACTCTTTCATTCGAGCTGTTGATGAGACTGGTAGTAGAGTAGGTTTGGTTATAAACAGAGAGAAAACTAAAGTGATGAAAATTGGTCAGGCAGGCTGTGATTCAGTTAATCTGAATGGTTGCAGTCTTGAGCAGGTGTCATAGTTTAATTATCTTGGGAGCTATGTAACCGATAATGGTGATGTGCGGCATGAGATTAACAGACGAATAGGTATTGCTGCCGGGACTTTTAAGAATCTATGGAGAATATGGAAAAATAAGCGTATGACCCAAAGACTAAAATTTGACTGTATAATAGTTTGGTTCTTTCTAGGGTTAGTTATGGTAGTGAAACTTGGACACTTTGTAAACAAGATAACAGGAAATTAGATGCTTTTGATTCCAGATGCTTACGCAGTATCTTGGGCATTAGGTGGTTCAACTTTGTAACTAATGATGAGGTTAGGCAAAGGAGTTTGCAACCTCCTTTAAGCAGCATATTGTGCAGAGAGAGACTCCGTTGGTTTGGCCATGTTGCCCGTATGAATAATTATAGATTGGCGAATAGGGTTATGAACAGTGTGCCTAGAGGCCTCAGAAGGAAGGGGAGACCTAGGATGCGGTGGGCAGACAATGTCAAACAGGACCTTGTTAGAATTGGTGTGCAGTGGCCGGATGCAGCAGATGTAGCTCAGGATAGACTTGCTTGGAGAACTAAATTGCACGGTCTGGTTGGACCTCCGTAGCCCATGGCTGCTTGAGGATGATGATGATGATGATGCTGCAACAGGTGCGAAGTAGCAGCAGATTTGTGTACCATGATATTGTTACGCCAACTGTGAATTCGAAAGTTCAGTCTTTCTTAGAATGGCTTGGTTTAAGAAACTACTTACTTTAAGATATCTCTAATATGATAACGAAAGGGCAGCAATGAAGACTACGGGGCCGTTGGCGCTCGAGTGAGAGTTGCGTCGTCACTAGTCAGTTCGAATGATGAGAGAAATCCTGAGAATCTGCATCGAAGCAGGAAGTGGATTACGTTTGACCTTGTGCACCATAGTCTGTATAAGAAATATATTGTTACGACAGATGAACGTGCAACAATTAGACCATGATGTGATATGTCATTTGCGATGCTCGCGCGTGGAACAGCGTGAAATCTTCATCATTAAGCGTTTGGAACGGAGAGATTCGAAAATAATAATGGTTTTTTTTTTAAGAAGGATTTGTGAAGAACTCGATTTATTTCGACTGTGCAGTTAGTCTAATGAAGAACTTTTATTGCAGTGTGCGCGGGAGTTGTGAAAATCGTTTAATAAGTGATAAAGAAAATCCCGAATAAGCTATTTTAAATGGTTGAACAGTTTGTTGTTTAGAAAGAGTTGAGTTATTAGTTTCTGCTGGATTCGACCGTAGTTATCATGAAGAAATCCAATTCAAGTGATGATAATGTGTCCCTGAAGTCTTCTAGCAGAAAATCGAAAGAGAATTGGTGTCGTTGAGGTGTTTAAGGTAAAATATCAGAATTAGAAATGTAAACGATAGGTTCATTTTCAAAGATGATTGTGTCGCTTATTCAATGCTAATTAAGATAATTCTTATGTTTTGAATACAACCTGTTTGAAGTGTACGACGACTGTTTTAAGTGTGGTAGAGAATTCACAGATTATTCTTTCCGGTTTAATTTCATGAAATACATTTGTGGGATGGAGAGAAAGAAATAGCACCTCAAGTCAGAGGCAATGGGAGAAAGAAGTAGCACCTCAAGTCCGAGGTAATGGGAGAAAGAAGTAGCACCTCAAGTCAGAGGCAATGGGAGAAAGAAGTAGCACCTCAAGTCAGAGGCAATGGGAGAAAGAAGTAGCACCTCAAGTCAGAGGCAATGGGAGAAAGAAGTAGCACCTCAAGTCAGAGGCAATGGGAGAAAGAAGTAGCACCTCAAGTCAGAGGCAATGGGAGAAAGAAGTAGCACCTCAAGTCAGAGGCAATGGGAGAAAGAAGTAGCACCTCAAGTCAGAGGCAATGGGAGAAAGAAGTAGCACCTCAAGTCAGAGGCAATGGGGAGAAAGAAGTAGCACCTCAAGTCAGAGGCAATGGGAGAAAGAAGTAGCACCTCAAGTCAGAGGCAATGGGAGAAAGAAGTAGCACCTCAAGTCAGAGGCAATGGGAAGATACTTCTTTAGCTTCGTCATCTGAACATGATAGAACTCTAACGATGCGAAACTGGAACCAAAAGGCGTCTCCCATTGCATGTCTCTCTCTTAAATAGAAGAGAGCATCTCCCTTTGGAAAAACGTATTTTACATGTGGAGAGAGCATCTCCCTTTGCAGACACTTACTTTTCGTGAAGATGAGCATCTCCCTTCGTAAAGACTATTTTCAGAGAGGAGTCTCCCTTTACAGACGCTTACATGAAGAAAGAGCATCTCCCAATGCAGACACTTACTTTTCACGAGGAGAGAGCATCTCCCTTTGGAAAGACTTTTCACGAGGAGAGAGCATCTCCCTTTGCATGCACTTACTTTTCGCGATGAGAGCGCATCTCCTTTTGCAGTGAATTCCCTTTCAAGCGAGAAGCTCTCATTGCCTTGACTCTCTTTTAAGAATTAACTTTTTCTCTGGCAGTGACTTCTTTTAGGCGACATTGATTTCGATGCAGCGGAGCATTCATCTCGATGATCTAGATGAGCTCCACCCGCGTGGTGGAGAAAAAGAAAGTTGTTGCCCTCTTCGCAGAGCAACACGCACGTGTCAATCAAGCTTACTCGGCGATTGCTTGGGAAACACTTCCCCCTCTCCCCCCCCCCCCCCCCCCCCGCCACCAACAATACCCACCTCAAACAGTGAAACTGCGCCGTGGCTGCAAATGGGCGGTTTTGTATATCGGAGCGGTCTCCATGCCAACGGAACGAAGCGCGCATACCTCGCCGCTCCAGCCCACCAGTTGGCGCGTGCAGTGCGAAGGAAGCGCGTTCGCTGTGGTCGGTAGGAGTGACGACACACGTGAGGGCAGACTCAGCTGTCACCACGGCGGCGATATTCTCCGAGGAGTCCGGAGCGGACCTGAAGGGGGCCAAGATGGCCACGACCCCCGTGGTCGACGTCGAGAACAGAGATCCGAACTCGCTCAACGAGTATCTGCAGGTGAGTAATGGCAACAGGTGAAATGCGAGAGGGGGAAATTCTAAAAATATCTCAGTTTCCCCGCTGACGAGCGAAATTCCCCCCCCCCCTAACCTCGGGACCTGATGATGGTTGCATTGTCCGATGAATTAATTGTTCAGTGACCACACACAAAAAATTCTTCCCTAATGTCCTCTTCTGCCGGAAGATTCTTTAAATATTTTCAATTTTTTAAATTTTTTTTCCGATTCAAATTTATTTCCCACTTCTGTTACATTACAAACGTCATTTAACGCTTCTAATGATACAAAGCAAAAAATCTGTTTATTTTCCAAAGTAAGTAAATTTTGAAAGTGTAAACTACAAAACTCCACGTGAGCCAAAACTCGTTTGGGGAGATATTAGATTAAGAAAACGAAAAATGTTGTAAAGCAACAGTGCCAACTTTTTTAACACTGACATATAATAAACCCGTTAACATTATGGCTCAAATGTATAATTAAATCCTGAATGGCATGATCACTATAACAGATTTTCTACATTTTGCTCGAGTATCTATTTCATAACGAATTTTTTTAAAAAGATAAAGATTTGTTTCATTCTTTATGTTATGAGATAAATTGTTGAATATTTTGGGGGCCAGGTATACACAATGTTTCCAAAAAGCTGTTTTTCTGGGAGTAACCACATTTAAATGTACCACTGTTGAAAGCCTGGTATTTTATTGAAAACTTTTACATTTGAATCATCCCATTTTTTGACAGTCTGTGTTAAAAAAAATGACAAATATGTAATTTTCGGACTTCTAAAATTTGTAAAGAAGTATAATAATTTTGGATACTATCAAACGTTCATTTTTTGAACATGCACCTCAAACATAAGTTTGAAGGTTTTGAATAGGTTACAGATTCGATTCATAAAGGCCACCCCATGAAATAATACCATATTCCAAGTAAGATTTTATCCACGAATTGTAAATTATTTTTAACATGGACAATTTAAAAAAGTTTCTAATAAAATATGTTCTTGAAATCATGATATTCAAGCTTTTTGCTATATTTTTTTCGTGCAATTTCCATGAGAAGTTGCAATCTGTAAATTCTCCCAGACAGCTAAAACCACCAACACCCTCTATAACTGGACAAGAACAAGGACCAATGGTGACAGCTTTCATCATGATAAATTAACTTATTGTATAGTTCATCAGTAGACTTTATATATTTTGATTTGTTGACATTTAAAATTAGCGTATTTTTCACAAACCAGTTATTTCTTTCTTTTAAATACTCAATTACAATATCATCAATGCTGCCCAGGTAAACAATGCAATATCATCTGCAAATACAACGTTAATCCAATCGAAACTAAATCACATAGGTCATAAAAATATTAAAAATAATATTGGTCCAAGGACTGAACCCCGTGGAATCCCAAAATTAACATCAGCAGAGGCGCTAGAACAATTTTTCCTTTTCACTTTATCAGTTAACTAGTTAGCCAAGAAAACTGATAAAGTAACTAGTTAGCCGATAATACGATATTAAATAAGTTAAAAAATAAGTTATTTATAGATAAATAACTAGTTAGCCAAGATAGCATAAGACCTCTCATCTCAAACTTTTCTAAATTTTTGGATCAAACAGAATGATTGTGAGAAACAGAATCAAATGCTTTTTTTATATCTAGAAACAAAACAGCAACTTTAAAATTATCGTTAATGCCACGATAAATAATTGAGGTCAGCTTCAGAATGCATCTCCAGTCTCCCTATTTTTTTGAAAACCACATTGGTTGCATGAAAAAAAAAATGAATCGGATAACACCGAGGTCTTAGAATACGAAACAGAATACGAAACGGTTTCGCTTTGGTTCCTCGCGGAGATGCGGTCGGTATGAGGCGTGACCACGCATAGCACAAGTTCACTTCAGGATCGGTCATAATTTAAATTTACAAATTTTCTTCTAATTGCGAACGAAACGCGCAAAAATAATATATGTATATATATATAATTTTTAATACATTTTCAATAAAAAATTGCTCTTAATATTTATGAATGACCTTCGTGAGGCTTAAATAATTCTTTGATTGTGACGCAGATGACGTGGCGATATCGTATTTATATTTAATATGAAACTGAACATTTAAAATGAGTTAATCAAGATCCATAAATGACGTAAACTGAATTAATTATCTTTAAACATTCACAAAAGCGAGCTTTTATATTTTGAAATACATAAAACTGATTTTAAAATTAAAATTAAATATCATTCTTAAATATATTCAGAAGATGAATTCGGCCCGAAACATTTCAAGCTCGGAGTGGAATTGTTTGAGGCCGAATTCATCTTCTGTTCCTACTCCATTCGTATAAAAAGATGAGGAAAAAGAAGGAGTTCCTTAGCACTTCCGCTTCCCCTTATTCCATGACAAAGGGTTCATTTGGCCCTCGAAATCTGGCTCCTTCGCTGCAAACACACGCGAACATGAGATTGCGCAATAGGCAAGACTTGATGCGAGGAGGATGGATTCATTACGTTACTGGAAGGGCAGAAGAAATGGCGATCTCAGTCCTCTGGTGAAATCGTCTCTTTGTCTCTTTGGCGAATGCATTCCTGCTCTGCATGTGGAAGAGAAAAATAAAGAATTATGAACTCCTCCTCAAGCAGACACTTGCCACAGGAAAGAGCCTGTCAGGAGAGAAAATCTTTAAGGAAGTTAGAATCTGAGCAGAGGAGCAACAGAAACACGCATCCCTTGACTCCAGAGCCCTGGGATCAGTGCTAACCACTCTGCAGGCAGTCGGGAAGTACGGAAGGTTGCAGTTCAGATTAGGTTCTCTTAGTTAAAGACAATGCTAATGAGCATGTCTTCTGTATTCGCTGCTTTAAGGATTCAAGTCCTGAATCAAGTGAATGGATATTAAGACTCACCAGTGTTTGTTCGCTTGTCCAGTTGAAGTATAGTGAGAGTGTTTGAGTGAATCCTCTTTGTGGCCTTTCTGACGAGAGACTATCAGAGACCACGTTCAGATACACATATTAAATTGTGGGTATAACCCATGTGATTGAAAAGAATTGATGAGGGAAGCAGGACAGCTTCCTGGAAGGATGTTGGCAATGCGAAGAGCATTACTGGCAACTCTCTTGTAATGGGGAAAGGGATTCTAAGATCAGAATCTTCGTCGACATTCTAGAGAAGATTGCCAACAATGTGATAGCTGCAGCGGTTGCCATTGCCACCCAAATGAATGATTGACGACTTGGTTGTTGACTTAGGGAGTTTGTGAATGGTTCATTCAAAATTTTTCATATTTTCTGTCAGAGTTTAGTGTGTATTTAATCCTTTTTACCACATTGTACACTTTTGCAAAACACGTGATGCTCTGCGTTACCAACAATTAGTAAACATTTGCACCCGGATGGAATTTTTTCTCTCCATTTTTCCTCGCGAAGCTTTGCTTCCCCCACCTAAAATATATTTGCAGTTTGACAATGAGATCGATCCTCTCGATCCTGTCATCAGCAGACATTGAAATCGATCCTGTCATCAGCAGACATTGAAATCGATCCTATCATCAGCAGACATTGAGATCGATCCTGTCATCAGCGGACATTGAAATCGATCTTGTCATCAGTGGACATTGAGATCGATCCTGTCATCAGCGGATATTGAAATCGATCTTGTCATCATCGGACATTGAAATCGATCCTGTCATCAGCAGACATTGAGATCGATCCTGTCATCAGCAGACATTGAAATCGATCTTGTCATCAGCGGACACTGAGAACGATCCTTCTTTAAAATGTCATTATCATCATCGTCAGGTATTCCGCCAGTGTATTGAGATCGATCCTGTCATCAGCGGACATTGAAATCGATCTTGTCATCAGCGGACATTGATATCGATCCTGTCATCAGCAGATATTGATATCGATCCTGTCATCAGCAGACATTGAGATCGATCCTGTCATCAGCGGACATTGAAATCGATCCTGTCATCAGCGGACATTGAAATCGATCTTGTCATCAGCGGACATTGAGATCGATCCTGTCATCAGTGGATATTGATATCGATCCTGTCATCAGCAGACATTGAAATCTATCCTGTCATCAGCAGACATTGAAATCGATCTTGTCATCAGCGGACACTGAGAACGATCCTTCTTTAAAATGTCATTATCATCATCGTCAGGTATCCATAGGCTACGGAGGTCCAGCCAGACGGTGAGGTGAAATGAACATTGAATCACTTCGCACGTGTGATCACTGTCCTTTCTCAACAAGTTGTTTCTACTAAATATATCTCATAGCTTACGCTTCAATTGTTAACAGTGTTCTTTTTTCAATTTCCGCCAGTGTATATGTCTTTGGAATCCGCTTGGGCTGTTGACCAGATTTATTCGTCGTCTCGTGCAGCCAATGTGAATAAGAGAAACCGATTTTCCTGTCTCCAGTCACGAGACGGGGAAGAACGGAGCCGTGACTTATTGAGAGAGAGAGAAGTGGCAACGGAGGGCCAATTCTTCTGATCTTTCTGACAATGCTTGAGGAACCCTTGATCCCAGTTTCGTAACTTTTGCAATTGCGCGACGATGACGAAAGATGATTGGTTGACAAGTTCCATGTTCATTTGATAATTCATAAATGAATTTATCTGAATCGATGATAATCCAATGCACCGACATCATCGATCTCTGAAGGGCGACCAGGACGTGGTTCATCCTTCAGCGACAAATCTCCCGACGGGAACCTTGAAAGGGCAATCGTTCGCTGTCGATCGGTGATGATTTGCAAAGACTCTGCAGCATTCGTCCCTGCTGATGATCTCCAAAGACTCTGCAGCATTCGTCGCTGCTGATGATCTCCAAAGACTCTGCAGCATTCGTCCCTGCTGATGGTCTCCAGAGACTCTGCAGCATTCGTCGCTGCTGATGATCTCCAAAGACTCTGCAGCATTCGTCCCTGCTGATGATATCCAAAGACTCTGCAGCATTCGTCCCTGCTGATGATCTGCAAAGACTCTGCAGCATTCGTCCCTGCTGATGATCTGCAAAGACTCTGCAGCATTCGTCCCTGCTGATGATCTCTTAAGACTCTGCAGCATTCGTCCCTGCTGATGATCTCCAGAGACTCTGCAGCATTCGTCGCTGCTGATGAACTCCAAAGACTCTGCAGCATTCGTCCCTGCTGATGATATCCAAAGACTCTGCAGCATTCGTCCCTGCTGATGATCTCCAGAGACTCTGCAGCATTCGTCCCTGCTGATGATCTCCAGAGACTCTGCAGCATTCGTCCCTGCTGATGATCTGCAAAGACTCTGCAGCATTCGTCCCTGCTGATGATCTGCAAAGACTCTGCAGCATTCGTCCCTGCTGATGATCTCCAAAGACTCTGCAGCATTCGTCCCTGCTGATGATCTGCAAAGACTCTGCAGCATTCGTCCCTGCTGATGATCTCCAAAGACTCTGCAGCATTCGTCCCTGCTGATGATCTGCAAAGACTCTGCAGCATTCGTCCCTGCTGATGATCTCCAAAGACTCTGCAGCATTCGTCCCTGCTGATGATCTGCAAAGACTCTGCAGCATTCGTCCCTGCTGATGATCTGCAAAGACTCTGCAGCATTCGTCGCTGCTGATGATCTCCAAAGACTCTGCAGCATTCGTCGCTGCTGATGATCTCCAAAGACTCTGCAGCATTCGTCCCTGCTGATGATCTCCAAAGACTCTGCAGCATTCGTCCCTGCTGATGATCTGCAAAGACTCTGCAGCATTCGTCCCTGCTGATGATCTCCAAAGACTCTGCAGCATTCGTCGCTGCTGATGATCTCCAAAGACTCTGCAGCATTCGTCCCTGCTGATGATCTCCAAAGACTCTACAGCATTCGTCCCTGCTGATGATATCCAAAGACTCTGCAGCATTCGTCCCTGCTGATGATCTCCAGAGACTCTGCAGCATTCGTCCCTGCTGATGGTCTCCAGAGACTCTGCAGCATTCGTCCCTGCTGATGATCTCCAAAGACTCTGCAGCATTCGTCGCTGCTGATGATCTCCAAAGACTCTGCAGCATTCGTCCCTGCTGATGGTCTCCAGAGACTCTGCAGCATTCGTCCCTGCTGATGATCTCCAAAGACTCTGCAGCATTCGTCCCTGCTGATGATATCCAAAGACTCTGCAGCATTCGTCCCTGCTGATGATCTGCAAAGACTCTGCAGCATTCGTCCCTGCTGATGATCTCCAAAGACTCTGCAGCATTCGTCCCTGCTGATGATATCCTAAGACTCTGCAGCATTCGTCCCTGCTGATGATCTCCAGAGACTCTGCAGCATTCGTCCCTGCTGATGATCTCCAAAGACTCTGTAGCATTCGTCGCTGCTGATGATCTCCAAAGACTCTGCAGCATTCGTCGCTGCTGATGATCTCCAAAGACTCTGCAGCATTCGTCCCTGCTGATGATCTCCAAAGACTCTGCAGCATTCGTCCCTGCTGATGATCTCCAAAGACTCTGCAGCATTCGTCCCTGCTGATGATCTGCAAAGACTCTGCAGCATTCGTCCCTGCTGATGATCTCCAAAGACTCTGCAGCATTCGTCCCTGCTGATGATCTCCAAAGACTCTGCAGCATTCGTCGCTGCTGATGATCTCCAAAGACTCTGCAGCATTCGTCCCTGCTGATGATCTCCAAAGACTCTACAGCATTCGTCCCTGCTGATGATATCCAAAGACTCTGCAGCATTCGTCCCTGCTGATGATCTCCAGAGACTCTGCAGCATTCGTCCCTGCTGATGATCTCCAAAGACTCTGCAGCATTCGTCCCTGCTGATGATCTCCAAAGACTCTGCAGCATTCGTCGCTGCTGATGATCTCCAAAGACTCTGCAGCATTCGTCCCTGCTGATGGTCTCCAGAGACTCTGCAGCATTCGTCCCTGCTGATGGAACTGCGCAACATGCTATGTCAATTTGCTGTTTGTTTTTTCTCTCGTTTGCTGGCGTCGCCTCGGCTGCGTGGCGGGAATTAGGAGTAGAAAATCCCGTACCAAATTTCTTGCGGAAATACTATGAATGGAGAAATGAAACACGTACCAGTTTTTTTTTTCCTTTTTTGGTAGAAATCGTAAAAGTTATCAATGGAGAGCGGAAGTACGTTTCGCACTAAATATTGGCGGGAAGTGTTTACAGATGAAGAAAATGCGTAGATGCAAAAAGTACAAAATGTTTAACAGTTTTAAAAACCTAGTTTCGTTGTGTTAATATCTATATTTCAGAAAACTGAAAATCAAAACTGCACCCTATTTTGCGCGTGGGAGTAAACAGAAAATAGCAATCAGATATTCAGCCCATAAATCATCCCTTGTTCCTTTTCCCTTTCTTTATCACAGATAACCTTTAAGCAGCGAATGGGATCAAGAGTCCCAAAAAGAATGGCATATTTCATTCCCCATCCTTTGCCTATCCTGAAGTATTGTGGTCGCACTTCTCTGCTGAAATTCTAAACAAAATCCTCTTCGACAAGCACACCTAAGGAATTCTAGGTTCCACTTCCTTTCCGAGGCTTTTAATAAGCAAACTGTTCACCGTCATTAACTAAACTGTAATTATCCATACGGGCAACATGGCCAAACCAACGGAGTCTCTCTCTGCACAATATGCTGCTTAAAGGAGGTTGCCGACTCCTTTGCCTAACCTCATCATTATTTATAAAGTTAAACCACCTAATACCCAAGATACTGACTGCATACATCTAGAATCAAAAGCATCAAGTTCCTATTATCTTGTTTACAAAGCGCCCAAGTTTCACTACCATAACTATAGAAAGAATGAAAGAGTTCATCTGTCGAACATTATTTGCTAAAAGGGTGAAATCGTCAGTAGAATTAAGTCAGTTATTTTCATATTCTTAGACAATAAGGTCTTAAAAAGAATTCCTTATAACATAATCCATCACCCAATTGAAACGATGATGAAATGCAGCCTTGTCCAACTCCACAGGAATAATGCGAAATCATCACTGCAAACTTCACTCTCACACGTGATCGGTGTCATTACAGAAACTCGTGAGTATGTCAGCACTGATAATAACTAATAATAAGGTATTGCACGCAATGAACCATAAATTATGGCTGCCAACAGAATCAAAATCCTCTTTGGCATCTCCACCTGCTGCAAGAGACAACTGAATGCTTCCAAACTTCTATTTCCTGCCACCCCCCCCCCCTCGCCTAGCAGCGAGCATTAATGGAAGATTCTCTGTCCATAGACGACATTCGTTTCTACGAATCAGATGTTGAAGGACAGAGAGCGAAGAGAGAGAGATTTCAGGATTTCAACCGATTAAAACTTTCTCCAAGCTTTCGACGCTTCCGAGAAAAAGTTGTGTCGTATTTCGACCCCCGTTGTGGTCTCTCCGTGCCCGTGTTTTGTATTCCTCGCCGTGTGCTCTGACCGCGTGCCCGCCCTTCTGCTGCCATGCGCGACACGCGACAGCAGACGTCGACAGGTGAATAATGAGGCGACGGCTTCCCTGACTTGCGACCTTCGGGCTGCCCCGAGAGCGAAAGTTGAATGTAATATCCATCACGAGGCAGATGTCGTTGGGGGGGGGGAGGTGCCCCCCTCCCCTTCCTCGCCTGAAACACAACCACCCTCATTCAAAATGCAAAAGCTGAAGAGACTCGCGAAGGGCGAGGTTCAGTCGCCGATACGATTTAAGAAACAAATTTAACAGTGGAATGCGTTTCATTTGGGTTGGTTTAACCCTGAGCGGCACTTTTTTGCACACCATGGGCTAAATGGCCAGGTGACAAGGACACCCCGAAGGCTCGGAGAAGGTTCATAGGTGGGGATCCACTGGGCAGCAGTTACGAGACAGTTGACAGCCTCGCGTCAAAGCCATCCAGCTTGTTCTTCAACGTGCTCAGGGAATGGCTCTCTCAGGGGACGGGGCCACGGCTCAATGTCCCATCCGACGGTTCCTTTCCAAGCCCATCGGTGTCCTCCACTGCTAACCGTGGAGGGAGATGCGGAGATTAATCTCAAAGCGGACCCAGCTGGGACTCGAACCTGGCGCTCTCCGACTGAGACAACCCCGCTCCCGAAATGCATTTCAAAGAGACACATTATTCCCATTTCGGCAAGTTTATCAACAGTGCACTCTTAAAGCTGTAGTGAAGTTTAAAGGCTGCATTGGCTAAACACAGGGTTATGAGACACTGTTAGACACTCTTTTAGAATATTGCCAAAATCCATTTCTTCAGAACATTAGATTAACATTGTACGACACCGAAATTGTTTCGGAAATAAAAAAAATAGACGTTTTTTATTAATTTCGAGGCGCTAAACACGATTGCGACATTAAAAAACAGTGATTGGATTTTGTTTTGAAAATACAGGAGGCTGCGTCCACATACGTGTATGCTGATTTCAGTCCTTCACTCGCTGTACGAAGCGCAGAGCTGAGAATACCGGGGGGGGGGGGGGGGCTATTGCATCACTTGGGAGTTACCCTTCCTCAGTTATCGTCCGTTCATGATTGCCTCGTTCTGGTGTGAACGGTGCAGACCATTTTTGCGTCACAGAAGCGTGAAGTAACACTGTCATCAAAAAGGGCTGCCACTTTTCCTTCGGGTGTAAGATGCGGAGCTGAGCAGAGGAGCTCCGCACAGAGGGCGTAACAGTTATGCAGCACGTCTTGCATCTCGCCAATGGTAAGAGACAGTCGATGCCATTGGCCAGTCCTATGATATGGCGTGAACCGGCAACCACGTGAATGACTATTACCATTGCAAGCGACCTCCGCTGGGAAGTGGTATTACTAAAATGAAAAAAAAGCAAACAATAAACTACCCCAACACACGGTCTGCATCCGTCCAGTGCCACATGGGAAATCCCTGCCCATCCCGGAGCCACCAGAACATTGCGATGTGGACTCGGAAGATGAAGAGAAGGAAGAAACAGGAACACAGGAAAGAGCATCTGTAGATCGCGACTTCACATCGGCAAAATTGGATTCACCACGACACGAGATCACGGAGAACGAGTTGAATGATCCTGTTAGAGATCTGGATCTGTCGAAGAGCAAGGTGGATCTCCTAGGATCCAGACTGCAACAGTGGGATTGTCGTGACCATCCCTGAGTGTTTTGGGGTGGCTGGACATTAGGGGCGAATTTATAGAAATGAGGGGTAGGGGAAATGAGAAAACGTTTTGATTTCATCGGCATTTCTCTGAAAGTGGACCTGATGCCGCAATGTTTACTTCATTAGCAGATGCTGGCTAATCTTTTCTCTTCAGGGCTACTTCGCCCACTGGACCTCAGTGCAGAGACAAATACATCATGCCTCGATACAAAACCAAGACATTCCCATTTAAATTCATTTATTAACCAGAAATGACGCACTCTTCTTCCTTCATCAGGCAGGTACACGGATCATCCGGGAGGAGGCGAAATCTCGAAATAAAAACAAGGTGGACACCAGAGCGGAAAAATACGCCAATTCCTCGTTTCATGGTCGTGAAGAGCAGAATGTGATTTCCGCTCCACTCGCCACTCCTCTCGCTCGCTCACTGGGATCAAACTCGACGTCTCATCAGGGATGCTGTCCTCAACTTTTCCGTGCCGCGCACCAGAGACTTCCGGCACCCTCCGCTAGCGTTGCAAGAAGACAAAAGTTGTGAATTCTTTGTGCACTCTGCAGCCGTGAGTCTGAGTTCACGTGGGGCCTGGTGATTGGTTCATTAGTGTCGGAAGATATCTATATGGTCAAGAGCTTGCCACGTCATTGATCTTGTCGTTACCATTGCTGCGCTTCGTTTTCCAGAAGGCATCCTCAGCTGGTGCCGATTCCTCGAGTCCCGGGCCATGAAGGTGGTTCTCTTTCCTGCGCGAGAGAGGGAGAGAGAGAGAAATATGGAAGTGTGTGTGGGGGGAGGTTAAGAACAACACGATACAAAATATGGCGCTTGGGAACTTGCCCTGAGATGCGTCGGGACCATCATCATCCTCCTCAAGCAGCCACGCGCTACGAAGGTCCAGCCAGACCATGCAGTTTAATTCTCCAAGCATATCTATCCTGAGCTACATCTGGTGCAACTGGACACTGCACACCAATTCTAACAAGGTCCTGTTTGACATTGTCTGTCCGCCGCATCCTAGGTCTCCCCCTCTTTCTGAGGCCTTTAGGCACACTGTTCATAACCCTATTCACTAATCTATAATTATCCATACGGACAACATGGCCAAACCAACGGAGTCTCTCTCTGCACAATATGCTGCTTAAAGGAGGTTGCAAACTCCTTTGCCTAACCTCATCATTAGTTACAAAGTTAAACCACCTAATGCCCAAGATACTGCGTAAGCATCCAGAATCAAAAGTATTTAGTTTCCTGTTATCTTGATTAGAAAGTGTCCAAGTTTCACTACCATAACTAACCCTAGAAAGAACCAAACTATTATACAGTCTAATTTTAGTCTTTAGATGTATGCGCCTATTTCTCCACACTCTCCATAGATTCTTAAAAGTCCCGGCAGCAATCCCCTATTCGTCTGTTAATCTCATGCCGCACATCACCATTATCTGTTACATAGCTCCCAAGATAATTAAACTGTGACACCTGCTCAAGATTGCAACCATTCAGATTAATCGAATCACATCCTGCCTGATCAATTTTCATCACTTTAGTTTCCTCTCTGTTTATAACCAAACCTACTCTTCTACCAGTCTCATCAACAGTTCGAATGAAAGTTAATCTCATCAACATCATTTGCCAAAAGGGCTAAATCATCAGCATAATCTAAATCAGAAATTTTCGCATCTCCAGCCCATTTAAGACCAAAATCTCTCCCTTGAAGTGAATTTCGCATAACATAATCAATAAACTGACAAGCTCCTGTCAGACCTCTGCGGCAAGCAGCTGCTTGAGGGGTATTTATTTTATTATTTAATCAATAACCAAACTAAAGAGAAAAGGAGACAAAATGCACCCTTGTCGAACACCAGAAGTAATGCTAAACCAATTGCTACAAGCCTTACCAACTCTCACACATGACTCAGTGTTATTATAGAGAGCTTTCATTATGTTAACTAACTTGTCTGGTATACCATATGATTTCACAATCAACCACAAATTATGACGATCAACAGAGTCGAAAGCCTTTTTGAAATCAACAAAGCTAGCAACCAAAGGTTTCTGAAACTCTAAACATTTCTCAAGAATCTGCCAAAGTGAAAATATCTGATCCACACATCCCCTACCACTTCTGAATCCACATTGCTCATCACGCAATTGCCTGTCAACCAGATTCTTAATTCTATTAAGCACAATCATGGAAAGAACTTTCCCTGGAACAGAGAGTAGGCTGATACTCCTATAGTTATCACAAGAACTGCTATCACCTTTTTTGAAAATAGGGATAACAATAGCTCTGGTAAAATCCTTAGGAACCATGCCTTTATCATAAAAGATATTCAGAATTTCAGTCATCCAAGTGGTAACCGAAACATTCCCAGCTCTAAGCATTTCTGTAGTAATTTCATCTACCCCTGGGGATTTATGCAGTTTAAGTTTAGAGATAGCCAAAATAACTTCAGATTGTGTTATAGGGCCAACATTAATAGGACGATGCCACACCTCGGCTTTGTCAGCCAAACCATCAAACCAAAGATTCTTACACGATGTAGGAGACGTTGCCCACCGTTTAATTAAAGCCAGTGATGCATCTATCATCATTGCAAACAATGGGAATAGAACTAACCACATTGCTTAGAACATCACTGAAATGCTCAGCCCACCTAGCCATGACAGAATCCTCACCTTCTATAACCTTACCTTGTTTATCCTTCAATCCCTGTATACCTGTCCGTTTTCTACCACACAAAACATTAACTATCTGGTACAGCTCTCTGCTGTTGTGCTGTCTAACTGCTTCCTCGGCTTTGTCAGCCAAACCATCAAACCAAAGATTCTTATCAGCAGCTAACTGATCCTTTACAAGTTTATTAAGGTCTCTGTAATCATTTCTATTAGGACTAGTAGGGTATTGATTAAGGACATTCCTGCAGTTCTTTCTTTCTGAAATAAGCTCAAGTGCCTTATCGCTCAGATGATTCTGCCTCTTCTGCTCCTTTTTTCCTAAAAGAGTACCGTTAGTTTCCAAAAATGCCTGTTTAAAATGACCCCATTCTTCCTCAACTTCTGTAGTAAGCAAACCATGACTGTCATAATGACTAAGTAACCTATCATGGTAAGCTTTGGCTATAACTGGATCTTTCAGAGCTTCAGTATTAAAAGCAAATATTTTAACCCTAGCACAACACTTTTTAAGTTTAAGTTGCAATACACTTTTAAGAAGGTAATGGTCAGATTCAATTTCAGCTCCCCTATATGCCCTGGTATTCCTAATAGAACTAGCCCATTTGCTGTTAATTAATATATAATCAATCATATTCTTATGCAGCCCATCAGGTGAAACCCATGTGTATTTATGTAAGTCGCGGTGTTTTTAATATGTGTTAGTTATTCTGAAACCATTGAGTTTACTTACCTGTAGGAGACGTTGCCCATTGCCATTGCAGCTACCAATACCAAAAGGGCCTATCACCCCTCCCCAAAGGTCAGAGTCGGTTGAAACAATTACTTCAACTCGTGGCAAGTGGTTAGCACGCTTAGCTACTGATCTAAGGGACCTGGGTTCGAGCCCCGTGTGAGGCATGGATGTAGTTGTCGTTTTTCTTCTGAGGTCTTTTCATCCAAACTGACAGGCTCCTGTCAGACTTCTGTGGCAAGCAGCTGCTTGAGGGGGTATTTATTTATTTTATGAATTATGACAAATACAATTTTTGCGCGGCCTTAAAAGTGATTGTTCTTTTGCTTGGAATGCAGCTCGGATATATCCAAAGTTCTGTTGCTTCCTTTGCGAATGGAATGGCAGAGACAGAGCATCTCATTATGTGAAGAGGATGTGGCCTTCTTGGCAATCACTGGAGACAGGGAAGAAGAGTATACAGCGTCATCCGCTGGTACAATCCACGAAGATTTTGTTGACACCTTTACACATAAAATTGGGCCTAATGAAGAATTTTGTCTAGGTTATGGGTCCAAGTCTTCGTAATGCAAAGATAAAAGATGGCGTTGTCATCGGTCCAGATATTCGCACTTGATGAGGTATTTGATCGTATCATCACTGGCGATGAACGGAGAGCATGGCATGCCTTCCGACAGGTGGCGACGGGTTTCTTAGGGAATGAAAGAAACAAACAAGAATCTTATAGAAGAACTGTTGTCTTCATATCACAAACTGGAATGTTGCATGTTTCTGAAGGTTTCTGAAGGCATTTCTTAAGTTCTCATTTGGATTTCTTTCCGGAAAACTGAGCACGGGATCTTTTTCATCAGGAAATTGCTACAATGGAAAAGAGATATCGAAGAAGATGCAGCCCATCAATGTTACCAGATTACTGCTGGAATGTGATGGCGAAGCGGCGGCAGTTGCTGTAGACCGATGTGCAACCTTCAGGAAGTGACGTAATACAGATACGTGACTGTGTCTCGAAAGCCGTAGCCAATCAAACATTTTTGTTGTGATTTTCGTGTTCAACATCTCGATTTACATAAGAAACGGCTGTTTGCTCTTCCGAAACACACGAAAGGTGAACGTTTGTTGTTTACTGTAATTACATGTTCTAAAATTGAAAATATTTCAGTTGAAAGAGATTATCTTAATCTCGCATGTTCCTACAGTTGTTTCGCAGGGGAGACGCATTTCCTTCTTGATGCCCAAGCACTAAAGTCACCGACGGTGAGGTCAGAGGAGTTCTTCCCATCATACCTACGGTGCTCCGAGGAGAATCAGCTGACCTTGAAAGGAAGATAATCTCGAATCTTGGGAACAAAAACAGACCAATCACGTGACAGTGGATGAGGACACTTCCTCAAGCTCTGCTCAATGCAATGCAGGTCAGCTCTAGAAGAGGGGGGGGGAGGGGGGGAGGACACAGTTCGTAAGATCCCCTTAGTATCATCTTGGTATCCAACACTGATGAACCGAGTTTCTCGTTAACCGGCGAATCAATGTCCGATTGAGATTCATTCGGAGATCCAATCTTTTGACGTCTCATGCTTCTGACAACTTGGATTGTTGTTTTTATGCGATTTTTTGCAATCTCTATTAACGAAATGAAAATGAAATGCAGAAATCTCTTGAATTCTTTATAAGCCAGTAATTATTTCAAAAGATTATCCCTAAGTTCTACTAACGGTATTTTTAATTGAAATATTTTAAAAATAAAAACTTTTCCTTGACTCTCATCATCTTCATCCTCAAGAAGCCATGGGCTACGGAGGAAGACCAACCAGACCGTGCAATTTAGTTCTCCAAGCAAGTCTGTCCTGAGCTACATCTACTGCATCTGGCCACTGCACACCAATTCTAACGAGGTCCTGTTTGACATTGTCTGCCCACCGCATCCTAGGTCTCCCCTTCTTTCTGAGGCCTTTAGGCACACTGTTCATAACCCTATTCGCCAATCTATAATTATTCATACGGGCAACATGGCCAAACCAACGGAGTCTCTCTCTGCACAATATGCTGCTTAAAGGAGGTTGCAGACTCCTTTGCCTAACCTCATCATTAGTTACAAAGTTGAACCACCTAATGCCCAAGATACTGCGTAAGCATCTGGAATCAAAAGCATCTAGTTTCCTGTTATCTTGTTTACAAAGTGTCCAAGTTTCACTACCATAACTAACCCTAGAAAGAACCAAACTATTATACAGTCTACATTTAGTCTTTAGGTGTATACGCCTATTTCTCCACACTCTCCATAGGTTCTTAAAAGTCCCGGCAGCAATCCCTCTTCGTCTGTTAATCTCATGCCGCACATCACCATTATCTGTTACATAGCTCCCAAGATAATTAAACTGTGACACCTGCTCAAGACTGCAACCATTCAGATTAATTGAATCACAGCCTGCCTGATCAATTTTCATTACTTTAGTTTTCTCTCTATTTATAACCAAATCTACTCTACTCCCTAATAAAATCAGTTTGAACTCCTTTACAACAGAAAGATATCTGACACCTACCTCCCAAAATATCAACTCTTCCACTTTCTCTTCTCAGAGTGATCGGATTCATTTCGTTTCGCGATCATTTCCATCTCTTTTATGCCCAGAAAAAAAATTCCAACGAAACGAAGCATTCACGCTATCCCATATCCCTTATTCGGTTTAATCTCCCTTACTTGCTGGAGATAATTTCCCTTCAAAGCAATGTGACATTGTGTTCCAATGTTTCGACTCTTCAGAGTAGAGTTAGTTTCTACTCTTTGATTTTTATCATAAAAAATATAAATTAATACCGAACAATCTTTCTCCTGACTAAGCACCAACAACAGTTTAAAGCACTTTCATGGAACATCACATCAACATCAGCTTCATCTTAATCCCATGATTCTTCGTACCAACATCAGATACATTTTATTCCCATGATTCATCCCACAAACATCAGATACACTCTATTCCCATCACACTGACATGTGATTCACGCTAATGAAATGAGATATCGCAATGACATCAACTTCATTGTATTTCAATGAAACATCACAGATGCCATTCGAATTGTTGTAACAGAATCAGTCATTCTAATTGTTGACATATCACACCATCAAATTCATGCTAATCTAATAAGGCGTTTCACCAACATCAACTCCATGCAATCCAATGAGACTTCCTTCTAAAATCAGCCTCATTCTAATCTCAAAACTCATCACAGCGATATCACTTCGAGCAATTTTCTTGAACAGCAGCTTCATTCAAAACTAATGAGATATCACACAAACATAAGCTTCTTTCTAATCAAATGAGACATCACCCCAACATCAGCTACTTTTTAATCTAATGAGACATCACATCAACTCCTGCTTTATTCCAATCTAATGAGACATCACAACAATATCAGATTCTTTCTAATCTAATGAGACATCTACTAACATCAGCTTCATTCCAATCTAATGAGACATCACACAAACATCAGCTTTATGCTAATCTAATGAGACATCACCCAACATCATCATCTTTATAATCTAATGAGACATCATACTAATATCATTAGCTTCATTCCAATCTAGTGAGACATCATACTAACATCATCAGCTTCATTCCAATCTAGTGAGACATCATACTAACATCATCAGCTTCATTCCAATCTAGTGAGACATCATACTAACGTCATCAGCTTCATTCCAATCTAGTGATACATCATACTAACATCATCAGCTTCATTCCAATCTAGTGAGACATCATACTAACATCATCAGCTTCATTCCAATCTAGTGAGACATCATACTAACATCATCAGCTTCATTCCAATCTAGTGAGACATCATACTAACGTCATCAGCTTCATTCCAATCTAGTGATACATCATACTAACATCATCAGCTTCATTCCAATCTAGTGAGACATCATACTAACGTCATCAGCTTCATTCCAATCTAGTGAGACATCATACTAACATCATCAGCTTCATTCCAATCTAGTGAGACATCATACTAACGTCATCAGCTTCATTCCAATCTAGTGATACATCATACTAACATCATCAGCTTCATTCCAATCTAGTGAGACATCATACTAACGTCATCAGCTTCATTCCAATCTAGTGAGACATCATACTAACATCATCAGCTTCATTCCAATCTAGTGAGACATCATACTAACGTCATCAACTTCATTCCAATCTAGTGATACATCATACTAACATCATCAGCTTCATTCCAATCTAGTGAGACATCATACTAACGTCATCAGCTTCATTCCAATCTAGTGATACATCATACTAACATCATCAGCTTCATTCCAATCTAGTGAGACATCATACTAACATCATCAGCTTCATTCCAATCTAGTGAGACATCATACTAACATCATCAGCTTCATTCCAATCTAGTGAGACATCATACTAACGTCATCAGCTTCATTCCAATCTAGTGATACATCATACTAACATCATCAGCTTCATTCCAATCTAGTGAGACATCATACTAACGTCATCAGCTTCATTCCAATCTAGTGATACATCATACTAACATCATCAGCTTCATTCCAATCTAGTGAGACATCATACTAACGTCATCAGCTTCATTCCAATCTAGTGATACATCATACTAACATCATCAGCTTCATTCCAATCTAGTGAGACATCATACTAACGTCATCAGCTTCATTCCAATCTAGTGATACATCATACTAACATCATCAGCTTCATTCCAATCTAGTGAGACATCATACTAACGTCATCAGCTTCATTCCAATCTAGAGATACATCATACTAACATCATCAGCTTCATTCCAATCTAGTGAGACATCATACTAACATCATCAGCTTCATTCCAATCTAGTGATACATCATACTAACATCATCAGCTTCATTCCAATCTAGTGAGACATCATACTAACGTCATCAGCTTCATTCCAATCTAGTGATACATCATACTAACATCATCAGCTTCATTCCAATCTAGTGAGACATCATACTAACGTCATCAGCTTCATTCCAATCTAGTGATACATCATACTAACATCATCAGCTTCATTCCAATCTAGTGAGACATCACACCAATATCAGCTTTATTCTAATCTAATACGACATTACACCAACATCAACTTCATGCAATCCAATGAGACTTCCTTTTAAAATCAGCTTCATTTTAATCTCAAAACACATCGTAGCGATATCACTTTGACGCAATTTTCTTGATCAATCACCTTCATTCAAAACAAATGAGACATCACACCAATTTCACCTACATCATCCTCATCCTCATCCTCAAGCAGCCATGGGCTACAGAGGTCCAACCAGACCGCGCAATTTAGTTCTCCAAACAAGTCTGTCCTTAGCTACATCTGCTGCATCTAGCCACTGCACACCAATTCTAACAAGGTGTCCTGTTTGACATTGTCTGTCCACCGCATCCTAGGTCTCCCCTTCTTTCTGAGGCGTTTAGGCACACTGTTCATAACCCTTTCATCATCATCATCATCATCATCCTCAAGCAGCCATGGTTACGGAGGTCCAACCAGACCGTGCAATTTAGATCTCCAAGCAAGTCTGTCCTGAGCTACATCTACTGTATCCGGCCACTGCACACCAATTCTAACAAGGTCCTGTTTGACATTGTCTGCCCACCGCATCCTAGGTCTCCCCCTCCTTCTGAGGCCTCTAGGCACACTGTTCATAACCCTATTCGCCAATCTATAATTATCCATACGGACAACATGGCCAAACCAAGTCAGTCTCTGCACAATATGCTGCTTAAAGGAGGTTGCCGAATCCTTTGCCTAACCCCTTCATTACTTAGTCAAATCACCTAATACCCAAAATACTGTGTAAGCTCTAGAACTAAAAGCATCTATTTCCTGTTAACAAAGCATCCACGTTTCACTACCATAACTAACCCTAGAAAGAGCCAAGCTATTATACAGTCTAATTTGAGTCTTTAAATGCATATGCTTAAACTCATCATTACGTACAAAGTTCAACCATCTAATGCCCAAGATACTGCGTAAGCATCTAGAATCAAAGGCATCCAATTTCTTGTTATGCTGCTTACAAAGCGTCCATGTTTTGCAACCATAAGTAGAAAGAACCAAACTATTATACAGCCTAATTTTAGTCTTTAGGTGTATACGCCAATTTTTTCCATACTCTCCATAGATTCTTAAAAGTCCCAGCGGCAATCCCTATTCTTCTATTTATCTCACGCCGCACATCACCAGTATCTGTTACATAGCTCCCAAGATAATTAAACTGTGACACCTGCTCAAGACTGCAACCATTCAGATTAACTGAATCACAGCCTGCTTGATCAATTTTCATCACTTTAGTTTTCTCTCTGTTTATAACCAAACCTACTCTACTACCAGTCTCATCAACAGCTCGAATGAAAGAGTTCATCTCATCAACATCATTTGCCAAAAGGGCTAAATCATCAGCATAATCTAAATCAGAAATTTTCGTATCTCCAGCCCACTTAAGGCCAAAATATTTCCCTTGAGGTGAATTTCGCATAACATAATCAATAACCAAGCTAAAGAGAAAAGGAGACAAAATGCACCCTTTGCCGAACACCAGAAGTAATGCTAAACCAATTGCTATAAGCCTTACCAACTCTCACATACGACTCAGTGTTATTATAGAGAGCTTTCATTATGTTAACGAACTTGTCAGGTATACCATATGATCTCACAATCAACCACAAATTATGACGATCAACAGAGTCGAAAGCCTTTTTGAAATCAACAAAGCTAGCAACCGAAGATTTCTGAAACTGTAAATATTTCTCAAGAATCTGCATGAGTGAAAATATCTGATCCACACATCCCCTACCACTTCTGAATCCACATTGCTCATCACGCAATTGACTTTCAACCAGATTCTTAATTCTATTAAGCACAATCATGCAAAGAACGTTCCCTGGAACAGAGAGTAGGCTGATACCCCTATAGTTATCACAAGAACTGCGATCACCTTTTTTGAAAATAGGGATAATAAGAGCTCTGGTAAAATCCTTAGGAACCATGCCTTTATCATAAAAGATATTCAGAATTTCAGTCATCCAAGTGGTAACAGAAACATTCCCAGCTCTAAGCATTTCAGCAGTAATTTCATCTACCCCTGGGGATTTATGAAGTTTAAGTTTAGAAACAGCCAAAATAACTTCAGATTGTGTTATAGGGCCAATATTAAAGCTGCCAATGCATCGATCATCATTGCAAACAATTGGAATAGAACTAGCCACGTAGTTTAGAACATTACCGAAATGCTCAGCCCACTAGCCATGACAGAATCCTCATCTTCTATAACCTTACCTTGTTAATCCTTCAATCCCTGTATATCTGTCCGTTTTCTACCACATAAAACATTAACTATCTGGTATAGCTGTTGTGCTGTCTAACTGCTTCCTCGGCTTTGTCAGCCAAGCCATCAAGCCAAAGATTCTTATCAGCAGCTAACTGATCCTTTACACGTTTATTAAGTTCTCTGTAATGCTTTCTATTAGGACTAATAGGGTACTGATTAAGGACATTCCTGCAGTTCCTTCTTTCTGAAATAAACTCAAGTACCTTATCACTTAAATAATTCTGTCTCCTCTGCGCCTTTTTTCCTAAAAGAGTACTGTTAGTGTCCAAAAAAGCCTGTTTAAAACGGCCCCATTCTTCCTCAACTTCAGTAGGCAGCAAACTATGACCGTCATAATGACTAAGTAACCTATCATGGTAAGCTTTAGCTGTAACTGGGTCTTTCAAAGCTTCAGTGTTAAAGGACTTTAACAAGGTAATGGTCAGATCCAATTTCAGCTCCCCTATTTAACCTGGTGTTCCTAACAGAACTAGCCCATTTGCTGTTAATTAATAAATAATCTATCATTTTCTTATGCAGCCCATCAGGTGAAACCCATGTGTATTTATGTATGTCGTGGTGTTTGTAATATGTGTTAGTTATTCTGAATCCATTGAATTTACTTACCTGTAGGAGACGTTGCCCATTGCCATTGCAGCTACCAATACCAAAAGGGCCTATAGTGTAGAGTCAGTATCAACTTCGTGCAACTTCCTCCCCAAAGTGTAGAGTCAGTATCAACTTCGGCATTTGAAGTCACCTAGAACAATGGTAATATCTCCTTTCTTGACAGAATTCAAAACTTATCCACCAATGTGTTAACATCGCAACATTAAAATTAACAAATTCGCATTCAATTATTGCTAGAAGTTACGACACAAAATGTTAGTAAATTAAGATCAAATTCTTCCCAGAGAGAGGAATGAGTACATGACTCAAGGTTCGAATTACGAAAACATACAACATTAAAAAGTCCTCTTCCTACACATTCCTTAAAATTGGATGAAACCACGAATAATTTACATATTGACGTAAACATGCGTAAAAGGGAGATCCTAATTTATATATTACACAATATATATTTGTCTAAATACTACACAAGAACCCTCACAGTAAAGCAAGTAACTGAAAGTTAACAGTCATTTTCTTCATCGTTTTGGTTTCATCTATTGACATCATAGGATGATAGGGGGGGGGGGGGGGGGGGCTCAGTCTGTAGCGCGCCAGGCTCGTGATCTGTAGTTCCCAGGTTCTAGTCCCAGCTGGGTCAGCATTGAGATTTATCTCCACAAAATTCCCCGCCCTGCCAACAGTCTTTATAGCGGACACCGATGGACTTGGAAAGGCCGCCGTCCGTCGGATGGGACGATAAGCCGTGGCCCCGTGTGCGGGAGAGCCATACTCTGTGCACGTTAAAGAACACGCTGGATGGCCTTGTCAGGAGACTACCATCCATCTCTCAACAGCTGTTCCAGTGGGTCGCCTCCCCCAACCATCTCTGAGCATTCGGAGTCCTTGTGACCTGGCCATTTAGCCCATGGTGTGCAAAAAAGTTCCGCTCAGAGGTAAAACAACCCAACCCAACTCATAGAATGCTTGTTTTCCTCGCACTCTTCTGTCATCCCTCAATTGTGACACTAACACTCTCTTTCGCTGATCACTCCTATATGACACTCTTCCCCTTTCCCTCACCTGTGACGTTCTCCCCTTCTCCATACCTGTGAAGCTCCTTCCCTTCTCTCCCCGATCCCACACTTGACTTTCTCCCACTGATCCTTCATCTGTGACGCTATCACTCTCTCTCTCTCTCGCTTATCCCTCCCATATGACACTCTTCCCCTTTCCTTCACCTGTGACGTTCTCCCTTTCTCCATCACCTGCGAAGCTCCTTCCCTTCTCTCCCTGATCCCACACTCGACTCTCTCCCACTGATCCTTCATCTGTGACGCTATCACTCTCTCTCTCTTATCCCTCCCATATGACACTTTTCCCCTTTTCCTCACCTGTGGCGTTCTCACCTTCTCCATCACCAGTGAAGCTCCCTGCCATTCTCTCCGTGATCCCTCACTTGACTCTCTCCCACTGATCCTTCATGTGATGCTATCACTCTCTCTCGCTTATCCCTCCCATATGACACTCTCCCCCTTTCCCTCACCTTTCACGTTCTTCCTTTCTCCATCACCTGTGAAGCTCCTTCCTTTCTCACCCTGATCCATCACCTGACTCTCTCCCACTGATCCTTCATCTGTGACGCTATCACTCTCTCTCTCTCTCGTTTATCCCTCCCATATGACACTCTCCCCTTTTCCTCACCTTTCACGTTCTTCCTTTCTCCATCACCTGTGAAGCTCCTTCCTTTCTCTCCCTGATCCCTCACTTGACTCTCTCCCACTGATCCTTCATCTGTGACGCTATCACTCTCTCTCGCTTATCCCTCCCATATGACACTCTCCCCCTTTCCCTCACCTTTCACGTTCTTCCTTTCTCCATCACCTGTGAAGTTCCTTCCTTTCTCTCCTTGATCCCTCACTTGACTCTCTCCCACTGATCCTTCATCTGTGACGCTATCACTCTCTCTCGCTTATCCCTCCCATATGACACTCTCCCCCTTTCCCTCACCTTTCACGTTCTTCCTTTCTCCATCACCTGTGAAGCTCCTTCCTTTCTCTCCCTGATCCCTCACCTGACTCTCTCCCACTGATCCTTCATCTGTGATGCTATCACTCTCTCTCTCGCTTATCCCTCCCATATGACACTCTTCCCCTTTCCTTCACCTGTGACGTTCTCCCTTTCTCCATCACCTGCGAAGCTCCTTCCCTTCTCTCCCTGATCCCACACTCGACTCTCTCCCACTGATCCTTCATCTGTGACGCTATCACTCTCTCTCTCTTATCCCTCCCATATGACACTTTTCCCCTTTTCCTCACCTGTGGCGTTCTCACCTTCTCCATCACCAGTGAAGCTCCCTGCCATTCTCTCCGTGATCCCTCACTTGACTCTCTCCCACTGATCCTTCATGTGATGCTATCACTCTCTCTCGCTTATCCCTCCCATATGACACTCTCCCCCTTTCCCTCACCTTTCACGTTCTTCCTTTCTCCATCACCTGTGAAGCTCCTTCCTTTCTCACCCTGATCCATCACCTGACTCTCTCCCACTGATCCTTCATCTGTGACGCTATCACTCTCTCTCTCTCGTTTATCCCTCCCATATGACACTCTCCCCTTTTCCTCACCTTTCACGTTCTTCCTTTCTCCATCACCTGTGAAGTTCCTTCCTTTCTCTGCCTGATCCCTCACTTGACTCTCTCCCACTGATCCTTCATCTGTGACGCTATCACTCTCTCTCGCTTATCCCTCCCATATGACACTCTCCCCATTCCCTCACCTTTCACGTTCTTCCTTTCTCCATCACCTGTGAAGTTCCTTCCTTTCTCACCCTGATCCATCACCTGACTCTCTCCCACTGATCCTTCATCTGTGACGCTATCACTCTCTCTCTCTCGTTTATCCCTCCCATATGACACTCTCCCCTTTTCCTCACCTTTCACGTTCTTCCTTTCTCCATCACCTGTGAAGTTCCTTCCTTTCTCTGCCTGATCCCTCACTTGACTCTCTCCCACTGATCCTTCATCTGTGACGCTATCACTCTCTCTCGCTTATCCCTCCCATATGACACTCTCCCCATTCCCTCACCTTTCACGTTCTTCCTTTCTCCATCACCTGTGAAGTTCCTTCCTTTCTCTCCCTGATCCCTCACTTGACTCTCTCCCACTGATCCTTCATCTGTGACGCTATCACTCTCTCTCGCTTATCCCTCCCATATGACACTCTCCCCCTTTCCCTCACCTTTCACGTTCTTCCTTTCTCCATCACCTGTGAAGTTCCTTCCTTTCTCTTCCTGATCCCTCACTTGACTCTCTCCCACTGATCCTTCATCTGTGACGCTATCACTCTCTCTCACTTATCACTCCCATATGACACTCTCCCCCTTTCCCTCACCTTTCACGTTCTTCCTTTCTCCATCACCTGTGAAGTTCCTTCCTTTCTCTTCCTGATCCCTCACTTGACTCTCTCCCACTGATCCTTCATCTGTGACGCTATCACTCTCTCTCGCTTATCCCTCCCATATGACACTCTCCCCCTTTCCCTCACCTTTCACGTTCTTTCTTTCTCCATCACCTGTGAAGTTCCTTCCTTTCTCTCCCTGATCCCTCACTTGACTCTCTCCCACTGATCCTTCATCTGTGACGCTATCACTCTCTCTCGCTTATCCCTCCCATATGACACTCTCACCCTTTCCCTCACCTTTCACGTTCTTCCTTTCTCCATCACCTGTGAAGTTCCTTCCTTTCTCTGCCTGATCCCTCACTTGACTCTCTCCCACTGATCCTTCATCTGTGACGCTATCACTCTCTCTCGCTTATCCTTCCCATATGACACTCTCCCCCTTTCCCTCACTTTTCACGTTCTTCCTTTCTCCATCACCTGTGAAGTTCATTCCTTTCTCTGCCTGATCCCTCACTTGACTCCCTCCCACTGATCCCTCACCTGTGAGGCTCTCACTCTTTCTCTCTCTCTCTCATAGATCCCTTCCTTATGACACTCTCCCCCTTACCCTCATCTATGACTCTCGCTCAACCCTCATCTGCAATATAACGGACTTCCTTCGATCTCTATAATCTAATTGATTACAGATTGTCTTTTGATTCAGTCGACTTGAGCCTTGGCTCAGTTCAATTGACTCAGTCCAACTGACTCGTAACTCAGTCCAATTGACTCTTAACGGAGAGATTTCTTTTCTGGTTCCTTCCTCGCCTTCTGAGTTGATTGTGCGCGAAGTCTAATCCAAGAGAAGAGAAAAGGAAATGAGAGAAGAATTTCTATTGCAGAATTATTTCATTTTGGTCGCAACTGAGGATTGAACTCTTCCGAAGCTTTTTCGCAAAAGAATCAAGAGTAAATGCTCCCCTCTCTTGAACTCTTCAGTTCTGGCAAGTTCCCAGATTTGTCGTTTCTTTTCTTAATTGATTTGAAGCCGTGAACGGAAGTGGATCTGTCTTACCCTCAAGAAAGAAAGACGTGACGACGGCTTCAACAGTGATGACGTCGATCCACATTCTGCCGTCGCGTGTGGAAGGGAGGCGATGATCGGCGATCCCCTTCACCGCAAGCGCCTCGTGATTAACTCCGGATGGGAAACTCGCTGCCAGTGCGTCATCTGATCACCAGTGACCGCACGGCCATTGGTGATCAGATGGGGGACGATATCAACGAGATGGGCGGCAGAGGATCATCACCGCGAAGCAGACGATTTTCTTCTCCCCTAAGGGTAGAGGCCAATTACCAGATGACGTCATTCAGCAGCAGATCCGGATTTTTTCGAATTTCAGCTTAAAATTTTCGCGTGGTAGCAACATCCGGTGCCATCCGGTGTTTTCGCGACGTCAAGCAACATCCGGTGCCATTGTTGTTTTTAGCCACGAATGATCCGATGCCATTCTTTCCTCTTGCGGGGGAAATCTCGAGATCGTGGCGTTTGAAACTCGAACCAAGGAAGCATTGTAACTCCTGACCTTATGTCCTTCTAATATTGAGAGTGCTTTGTTGTTGGTTGTAGCAAATATGTATCCTTCCGTACGAGTGCCGATTTAGTTATTGAATCAAGAACTGGACGCTGAGCTTAAAAATATCTCCACTTCTTATTCAATTCGGCTAGTTGGCTTCAGGGGACATTTCTGCAGCGGAAGTGATGATGATGATGACGATGACGATGATGATGGGGGTGACGCTTCCGTCAATCAAGGGAATGAATTGTGGCGCAGCGTCTGCTAAAATAGCGCTACGATATCTATTTATTCAACACCTTACCTTACATATGACAAGCCACAGGTTTTTTATTGCGCCATGTGTAGAATGCAGCATTTGTAATGTACCATTTATCCGCGGGTGGATTGAGGCAAATTTTGTGGAAATATCCTCAAACGGAAAACGGTTATGATGTTTCCAATTCAGAAACGTTAAGGTTAGAGGGATGGCTTCTTCACAGCAAGGAGCAGTAAGGAGGGGTCAAGGAAAGTTTCACTGCATTGACCCAGATCACCCTTATTGCTAAAGAGCAATTTGATACCTTCAGGTCGAAGATTTGGAATCTTAATAAAGCTTTTAAAAAGTGGATCGTCAGAGAAATGGGAGATTCAGGAAACGGTGTCGTCGGCAGAAAATATTAAGATTCTGAAAGAAATCCCGAAGCCAAATCATCTGGTGAAAACAAAATATAAAGTTAATGATACGAAATGGAAGCTAAAAATATTCGCGAAACAGAAATATAGAAATTGTGGGGATACCAGAATTAAGACAGGGAAATGTTATTCATTTTGCAGTCGGACTAATGAGCTGTTGAAAATTAACACAAATGCAACGGATATTGAGGCAGTCGACAGAGTTGCGGTGAGAAATCGGGCCAATATTAGACCAATTATAATCCAGTTTGGATCGAGTCGGGCAAAGGAATTGTGGATGAAAAGGTGGAAAGCAAATTGAGGCTAAGGAGATTGATGACTCTCTGGAATATGGACGAGAGTATATAAACGAACACCTTAAAGTGAAAAACAAGCAGTTGGCGTTTCAAACATAAAGGAGGCAAAGAGAATTTGGACCACAGGGATGCAAAAATATTCCGAGGAAGAAGGAGAGCTCTGCGTAATCAGGATTAAGGGTTTTCAAGATCGGGATAAAGTAAAAAGGTATATAACGTCTGCTATTTACAAATCTAGCGAACTCATGCCTCCCTGATGATATAACAGATAATGTTTCTTCTGCTCCTTTAAAGTTTAATACCGATCCTTTTCCTGATATTTATTCTCAGAATGATCCTAATAATTACCGAATTGTTGAAATAGATGATGATGATGATGAGGAGGAGGAGGATGATGATGAGGATGAGGATGATGTTTATGACAGAATTTTCTACTATTGATGGATAAAAGGTATAAAATAGTTTGCATGATAAGATCAGAAGTCTTAGAAAAAAAGTCTGATCACTTCCAATGTTTTTCTAAATTTATCTGATTGTAAGCCAAATATTATTATCCTAAAGGAAATATGGGTTAAAAAAATGAAATCAAATTGTGAAATCGTGAAGGATACCATGAGTATTATAAATGTGAGAGAAAAATCAAGAGGTGTTTTAGAGTATATGTTGAGGAAAAGTGAGATATCAGACAGAACGTCTGCAATTTTAAAACTGCTGATATAAAAGTATTTAATCTAGAATTTGGCTTGATTCCAACCTACAGATCACATGAGGACTCTAAACCAGACTTTGTTCAGGAACTGGGTACTTGGCTGGGTCATATGGTTTACAACTGGCTCTGACTGGATAGGACCAATTATTTTCTTAAAATAAATGCAAATAAATTTGAAAACTGTCGTACATACTCTCAAACTTGCTTGGATCATCTTTTTTTATTAGAACTTGTAAATTAAATTGTGTGACTACATATTTAAACTAGACATTACTGATCACTATTTCATAGGTTGTAATATTAATTTCATAGGTTGTAACATTAATTTCGATTTTAAACATTCAATTAAAGTTCAGAGTCTGTAATTAAGACAAGAATCGACTATCATACTCTTCTGAAATTTGTGACGCAACATTCATGGTAAAATGTTTACCTCCAAACAAGTGTAAATTTAGCATTTGATATTTTTAAGGAATTTTAATTCATGAATCGAAAGTTGCTCTCACCACTTCTAAAATCATGGATTACCACAGCTATACTATATAACTAGAAGAACTAATCATTTTCAAAGGGAATTAAGTTTTTCGTTCACCTACATTTACACTTCTTGAAAGTTTTAATTCGAGAAAATGGACGATTGGCAGAAATGCAAAGAGTATGATTTCATTAGCAAAGTATCTGTCTTTTATTTCTTAAATTTAAAAAGTTGCTTTCCTCCCACCCCAATGAGAAAAGATGGCAGACTGTTGCTGTCATTGGAATATCTCTTAATATTCATTCAACCCCAAAAATTACAAATTTCTACCATAAACAGATCACTTGCAAGATCTGATAAAAGTTTCACGGTTTCCATATTTAGTGATCTCTAACGATATAAATTAAAACTACCTAAAGATTAGAAAAATGCGAATTTATAATATTTCATTAATAACAATCCAATTTAAAAAAAATTTCCAAAAAAAAATTATGTTTCCCACACAACCCCGGGTCTAAGGGGTCAACACATCGGTGCCTACGAAAACTTCGTGACCTTTGCATCCCACCATCAAAATTTCAATTTTCTGGCATAACTACAAAGTTTGCGATATTCATTTGAATTTTTGGAATTTTGAACTTTTTCCACCGTTCGAGTGCATAATTATAGCTAAAGAAAGATTTAGAAAACGCGAATCGTAATATTTCACGAATGCCATCCAGCGCAGAAAAAATTTTTAATTTATCTATTTAAATAAAAACTTTCGGTGTCTACAGACTGACAGAAGACGACGCCAAAGGAATTAATTAAACCCGAATAGAAGAGTTTCTATTCGGGTTTAAAATCATATTTCCTGGGATTTTCCTTGAGGTTGAAAGCAGTCTTTCTTAACATACCATGGTATTAATTATTTTTGGATGTTTTTTTTTCTGATATCCATCTCAGGTGCATTTCAAGAAATTCTTGATGCTTCCAAGTTAAGCCTAAGCATTCTGATCCGAAAATCATTATGTTAGAGTTATATACTGAATATTTTGTTGATTTTTTTTGACAAACAATAGCTTAAAAATTATTTTTCCTGCGATCCTGTCTTAGTAGTCTTCTTTAAACATTGGTATTTTGTTGGGACTTTTCCACGTTCGATATCTGAAGTACATTTGAATAAACTCTTGGTGGGAGCCTAAGCATTATGATTTAATAACTGATATTCATTTTATATACTTTGTACGCTTTTTACTAATTTAATCCCTATACATAGTTGATATTAAATGTCAATTTATTAGAAAATTGTATTTAATAAATATTTGATTTATATATGCTTTGTATTTTTTCTATTACTCCTTTCGGTTTATACAGGGTGATTCAGAATTCATCATCAATATTTAGTGGGGAGGAAGGGAATAAGAAAAGAAAGAGATTTCACATAGGAAAGTATGGGGGCAGACGAACGCATGGTGGTGTAGAGGGCGCTGTGTGTACACACCTCTCATACAGAAGCACAGCTGTTTGACGCGTGCAGTCAGTTGTCATTCGACAAGGTGAATTTGCAGAAGTAACATGAACCGGTATACGTGGAATGAATGTGCAGATATGCATGTAACTTACGGTGCGGCAGGAGAAAGATGTCTTCTTCCAGGCCGCGGTGGACCGGTTTCTTGGCCACCACGTTCACCGGATTTATCTCCAATCGATTTCTTTATATGGGGTGCTATGAAAAACATGGTGTACGAGACCCCTGTTGATAGTGCTATGGATCTTGTAGCACGCATATCAGTTGCTGCCTCAAACATCCGGGAAATGCCAGGCATCTTCTACAGGGTCCGGCTGTCCATGCAACGCCGTTGTGAGTCATGCATTCTAGCACATGGTCGGCAGTTCGAGCACCTCTTGTAAGTCTGTACAACCAATACAAAGAAATGTTACATGTAAGATAATAAATGTTTTTTCCTTACCACTTCCTTCTTATGTGTTCTTTCCATCATTGAACTGGGGTCATTTTGCCCTACTACATGGCATATGCGCCCATGCTTTCCTATGTGAAATCTCCTTCGTTTCTTATTACCTACCTCCCCACCAAATATTGATGATGAATTCTGAATCACCCTGTATATTGCTATTCATGTAATGTTAACAGTGGAGAATAAGAAAAAAAAATTGCTTACCATTTTCGCTAAAGTATGTATTTTTTGTTATATCGAAACAAATTGTTGCTGGTGAAATAAACAACTACTATTATCATACTAAATTTAGTACAATATAAAAACGAAATATATAAAATTTAAAAAGACTAGAATGGATCAGTTTTTTTAAATGATGCAAAAATACTTCGACAAATACGACTAGACAAATACAACCAAAAATTGATTATTTCAAAGATATCTTCATAAAAAATGAAAAAATAGAAAAAATAAAGGGGGAATAGAAAAAAAGGGGGGGGGATACATTATTGAGATGTGTGGCAGAAAAGGTTTTCGTTTCAGGAAAGAATTTCTTCCCATTCTCTGAAAAATGAAAAAATAATAATACTGATTTATGAAACAGGCAACAGATATTTATTATCATCCATCTATTTCTCTCTTATAGACTTTCTTCTAAAACTTTGGAAAAACTTTTTTGGTCCAAACCAGTTTGGTTTTCGAAATGGGAAGAATGATAAGAAAACGCTATTCTTGAGTTCACATCTATAGTATGTAAACATTTTAATCGAAATTGAAAGGCATTAATTTTTCTAGATTTGAAAAAAGGCTTGATTCAGTCCTTACAGCAGGGGTGGGCAAATAGATGATTGATTCAGTCCTTTACAGCAGGGGTGGGCAAATAGCGGCCCGCTAAGAGTTTTTTTGTGGCCCGCCAAGACAGTCAGAAAAATCCGCCTTGAACCGAGATTTCCTTCCCGTGCGCGACCGAAGATTCGTCTCGTATTTTCCACTAGGACGGCCACGTCAATACGCATGCGCAGTGTAGATACGAAAACAATTGCCCACCCCTGCTTTACAGCATTTTATTAGAAAGCTAAAATATAATGGAATTAGAAAGCAGATTATATTATGGATTAAAAGTCACCTTAAAAAGAGAAAAAAAAGGTTAAAATTTATATTTTGTTTCAGTAGCGAAACCACTCTCTTAAGTGGGAGGACTTCATGGTTCGCTCTTCTCGGAATCGTTGCCGTTTTCGGTTTATATAAATTATTTTTGACGACGATACTGCATCAATTTATTTAAGCCACGAACACGATAGTTCGAAAAATATAAATAATGATATAGTACAGATCCGGTACTGGTTTAAATAGATTAATTATAAATGTTAAAATATATATACATGTGAAAATATATTTATTTTTGAGATTAGGAAAAAATCAGCAAGACTATTTTTATAATAGAATTGTTTTCCGTTCGCAGACTGTATGGCAGGAAATCATAAGTTATGAAAAATTAGAGGGTTAATCAAGTTTATCAATGGGAAATACAGATCAATCATGCAATTGAAAAAAATGAATTTTATTCTACCAAATACTTATTATATTCGCAACTTTGTGAATATTTCTGTTCTAAAAATGTTCTATTTCGCTTCGGTTAAATCATACAGGATCAAATCGCTAGGACTATATTGTAAATGCGAAAATATGACAGTCTAATTAAAGTTTACAATAAAAAAAATATTTTACAAATTAGGATATTGTGCGTGTTTTAAATATTGAAATACGCAAATCCTCACTGTAATCAATTTCATCTACGAATGTTTCAAGCTAACATGTTTTTCAAAAGATATAGTATTGGTTAATACCCTTGCACATAAAACATTTGTACAGAGACATTTTATTTTCCTACCTAGTAAATTCCCCCAATGCTCTCTCAATAGGCCTTAAAACAATTAATAATGAAAGAAAATTCTTACTCAGAGAATTAATCCATAATGAAAGAGTTGGTTTGGTTGTTTGGGGTTTTTTTTGCGCATGAGCTACTGAGGCTATAATGCGCCAAACGAGATAAATCGAAGCTAAAAGTGAAGTGTACCCCTGAACCAAAGTTAAAAGCAAGTGCTGTAAAAGGAAAAGATAAAACCAATAAGTTGTATTGATATATAATATAAAAACAATAAAAACAAGATGTAAATATGACAAAACAACAAGATGTAAATATAGCAAAAACACCAAGATGTATATAATACTAAAACAACCCAGGTGTAAAGCTTGGGTTAGACATAAAAAATACAAGATAAAATCAAAGTCGATTAAAATAGCCACAATGCTTCAAAAAGGTAAAAACTGGCGGTAAAACACAATGATCAGATAAAAGATGTCCGAGTGTAAGTGGCTCGGACGTAAAATCGTGAAAGTTAAAATAGAGTCGACGTTCAAAAGTAAAAGCGGGTTGGGTTGTTGGCTTGTTTTACCTCTGAGCGGCACTTTTTTGCACACCATGGGCTAAATGGCCAGGTCACATGGATCCCGAAGGCTCAGAGAAGGTTTGGGGAGGGGACCCACTGGAACCGCTGTTGGGAGACAGATGGTAGCCTCCCGTCAAGGCCATCCAGCGTGTTCTTTAACGTGCACAGGGTATGGCTCTCCCGCACACGGGGCCACGGCTTAACGTCCCATCCGACGGACGGCGGCCTTTCCAAGCCCATCGGTGTCCCCTACTGACCGTGGGCAGGGCGGGGAATTTTGCGGAGATAAATCTCAACGCTGACCCAACTGGGACTCGAACCTGGGAACTACAGATTACGAGCCTGGCGCGCTACCGACTGAGACACCCCCGCCCCCAGGTAAAAGCGGGATATGAGATTAAAATGTGTCTAACGGTTCAAATGGTGTCACAAGACTCGCACTTAGGTTCGTCGTCTGCCTTGAGAAGAAAAGAGTGTGTTAAAAAACGAGTGACCTAAGTGGAGCCAAGCAAGTGAAACTTCCCCCTTGTGATTCCTGCAAAAACAAGACTGCCACGGTTTGACAATGGGCTTGATCTCGAAAAGCTTGTTAGCAACCTGTTCAGACCAAGATCTCTGCCACTGTGCCCCGGAGCTCGATATAAAAACGCTGCCGGATGTCCAAGTATGGAACCGGCAGCAGAGAGTCGGATAGGGGCGTGGTGACTTGGCAGCAGCATCTGCCAAGTCATTGCCCCTGATTCCGACATGACTGGGCACCCAGCAGAAAAGAATCATGGTGGTGGCTGCCAGACGATGGAGCTGCTGGCGTTTCTTGGAGAGAACAGGGTGAGGCCAATGCCTCACCGAGATCAAAGCCTCTAGCAAGTGAGTCGGTGTAGAGGACACACCAATGATGATGCTTAGCTGCTATGTGGTCCAAGGCAATGCTGATAGCATGCAACTCTGCAGTGATGATGGAACACTGCTGTGGGATCTGGTCTGCAATGATTGCATCACAGCAGACCATGGCCGATCCCACTGATGTGCCGGACTTCGAGCCATCTGTAAAGACAGGCAAGAAGTCTGGGTGTGCAGCACAATGGCTGGCAAAAAGTTGCCGGTACACACAGTTGGGTGTAACGGCCTTCCCCGTCCTGCACAGGGAAAAATCATAGGAAGGGTAAACAGCGAACCAAGGTTGAAGTGGCTCAGCTGTCGACTGTGCGATGCTATCTGGATTGGTGTTGATGTCTCGCAGGTAACCTCGGACATGTAAACCAAAAGAGCAAATGGCAGTCGGCCAATTCTGGTATTACATTTTATTCTGGTATTATCTCGCAAACCGAGGCTGTGGTGGTCACAAAGAATGCCGCATCTCCATGCCATGTTGTACACTTTTTCAATGTCGAAGAAAATTGACACCAGGTGCTCTTGACGTAAAAACGAATTCCTGATCGCCGATTCGAGGCGAATCAGGTGGTCTAAAGTAGACCTGTGCCTGTGCAAGTCACACTGGGTGTTGGAAAGGCCTTGATGTTCCAAATACCAGGCCAGCTTGGTATTTACCATTCTTTCCAACACCTTGCAGACGCAGCTCGTCAACGCAATTGGACGATAATTGGAAGGAATCTTGGGATCTTTGCTGGCTTGGGGAAGGCCAAGACGATGGCCTCTCGCCAGGAGTCTGGAAACTGCTCCTCAAAGAAAATACGGTTGAAGAGTCACAGCAGTCGATCGTTACTCGATGGTGAGAGATGTTGGGGCATTGCATAATGGACATTGTCTTGCCCGACGGCAGATGCACGAGAAGTGTGCAGAGAAAGGCTAAGCTCCTCCGCTGTGAATGGCCTGTTGTAAGACTCCAGGCCATTCGAGTGGAAGGACAGCAGAGAATATTTGGCCTTACTCTTCTGGGACAGAAACTCAGGGCAGTATAAAGGTAAAAAGAAATAGAGGAGAATGACTCTCCCAGAGTGTCGGCAATTGCTCGAGGTTCAGCAATTGCCTGTCCATTGTGCTCCAGAACCGATAATGAGTGGGACGTGTACTTCCCACCCATCTTCTGGACTTTATCCCACACGACCTAAGAACTGATCGCACGGGTGATAGAAGACATATATTTGATCCAAGATTCCTTCTGGCTCTGGCGCCAGACGAAATGGGCTTTCGCCCTGGCGCATTTGAATGCTTCTAGGTTGGGGGACGTCGGATATCTCCGAAACACCCCCTAAGCTTTGTTCTGAGCCTTATGAGCTGCGGTGCAGTCGGGATTCCACCACGGTTTTGGAAACCATGGAAACCCGAGTCGAGGTCTGAGGAATAGTAGAGGCAGCTGCATGGACGATGCAGTCCGTCACCTCCACCAACATTGATTGGCTCCTGGCTGACAGAGTGCTCATCGAGCTCAGACAAGAGATCGAAGCCACTCTAGTCAGCCCGATCAAGCATCCATTGGGATACATGCGAATGGCTGCAAGGCCCCCCCACGGGAGATGGTGCTCACCACGGGGAGGTGATCGCTTCCATAGGGGTTCTCCTCGACCTTCCATGTAAAGAGTGGAAGGATCGAGGAGGAGCAGATGGCGAGATCAATGGCAGTGAAAATACGTACAGAGAACGGTGTTCAACAGGGAGAGCGATGGATCCTGGAGCCACTGCTCCAGGACCCCGCGCCTCCCATTGGTGTCAGCACTTCCCCAGAGTGGACTGTGTCCGTTGAAGTCCCCCATTATGAGGAAGGGGGACGGAAACTGCGAGAAGAGATCATCAAGGTCTTCCTGGAAGACGATGCTCCCAGGTGGGAGGTATACAGAGCAGAGAGTCAGGGAGAACCACACAAAGAGGCGGATTGCTACCGCTTCTAAGTTGGTGGTGAGGGGTACGACCTGGAATGGAGAATGGTTGCTCACGAGGATGGCGACATCCCCGCGAGCCGGACCATCTCCATCCCGGTGAACTAGAGAAAAGTGCCGAATAGTGGGATCTGTGACTGTCTGCAAGTAAGTCTCCTGCAGGCACACACAGATGGGCTGATGTGCCTGAAGGGTTGGGTTGTTTTACCTCTGAGCAGCACTTTTTTGCACACCATGGGCTAAATGGCCAGGTCACATGGACCCCAAAGGCTCAGAGTAGGTTGGGGGAGGGGACCCACTGGAACAGCTGTTGGAAGACAGATGGGAGACAGATGGTAGCCCCCCCCATCAAGGCCATCCAGCGTGTTCTTTAACGTGCACAGGGTATGTCTCTTCCGCACACGGGGCCACGGCTTAATGTCCCATCCGACGGACGGCGGCCTTTCCAAGCCCATCGGTGTCCGCTATAAAGACCGTTGGCAGGGCGGGGAATTTTGTAGAGATAAATCTCAATGCTGACCCAGCTGGGACTCGAAGCTGGGAACTACAGATTACGAGCCTGGCGCGCTACCGACTGATCCACCCCCGCCCCTGTGCCTGAAGGAGGGCCTTGATGTCGTCAAGATTCCTCTGGAATCCACGACAATTCCATTCTAGGAGTGTGGCCATCTCAGGACTTAGAAGAGTGGGCGGATGACGAATTCCTATTCAACTTAACCGCCGCAGAGGACGGTTTAGTGAATAGAGGGCGTTCGATATCCATGTCCTCTGAATCGTCCGAGGGAATGGATCGGTGATCGCCGTTTGCGGAGGAGTGATTATTTTCTTTTTGGGCCCTGTTGGGGGCCCCTTAGGTTTGGAAGGTCTTGCTGTCTGAGGACGGGGAGGAGGAGGCCTTCCGGTGGAGGTGGAAGGCTGAGTTGCAGGAATGGAAATCGGGGTTGATGTCGAAGTCGACACCACCTTCGGTTTCAGCTGCGTGAGGAAGTACTTTGCTGCTGGCGAGAAAGACTTAGTTGGTGGTACACTGATATCAGTCTGCACCACCCCCGAAGTCATTGGAACGATGGGCTTTCCAATGACTTCACCGGCATAGGAAACCTTGCCAGGCGGAACGGGCAGTGCAGCGAGCTTTCGTGCCTCAACGTAAGAGATGTTATTAATAACCTTGAGGCGTTGTACCTCCTTTTCCTCCTTCCATTTTGGACAGTCGCGGAAGTACGCCAGATGTTCGCCACTGCAGTTCACACAGCTTGCCTTTTCTGCTGTGCAGTCAGGATTCAGATGATCCTTATTGCCACAGCGAGCACAGGTGGGCTTGCCCTGACAAGCTGTGCGGACATGACCGTATATTTTACACTGGGAACAGCGCAGAGGGTTCGGTATATACGGTCGTACCTCACAATGTAAATAACCTGCCTTGATGGAAGAAGGCAGGTGTGGCATGTTGAATGTCACAATCAGTACCCAGGAGAGTACCAATTTTCCATTACGGCGTGTCAAAACCCGGTGGACCGCTGTTACTCCTTGAGGTGTGAGCTCCGAGGATTTCCTCCTCAGTGACATTGAGGAGGCCCCACTCAGTGATCACACCCTGTGAGGAATTCAGAGTTTTGTGGGGAGTGACCTCGACAGCCACCCCACCAATCTCTGTAACCTTCAGGAGCAGTTCCGAATGTTTAGAACAAGCAGTCTCAACCTGGAAGTCGCCAGATCGTAAGCGCTTGACAGATTTCGGCAAGACCCGCAAGACCTTTCAATCCTTTGTTTACGAAAAATGGGGACATGTCCCCAAGTACTTGATCGCCAGTGGAGTGGACGATCAGGAATCTCAGGAACGAAGACACAGAAGACGATGGCAGAGATAGCAGAGACGAAGAAGATGGGGGCTCATGTCGAGCCCTCTTGTTGGCACCGATCGCATTAATTTCATCATTCTCTCTAATTTTGTTTCGTGTGGTTCAGTTCCCGCTGTCCCCACCCTCCACGGAGCCCAACAAGGGGACGCCCAGTCGGGCACAAGGGCTACGCAGGCACTATACCCACACAGACAGTGAGCCGAGCCCTCACAAATAAATAGAAGGAAAATAAAAAGAGAAATGTGCAGAACAAAAAACGTTCTACACAAATGAAACAAAGCGTAAAATAAGAAAATTGTGAATGGCCAAACTGGCCTCACAAAGAAAGGATAACTACAAAAGGAAAATAATCTGTGAGGAAACTTGTAAACCTGTACCTGGACCGTGGGCAAGGTTACTCACCGCTCTGCACGGTTGACCCTAGCAGGACCTGCCCACCAGCCGATTGCTCCTGGGGGGGGGGGGGGCTCCCGTTTACCGGAACCGCTCCAAGGAGCTCCTTTTGCTCGGTTTTGCTCCAAGGAGCTCCGGTTTACCGGAAGCAGAGGCCAAAGAAGTGTATAGCATAGACCCCGGAATCTGCTACCCAGCCCGCAACTACAGGCTCCCCAATGGCTAGGCAGCCAAAGGGGACCCTGCCGGTCATGAGCTGAGGAGAGAAGACGGGGACCCCAGAGCAAATATCAGGATCCTCCTTTCCTGGACATGGGTCTCCGCGCACGGCAAACACGCGGGCGAGCGTTCAGGACCCTGTGAAGGTAACCGAGCCAGCAGAACCCTTCACAGGGTGGTCCCTCACCGCGTACAGGAGCTCGCACCGAGGGGCATAATGAAAGAGAATTCTCACTTAATGGATACTAATGATAGTTATGACAATTGGTTTTGTACGAATTTAAACTTTCCTGGGATATTCTGAACACAAAGAGTTATGTTTATTAAGTTATGTAATATTTGAAAATCGATGTTTAAAATCAGAGTTTATCCACTTCTCTTCAATATATTGTATTTTGATATACTGTGAATATGTGAAAATGGGTTGGGTTGATTTACCTCTGAGCGCCACTTTTTTTTACACATCATGGGCTAAATGACCAGGTCACATGGACCCCGAAGGCTCAGAGAAGGTTGGGGGAGGGGACCCACTGGAACAGCTGTTGGGAGACACATGGTAGCCTCCCGTCAAGGCCATCTAGCGTGTTCTTTAACGTGCACATGGTATGGCTCTCCCGCACACGGGGTGAGCCATACCCTGTGCACGCCACGGCTTAACGTCCCATCCGACGGACACGGGGTGAGCCATACCCTGTGTAAGGCCACGGCTTAACGTCCCATCCGACAGACAGCGACCATGGGCAGGGCGGGGAATTTTGCGGAGATAAATCTCAACGCTGACCCAGCTGGGACTCGAACCTGGGAACTACAGATTATAGGTCACAAGGACCTCTAAAGCTTAGAGAAGGTTCGGGGGAGGGGACCTACTGGACAGCTGCTAGGAGGCAGAGGGTATACTGTCGGTCAAGGCCACACAAATGTTACTTAACGTGCACACGGAACCATGGCTGAACATCCCATCTGATGGATGGTGGCCTTTCCAAGACCATCGGGTCGCCTACTGACCGTGGGCAGGGCGGAGAAATTGGGGAAGATAACCTCAACGCTGTCCGAGGTGGACTCGAACCTGGGAACTACAGATAAATAGGTCACAAGGACCTCTAAAGCTTAGAGAAGGTTCGGGGGAGGGGACCTACTGGACATCTGCTAGGAGGCAGAGGGTATACTGTCGGTCAAGGCCACACAAATGTTACTTAACGTGCACACGGAACCATGGCTGAACATCCCATCTGATGGATGGTGGCCTTTCCAAGACCATCGGGTCGCCTACTGACCGTGGGCAGGGCAGGGAAATTGGGGAAGATAACCTCAACGCTGTCCGAGGTAGGACTCGAACCTGGTAACTACAAATTACGAGCCTAGTGCTAGAAAGGATGAGATGCAATCTTCATCAGAATGAGAAATGATAAACGATACAAATTAAATGAATCAGCACTGAGCGTTAGTTAAGGTAAAAATATGTCAATGATAATTACAAAAGAATGCAATTTATTACAAAAGAATGGATGAAATTGTTTCCAAACAAACTACGTCAACCGGCACGAAAATCTATAAAAATATAAACTTTCAGAAGAATCATTATCTCAATTCTATTCACATCCAAATCACAAGGCAAGGCTAATATCCTTCGACGAACAGTAACATCATGTTTGTAAAGGAATATGCTATCTATCTAGAGTAACTTTACCAAACCAAATACTATCGTTCATCAAGTAATAATCTCTTCTTTCAGAAAAGTTAAGACTAGCTTTTTTATTCGACGAACGTTTACCTCATCATCTTTTAATGTCAATGTTCCTTTGTATAGCTTTCACTTCAGGCGGAAACCATTCTTATTTTCCTTGTTAATTCACTAGTAGGTTTCACACTAATAAACCACTTAACCCCCCGCGCACTCACCACATAAAATATTTCTTTGAAATATTTTATTTGTAAACATCGAGACCAACTGCGTCCCCTTTCACATATCAACAGCTCCAACAAATCAACAATTCTATCTTTCTTATTTTTCAGTTAGGTTCTTCGTTCAATTCGTTGGGTACGTAATTCTCACGCAGAAGCATGCGCGAACGTTCATGACACGTTTCTCATAAATTCACTGTAGCACGTCCATCTGTCGTAATAATACCATTTCCGAGCGAAGAATAAGACGTCTCCAGCTGCAACTCTCCTAATGCGGCTGAACCGACAGCCGTATGGGGATTCGAGCTCAGACTCAGTTGGAGGGGAAGAAGATGACAACCGCTGCTTCGTGGCCCACCTCTCCCTCCTCTAAACAACAACCGCTGTTTCGTGGCCCACCTCTCCCTCCTCTAAACAACAACCGCTGTTTCGTGGCCCACCTCTCCCTCCTCTAAACAACAACCGCTGTTTCGTGGCCCACCTCTCCCTCCTCTAAACAACAACCGCTGTTTCGTGGCCCACCTCTCCCTCCTCTAAACAACAACCGCTGTTTCGTGGCCCACCTCTCCCTCCTCTAAATAGCAACCTTGGAATCCATTCTAATCGGTGGACAACATGCATCTGCATTGAAGTCCCATGTCTCCAGCCTCCTGAGGAATTCGATGGATCTGCGGTGACCTCAAAAGAGCCGAATTGGACAAGATTTCCCTTTCCCTTTTTTTTTTTTTTTTTTTTTGGGGGGGGGGGGGTATGCGCATTACAATGTACACATGACAAGCTTATACAAGATATCTCGTCGGGATCGACCCCCCATGAATTTTCTTACCCCCCTTTTTGGAGGCTGGGCCAAAATTCGAAGTAGCACGTGATAGTTCCCACACGAGAAACTTTCAGTTGACATCTAACTCCTGCACGTGGACCCTCGCGCGTTCGAAAAATATATAGAATGATTTTCCTATTTCTCTTTTTTAGGTTGGGGTTAGGAACACCATAAGCTTTCTTTTGAGAGACAACTCGTTACGACCACCCACAAGTTCAAAAGACAAATTCCGCCTCTGACTTAGGAGAGCAATTCGCGCATCAGAAACAGTTCGTTTGGCAAAAATTCATCGATCGAGCCGTGAAAAAAATTGATTCTTATGCAATTTCTTCCGACTGGTGTAAAAAGGCAAAGGAAAAGTCCCCTATTTCTTGTTTCTTGATGTTAAAAGTGACATAATAAATTCAATTATAAAAAAAATGCCGATATCTGAAGTGTGATGATGATGATAATAATGATGGTTTGTTGGCCAGTTATTCAAGGTGGGTGATGATGAAAAGGAGGTTCCCATTCATCTTTATCGGATAATTCCTTCTCTGGTCTTTCAGGTTCCTTTTTGAAGTGAGATGTTCAGGCTCTGCAGATGACGAACGACGAAATACTTGTCTCTATAGAAACCGTTTCCTTCCTTTTGTGCAGTTACCGATCGTATGCGATGAGCGTCGTCCTTTCTTCATTTACAGAAAGGACTTCGGTCGATATTGGAGTCATTTCAATCAGGGTTGTTCTTCATGCAGGACACAGAACTTGAAAGCTTAGACCATTCATCGATGCAGCTGCTGGGCAATCTTCCCTCACTGAGCTCATTTCTCAGTCGCATCCCTTGCCCCTTCAGAAGATCTTGAAAGTTGTCTTCCTCAGCTCCATCGCATCCGCAATGATTGCCAGCTTCACAATTGATTCCTAGAATTTCCGTAAGTTGTCTTTAATAAACCCGGTGAAGTTAGAAATACATTTCTTTGCAACAGATTTTTCCAGATCCCATTCCTACGCTTTTCTGCGGTCTTGCTCCCTCGTCTCTTTGGGTTTTATGTCGCACCAGCAATCGTGGCCATTATGCGCCACTTGCAATGTTTTCAATCCTTGAAGTGCTCTAAAACTCAGCGAATGGTTAAAGAGTAGATTGTTCCGAAAAAGAAGACCGAGTCGCTCCTTCGACTCTTGAAAGGCGGCATCTTCTTTTCATCTGTGAAAATCAAAGTGCGAGACTCCATTCTCCTTCGCAAGAAGCCAATTTCTTAACTTTGAATGTCTCCTTCGGAGGTGAACATTCTCTTCCTCTTCTTCTTCTTCCGTGATTTTGAATAACTCCTTTTGGTAACTGCTTGCCACAGCTGCACAGGGACATTTTCTTCTATTGCATGAAGATTATGAACAAAAAGGGGGGTTGGAGGAAAGGGCATCTTCCCCCTGTGAAAATTTATGAACTTACTTATAAGCATTCATTCCTTTCATTCCCAGTGCTCAACCACTTAGTATGACTAAGATATTTTTATTATGTGCCTCTGGATGGCAATAGATTAGGAAAGGTCGTATGGATTTTGAATCTGTGGAGCCAGCGACGATTCGCTCTTCGAGGTCAAATCCTCTGTCCCATTCCATACTCAAGATCTTCATCAAGCTCTTTCCCTCTTGGAGGTCAATTCCTCTGTCCCATTCCATGCTCAAGATCTTCATCAAGCTCTTTCCCTCTTGGAGGTCAAATCCTCTGTCCCATTCCATGCTCAAGATCTTCATCAAGCTCTTTCCCTCTTGGAGGTCAAATCCTCTTTCCCATTCCATGCTCAAGATCTTCATCAAGCTCTTTCCTAAAACAACAGTAGGGACTTCTTCGGAGATTACGAGAAAGGTTTAAAGGAATATTACTTCCATTACCGGCTTCCGATCCCTTTTCTGTCCATTTTCTCTACAATTGCCTCTCCGCCCTTTTTTAATCGTTTCATCTTAATTGCACTTGCTCGATTTCCTTCTCTCCGCATGATTTGATCTCTGTGTGAATCATCACACGAAGGTGCCAAAGGTACAATGAGGCTCACGCGCTTCGCCTAACCTTTTTCAATTCACTTCAACTCTTCTAATCCTCTGCTTTTCTAGATTTCTTAACCTAAGGGATATCAGTTGGTCATTAGGAATACGTTTCGGAGGCGCATCGATGAAATTAAGGGCGGTGTTAAATTTCATTCCTATCATTGGTGATAAATCTTGCGTCATGATGCACTTGCGCTTAATGTATTCATCCGCGGCTCAAAGCGGGAAATGCACAATTTACGAAGAAAGGAATCGCTCACCAACGAAATAGTCGTTATAGCGAAGGTTTTCTTCACAAATCGTAAAACAAACGGTAATTGCGAAAATTTGCAAATAATCGAGAGATGAATGAAGCAGAACCATCCTTTAGTATTCACTTCCCCATTTTTTTTTTTTTTTTTGGAGGGGAAGAAATGGCGGTGGATCCACAAAATGTCATTCGGGGGGGGGGTGTAAAAGGTGGGATTACTCTTCTGAACTGAGGAGTACTCTCGTGAATAATAAGTTTCACATCTTTACTAGATCTTTTGGCCAAAAAACCAACAGACGATTCACAAATAAATTCTTTTCCCTTTTGACACAAAAAAATTTAATATGATTTTAATGGGATTTGATTAGAGATTCATAAAATTGGAACTTAATATATTGCTTATCGATACATTAATTTTCCTAATGCATTTATCTTTTGAAGCATTTTAGAGATTGGATCTTCCGCATCTGTTAAAAATCACCGATATAAATTTAGAGTTGCTTAAATTTGTATATTTGCCATATTTTATTTTGTTGTACATCTCGTACAACTTCCAGTAAAAGGAAAGATTTAAATGAGGAAGAAATTCTGAACATTTTGTTTGCCATTTACAGTTCAGAGAAACAAGACGACGAAATAAGATCATTAGAAAAAGCGAGCATCTTTCAACTGCAATCCAGCAAGAAATTTCCGCTGCATCGAAACGCCGAGCAGGAAAGAGTTTCATCCCGCAGAGGGAAAATGGGACTCTCGCGGGGCACCGAATCAAAAACAAAATAATGATCTGGATTACTTACGAAAATGGAGGTGGACCAGTTCATTATCTTCCGGTAGGATCGGAACCCTTAGAATATTTAGACTCAAAATATAAAAACATTCTAGAAACATTCTTTCCCCTCGAAAGAAAGCAGGGGGCTAGTTTTATAACTGTGACACTCCCCGCGTCTCAATTTCTCGTCTCGCACATAACTAGTTAAGTGTGGTCCTCAGGTTCCGAAGCTACAATGAAACAATCGTTTTCATATTTCTCTTTTTTTAAGGGGGGTAAAACTACATTTTGTTTGTGAAATTAAAGTTCATCGAAGATTTTGATGTTTCAGTATTAAAACATATTTGCGCACGTATCGGAAGTGCATGGCCGTGATGGCCTGCCATCAGTCAAATCGTCGTGACGAGTTTCCCCCCCCCCCCCCAATTATCTGCTCTTGAGATACAAAAAAAGACATTTTGACATTTTCGTTGCGACCTCTCCTCCTCCTCCGACAAAACAATCAGCGATCTCTGAATCGTAGCTTTTCCGAATATTTCCGATTCAATCCCTCTCCCCCCCCCCCCCCCCGTCCCGTGATAGAAGGCTTCGCAGGAAAATTCTCGCGGTGCGAAAAGAGCGCATTCATAGATGGGGCGATGGAAAGGGAAGAACACGTTGACGCAATCGAAGTCAGGGCTTCAGAGAGGAATTGAGATGGCTAAGAGGACGATGCTTACACTGTCAGTTTTTGCATTAAAGAAGTTTTAACTTTAAAAAAGAGATAACAGGTCTTTCGGACGCCCATTCGCTCGCCTCATCTCCTTCCGACTAACGATTTACAAAGAGCTGCCAGGTGCAGAAAGGAAGTTTCAAAAAGGCTCCTTGATGTGCCCCCCCTCCTCCCTCCCTCCCACACGTAACGATCGTCTACCGCACGCTCCCTACCCTTGAGTGCCATTTCGTTTCTCAGATTAAGAGTTTTTCTTTTTAGTTATCGTTTGGTATTTGTCTTGCACGAGCAGTAACCAAGTGTCCGTCTTTTGCAGCAATTGCGAGACGACCTGCAGATGGTGGAGGCCCCCCAGCCGAAGAGGATCCAGCTCGCCACCCCCGTTGCAGTCTCCTACCTCACTGTTAGTGGACTTTTCTTTCGCTGCTTTCTCTCTTTTCGCAAAGCCTGCTGCCTCTTAAAAGATGCTTTCGCACATCACGCGCTTCCTATAAAGCATGATATTGATTCGCTTAAATATAGTTGTCTCATAGTCAGAGGACTATAAGACAACATGAGCAATCCGCGTGGATGAGGTTATCAAAAATTAATGAAGAATCATCCCTCGTGAAACAGATGTTCATTTGCAACACGTAGGACGGAGACGTTTCCTAGAAGCTACTCCTGCCTTTTATTGGCCTTCTTTTACACAGGGAGACGCTCATAAGACCGAAGTCACTGCCTCAGTTAGAGCTTCTTACACAAAATCTATCCTGCTGAATGAGCAGCCATCTCCGTAACCACTGTGCCAGTTGAAGCATAATGAGATGTTCATCACGAGGATGGGAAAAATGCAGTCAAAACAATGATTGGGTTACTCAGCATTGCGTATGCGATAAGTGTCTGTGCGAATGGAGGACCGCTACCTGCTTCTCATGCGTCCTCTAGGGGCATAACACCATAGAGAGAGGACAGTTGAGGCCTCAGATAGCGGTCCTCCCTTGGCATTGTTGCCCGTCATCGTCCTCTACTGAATCGTGTGGATCCGCTCCCTCCTTGTTCGAATCTCTGCCAAGTTTCTGCACCAGTGAAGATTCATATTATTAATCTCGCACCCCGCCTCTCCCGAAAGAAATTCGTTTAATGTGAACCATCATATACCCGAATTTTGATACACATCATAAACATCTGGCATATTTTTCGGATTTCGTAATGCATAATTCGACATTTTGGATGAATTATTTCTCCCAACTTTCTTCATAAAATATTGATTCATTTGTTTTCAGACGGGCATGAGCAGAATTTGCATTTCAACGCTCACATAGTCTCAACTGAATTATTTTGAATACGATTCATTTTCCCCTCTTGCAAAAAATGATGCAAGAGCAGCAAAGGAATAGGGGGAAATAGGGATCATATTGGAAACATTTCTTAACAGTTAAACAAGTTGGACTTTTCAAAAGAAATCGCTTGTCAGAAGGAAAAAATGACGTCACCCACGTCTCTCAGGGCCTTATGCTAACGAAGTTCAGGCTTTTGGGAGAATGAGTTCTGTCTGGCCCACAAGAAGCAAAAGAGAGGAATTGCTAGGAAGGAAAATGAAGAAGGTTGTTCACGGTTTTTCCTTATTCGTTTAAAGCCATAAAGAAAATTTTCAGGCTTTTCCTTTTAAATAGTTGTATATCACATTTCACCGCATTTTTTTTATATCCTGAGAGGCCTCGCATCGGGAACTAGACTTCTGAGGTCCTTCAGAATGCCTCTGACTATAAGACAACATTAAGACAATATGTCTGGTTAAGTATGGTTAAGTGATGCCATCCGATGCTCCACTCCACAGGATAGTACTCCATCTAATGGAAGGCACCACATGTCCCTCTCGTGTGCTGATCGACGAAAAAGGGAAACTCGCATTGAAGCTGCAGAGAAGGAACCTTTCGAAAAGATCTGCATTACACAATAATTGTCTAATTCCGTCTGTACATTCAATTCGAGAAAATGGAAACTTTTGAATTTTGAGCCGTGCCAATGAATTATTGCCAATAGGGATTGGTAGCGATAAATTCGAAACATATACTGTAACTCTGTAATTGAGTTATGCCCAGAGTCGATCGCTTTCAAGGCGGAGTTCCGAGAATTGTTTTTATTATATATATAACAAGAGATGTTTATCGCTATCATGAAATCAATTAGTTGGGACTGATGGCCATGTTCCGAGCTCTCGTGGGTACAAGTATGGTTGGGAGAGGGGGCCCACTGGACAGATGTTGGGAGAAGGGTGTCGGCCTTCCGTCAAGGCCATCCAGCGTGTTCTTTAACGTGCGTGGGGTGTGGCTCTCCCACACAAGGGACAACGGCTTAACGTCCCATCCGACGGACGGCGGCCTTTTCAAGCCGAACAGTGCCCCCTATTCACTGTGGGCAGGGCGGGGAGTTGGCAGAGAAAAATCTCCACACTTGCACAGCTTAAGACAACATGTGCTTAACTTTGGCCTGCTCCGAGTCGATCGATATCTTTACCTTGCGAGTGCTCTTCTCTCATCAAATGGTGTCTCGTAGACAAAGCCAACGAATCTCCAATCGGATATATGATCTCAGGTCCCCATATGGGTATTGTGGAGATTTAATAAGTTTCGGAAGAATTAACTTCTGTTACTCTAGTTCACTCGAAAAGTTAGTTAATTCTAATAAGCACCGAGTCGTGTGAGAGTTCGTCAAGTTTGCTTTGATTGGTTTAGCTTTATCGCTTCGTTAACAGACGGCTTAATTTTGGCTCTTTTTTCCTTTTCAGTTTCGTTAACAATTATGTTGAATTTTACACATTTTTCACATTTCGAATATTTCTTAGTCACATTGTGATACTTATATTCACCTTCAGCACTGCATAATTTGTTAGTATGTGATAACTTTAAATTTCAAAATTTATTTTTAAAAACCTATTTAATTCACGTCTTAATTCTAAAAACTTACGCCTTGCAGTTCCCTTGGTAATTGATTAAAAATGTATGGAATTTTGTAGCCACTAGTGCACTTCCCATATTTATTCGTAAAATTCGGTAGTTGAAAATAATTTTTTGCTTTAAATCTTGCGTTTTTATCATGCTGGACTTACTTTTATTTGTGTTGTCAAAGAAATTACGTATAATTATATTTATGTAGGCTCTGGTAAGGTATCCAAGTAAATGAATCTATCTTGGGCTGTAATTAGATCTGTGCGGTCTTTAATTGGTATAATATTTTTAGCTATTGAGGATTGAATGCGTTCTGTTTTTCCAATATTTGTTAAGTTGGTTGTACCATGTATCGTTATGGCATAATTTAAGAGGGACTCACAGGTTGCTTTATAAAACATAATGCATGTGTTGGTCTCCATAATAAATATATCGTAATTTATTTAATTTCAAAGCACAAAGACATAACGTTCCATCGGAAGGTACTGCCGAGATGTAATCCTAGATATTTTATTGTATGTACTCTGTCAATTTTTATGCATCCACAGTTATCTTAGCTCAGAGATGGATTCCTCTTCTCTGCTGTTTGTGTGTTTTAATAATTAAGTTATTTTGAATTTTGAAACCAGGTGAATGAAAAAGACACCCATTTGGTTTTATTGCTATTTAAATAAAGTTCATTAGAGTTTAACAATCGTTTGATAATATTGAAGTCTTTTGGTATATGTTTAATCGCATCTTCTTCCAATTTGTTTATATTAAATTATAACTATATCATCTGCATATAAAAACATAGTGGTAGTATTTCATTTCTATATTTAACTTTCCACTGCAGTATCGTTCACTATGAATCTATTTGATACGTAGCTCTGAAACCCCTGTAATGCAATGCCTCTGACTCCGTGGTGTTCCACTTCCTATAAGAGCAATGCCTCTCACTCCGTGGTGTTCCACTTCCTATAAGAGTAAGATAGCCTTGACACTTTCGATCTTGACTAGTCCAGAAACATTGCAACAACTAGCGACCCATGGGCCGCATACGGCACGAACAAGGATTTTTGTGGCCCGCGAAAAAAAAAAATCAAGATTTTACTTGCAATTTTAAATGAATATCTGTAATCCACCTTACAATTTTTGTCACCTTATATTTCTTTACTTGATATGCAATCTTCAACTTACTCATTCTATAAAGTTTACAAAACATTCTTAAGCCGATCGGCAAACTTCTGAAACCTTTCAAGAGCGGTGCGGCGTCATCAAAGAAATGCTTCTATGAAGCTGCAGTAATAAGAAGCACCTAACGACCCACGTTGGCCGCTCTGTCATGGCCGTCTATAAACCTACCCCCCCCCCCCCGATAGGGGACCACCTTGTCGTGGTGGGGGGGCCTAGGGCCCAGCAACCCGGCTGAAGGCTGTGCCGACCGGGTTGGGCGCCGGTTGGACATGGCCAAGGCCAACCGAGGTTGAAGACGCTGCTGGCCGGCTTGATTGCCGGTCGGGTGGTGACGGCGTCGGAGACCTCACCTCTCAGGGACCTGTGTGGTCAGTTCGACGGCTCTGCCGAAAGGTTTCCCTCGGCCTAGTAGGCACGAGCTGTCCAAAAAGTCTGGGTCTTACTAAGAGTCTCCACCCCGGGTGCCGATCGAGCTTGGATCTTTATATCCTTGCACATTTGCAAACCGGGGAATTGATTAAAGTTAGGTTTCTTCCGGTGGTCAGCTTTCCTTCTATAGGACTGCTGCCATGTGAGGCCGGGGTTGAGGTGCGCCTATAGGGCGTATTCCTTGCCCCCGGCTCTAGATAGTCATGGCTTTTCTTTAACCAGGTAGTGCTGTCAGGCGGAACCGGGAATTGCCGTGGTTGCACAAGATCGCAACATAGAGATCAAACCTACCAGGCCCGAACGTTTCGCAGAAGTCTAGTTGTGACGTCACACACATAGTGTTACTTCATAGCAATATGTCGCCGTGTTCGCGTGTAGTATGTATTACAATTATGTTTGACTATGTGTTATCAAAAAAGGATTACATTACTCAAAGGTAAGTTACATATTTTGAGTTTGCGATCTTAGTTTTTACTAATAATGTAATTGTAATAATTTAGCTGTTTTCGATTAGTTTCTGACCATATCTGAAGTTAAGCCTAATTTTAAGGACGAGCGGTAAATTTAAAATTTAAGCCATGAACTTTTAAGTTAAATCTTCTGATTAATATATGAAAGTGAAGTGGTGGTGTAATGAACTTTAGGTCACAGCTGTAAGGATCATAAAAATTTAAACTTTTATTCAATACCAAAATATCTGCTATATTTCAAAACATAGTGTTCGTCAGCAAATCGTCTGAAGTATACATAAGGAAATTCCTTGTTTATTGAATGTGATACTGTGTGTGTGTGTGTATACATATATTACTGTGAAAGACCGAAATGAGAGAATGTTTATGTTTTCCGGTGAATGTCGACACATACCGAATACGTCGGTGATAAGATCGAATATTAGGTTACATTCTTACCCATTCGGAGCATCGCCGGTGAATGTCGACAAGCACAGATAAGCTCTGGTGGGGGTCGAAACGAGAAGCCGAGAGGACACAGCCAGAGAGGCGACAAAAACGCCAAATCCTTTGTTCTGCCGCGAGGTCACGTGGGGTCACGTGATCCTACCAAAGAAGGTCTAAGAAAAGAAGTCTACCTAAGAAGGTCCTAGACCAGGCATGGCCAACTGTTTTTGCCCCCGGGCCGGATTGGAAAAAAAAATATTTTCACGGGCCGGATTGGAAAAAAAATATTTTCACGGGCCGGACGAAATATTAAAATTGAAAAATGTTAAGCAAAACACTTATTTCTTTAAGTAAACAAAATTTTATTATGAAATTTGTTTATGAATAACTGTAAGTAAATCAATACAACAAATTAACATAATAACTAATGCGACGTGTTGAGGCGGTTTGCATCGCTTATTATTTTTTTAATATCTGGTTCTATACTTGTAGTAGCTATTCTTAACACAGCCTCCAAATGTAAATCATTCAATCTTGATCTTGTTGTACTTTTATTTAGATTCATTAAAGAAAAGGTTTGTTCACAAATATAAGTTGAGCTAAAGATTACTAAATACGTCTTGGCAAGTTTTTTTAAATTTCCACATTTTTCATTATTCAATTGCTTATAAATATTACACAAATTTTCTTGCTCTTCTCGATATTTCTCATGTAATAATTCATCACATTGTAAATTAATTATTTCTAATTGTATATCAACAGGAACGTCATCAACTTGTACAGAAAATGGATTTCGGATAATAGATAAAATTTTATCAATTTTTTTGAAGCAATCGAATCTCTGCTCGAAATCTGTCATTAGTGCAAGGATGTTTTTATTAAATGTTTTAACCTTTTCTTTTAAAATATTTAAAGATATGGTCTGTAATGTTGGAAAATGATCAAATTTACATTCAGCCAGAATTGTAGAAAAAAGGCTAAGCTTCATTTTAAAAGCTCTTAATTTCTGTATTAAATCATGAGCAAATAAATTTTTTCCTTGTATACATGTGTTAAATTCGTTCAAATGTGTGAGAATATCCAAAGAAAATGCTAAATCACAAATCCAATTTGGATCTAATAATTCAGGAAAATCCTCATTTTCTTTAAGCATTAAAAATATTTTTATTTCCTCTTGAAGGTCCCACACACGTCTTAAAACTTTTCCCAAACTTAACCAACGGATTTTATTGTGATATAGTACATCTAAATGACTGGTATTTAGTTCTTCAAGGAGATCAATAAATTGCCTGTGATTTAATCCTTTTGATCGTAGGAAATTCACTAATTTCACAACTACATTTGTAACATGATCGATTTTTAAAATATTTTTTGCACTATGCAAAAATATTTTACTCGCCTGCTGGCAACGTCGCTTGAACATCGAATGCAGATGAGTATAAAAGTTTTAATTCTTTATAACGGAATCTTTTTTAAAAAATATAGAAGTATCGAGAATTCATTCGATTAATTACTAGAAGTTAAATGTTAATATTGAAAAATTGTTCGCGGGCCACATAAATTCATTACGCGGGCCGGATCCGGCCCGCGGGCCGTATGTTGGCCATGCCTGTCCTAGACACTCCTTGATCCTACGTGGCATCTATTTGTTAGACTCTCGAACACTCTGCTGTTTGTCAGTCTTATGCAAAGTTTGCTTAATTTTTATTTTTTTATCCGATACCTTAATTTATATTGAATGGCTAGTGCAGTGAACCGTGATCTTTTTTTTGAAAAGTTACGTGCATTAATTTTGAGTAAACGAGAAGACAATTGTTTTTATTTTTATCAAGAAAAGTACTCTAAAATACTTTCTGAAGTGATTTCTGCTAAAACTAAGTGCAGTACACCTTTGGATTACAAACGATTAAAACGTTTTGACATTTTAAAATTAATGATGAAGAGAAGTTAATTGTGCCATTAAAACCAAGAGAAACGAATATACAGGATTATGTTACCAATGATGAATTGTTCAGTATACTATCCGAAACTCGCATCAGAATAGGCCATGGAGGAAGAACACGCATGCTTAAAGAATTGCAAATTAAATACAAAAATATTACATATGAAGTTGTAATGTTGTATTTAAATTTATGTAAACAATGTCAAATGAAACACAGTGCACCTAAAAAAGGTATTGTTGTGAAACCAATGATCAGTTCGGAGTTAAACTCAAGATGTCAAGTCGATCTGAACGACCTGCAGTCACACAGGGATGGCGAATATAAAAGTTCATAATGGTGTATGAAGACCATTTAACGAAGTTTGTCCAGTTACGACCTTTGAAAAGTAAGACAGCTGAAGAAGTAGGGTATCACCTTCTTCAAATATTTTTAACATTTGGTGCCCCAGCTATATTGCATTCAGATAATGGTAGGGAATTCAGTAAACGAGTCATATCCGAACTATGCGCTATGTGGAAAAATGTTAAGATAGTTCACGGAAAGCCTCGTCATAGTCAAACACAAGGCTCAGTTGAAAGGGCCAATCAGGATATACAGAATATGTTAACTGCATGGATGAATGATAACGATACAAATAAATGGTCAGATGGTTTTTCCTTTGTTCAATTTGCCAAGAACACAACATACCACTAAGGAATACGCCAAAGTCTTAATGAAGCCCTGTTTGGCGTTAAACCAAAAAGAGCCTTGGCCTGGCGAGCAGATCGCAAATATTGAAACCGAAGAACAGCTCGAAGAAATTGTTAATACTTTTGAAGAAAATTTGAGCAGTGACCATACCGAAAACCATATTCCAAAGGAAAATATTGAAGACGAGCTTCAACCTCCCACGTCTTCATATCAAGCCCTGACTGAACAACACGAGTTTATTTCTATAAAAAGAGCGGCCGCGAAAGAGAATCTTCTGCTGCAAGCAACGAAAATGTTACGAACCTCCAAAAGAAAATTTCCTCGTGCTCAAATTGGTGACACCATACGAATACAAGTCCCTGATGTCGACCGTGGTCGTACAGATGCCCGAAATGTGTTGGCGGTTGTTGTTGGAATAGAAGACTCCGACTTTTATAAATTAGCAAACAAAAATGGAACCCTCAAGCAGCTTTATACCCGTAATCAGTTCGTAATTTGTAAAGAAAAGTTACTTTCCATAGATGAGATTTCTTCTCAAGAAATGTCGCTAATTCGAGAAGCGGAGGGCAAGGTTACACACGCTGTAATTGCAAAAAGAAGTGTTCCACGACTAAATGCAGTTGTAAAAGCAAGGGACTCTTGTGCAATTCAAAGTGTCATAACAGTTTAAGTTGTTGCATACCTTGTTGTTGCAATAAATAAGATTGTATAACGTTAATCACATAATTTATGTTGGTATTATTTTCTTTTCTCATTTAGAATGTACTGTTCGTTTTAGGTTCAACAGTTAATTTACATGTGCTGTTACTTAAGTTTTCTCCTATTTTGACATATATCACAATACGTTTTAATAATAAAGTACGATTTAAAAAGTTGCATTTTGGTCTTAACGTAACAAAAATATTTTTATCCAACATTCACCATCAGTGCATGCTGAATGCCGACATTTGCAGGTGTAAGTGAGAAATAATGATATTTAGCAAATGTTGCGGACATACACCATTTAGAATATAGATTTAGGAAACAGGCAACTTACTGGAGGTCAATATCACATTTCAATATGGCAGGTGTTGGAGTGGGAAAAAAATTAAGGATGCATTTCAATCCTGAAATTAGTGTTACCAGCTAAAAGTAAGAGGATCCTCCACATTTGTAGTTTTTCTGCCAGTTAGAGATCGGAAGAGATGAAGGCAAATTTAAGTGTTTCATTTACCATTATTGTTACTGTGCCTACTTCGTTCCAAAAAAAAAAATCGAATGTGAATCCTGATGCACATCAGTGGTGTCTCCTTGAATTAAATTCATTTACTTGATTGCTGTTCACCCTTTGATGAACAGTAATTCACTTTCTCTTAATCTACTGATAAGTTTTCAGGGTTGAAGTCTGCTTTATCTTTGAGATATTTAGTGAAATAGATACAGATATGGAATGCTTATTAACTGATGTTTTTTTGCTACACATAGTATCAGTATTAAATTGAAGTTTATAGTGAATTAAAAACTTCAATTTAATTACCACACATTACTTCTATTCTAATTTTTGTTAGTAGCAATATATTGGATTAGACAGTTGCTCAACTGTCAGTAAAAATATCTAACAATATTAAAACCTACTAATTTCTTTTGATGATTTTTTTTTATCAAATGTGCTCAAAAGTCTTCATCTTTTGCCATACCCTTAAAAAAAACAGCATGTATTTATTGTTGATTCAAATTGGAAAAAACCTTATAAATATATTTCCCTATATAGAATTTGTCAGCATTTTAATATGTAAATCATACCATTATTTTCCAATATTGGCTTTGGATGCTATCAATTTATTATATATATCATTTAATACCCCTCAAGCAGCTGCTTGCCACAGAGGTCTGACAGGAGCCTAGCAGTTTATATGCGAGAGTAGGTCTGAGAGGATGGCTGGATCTCAGCAGAAAAAACAACACACACATCCATGCCTTACCCGAGGCTCAAACCTAGGTCCCTTAGATCACTAGCCAAGCGCGCTAACCACTCGGCCATGGGACGGCTTTAGGCCATTAACAAAAAAAAATAATAATAAAAACCCTCAAGCAGCTGCTTGCCACAGAGGTCTGACAGGAGCCTGTCAGTTTATATGCCACAGTAGAAGGTCTGAGAGGATGGCAGGACCTCAGCAGAAAAACCATTACGAGCACTAATTTATACTTTTGTAGTTCACATCGTTTACAGATACTTGAGTAATTTCAAATTTGCTAAAAAAAAAAGCTCAAATTTTTTATTCATACACTTGTGAAATAAAAGTTTAGTTTAATAAAATAGATAAGGTTGTAACCTCTCTCTGAAGAAATTTTTGAATTCACAGCACTATTTCCACTCTTCCCTTTTAGCGATCAGTTGAAAGCCTGGCACAAAATACTCGCCACACGCATGCGCAGTAAGAGCGATTTGTGCTGTCGCTAGGCGCTGATGCAGTAATATTGTCCTCCAATCGTATTGCATCTTGTGAACGGCGTGGGAGCTCTAACTGTTGTAAGCAGACGCTTGTTCACAATACAGCGTTGGTTATTTGTTATTCTGTGAAGCGAGTTATTTTTAGACGTTTTTGTTGTTTGTTCATGCGATAATCAACTGAATTTCATATTTATTCGTAATAGTTAAATATGAGTGAAACTAATAAAAGATCGATAAAGAAAATCGCGAATTTCAAGAACGGTGGGAGATTGAATATTTATTTATTCCTAACCAGGGAAAGCCACAGTGTTTGGAATGTTCACAGACTATAACTGTGTGTAAAGAATACAACTTAAAGCGCCATTACCTTTCAATGCATGAAAAAAAGTATTCTTAGTGTACAGGAGGCATGAGAATAGCACTCGTAAAAAAAATTAAAAAAAAACGGAATTATGAAACTATTTCTTTTAACAATATATCAAAATCTCAAGAAGCATCAGTAGCCGCATCGTTTGAGGTTTGTTTAGAAGTAGCAAAAAAGTCATTTTCAGATGGAGAATTAATTAAGAAATGTGCCATAAAAATGGCTCAAGCTTTTGGCAACGACAAAATAGTAAAATATTTCAAATATGTTTTTTTAATCTGTTAAAAAAGATTTGAGAAAGTGAAACAGATTTCAAATCTCACTTTCTCATCAGACCGGAAGTCGACGTGTGGAAGACATCAGTATGCATATGTCACTAAAAAATTAGAAAAAATAATCAATAATTGCTTCTATTTTTCTGTGGCTTTGGACGAAAGTAGACATCTCCGATACAAGCCAAATGCTTATATTTATAAGGACTGTAAATGAAAACTATAGTTATTCAGAAGAACTTTTAAAATGAGGGTCATTACACAGAACAAAAGGCGAAGACATTTATATGGAATTAAAATGTGCAGTAGCTGAAAATGGCGGATTTGATAAGTGCTCCTCCGCTATTGCAACTGACGGTGCCAGAGCTATGACTGGCAAAAATATTGGGCTCGCAGGACTGTTGCAAAAAAAAAAAGAATTATCGAATGTTGCACTGTATTGTGCACCAGGAGACATCGTGTGGCATTTCGCTGAGACTAAACGACGTAATCGAAAAGGTTGTCAAAATTACCTATTTAATTCGTGGCGGAAATCGTTCTCTTACACACAGAAAATTTAAATCTGTTTTTGGATGAACTGCATGCTGAGTATGGCGATCTGCTTTTGCATAGTAATAATCGCTGCTTAAGTGCCTGAAAATGTCTCAAGAGATTTTTTACACTTCGAAAAGAGATTCGTCTTTTTCTCACAGAAGTGGGCGCCGATGAAGATTTAATAACAAGTTTTGTTGATGAAAATTTTCTATGTTCACTTGCTTTCCTCATAAACATTACAGATTTTTTAAATGTGTTGATTAAATCCTTACAAGGAAAAGATCAAAACGTGTGCTGTCTTTATAATCATGTTACTGGGTTTAGAAACAAACTACAATTGTTGAAGTCAAATTTGCAGGAAAACAATTTAATTCATTTTGAAACTTGTAAAGAGTTCTACGAAGAAATGAAGCAACTTAGGAAAACAATTAATTTTGAAAAATTTGTTCGTAAATTAGATATCCTAATTGATGATTTTTAGATTTTCTCAATTGGATGACCTTAAGCAAAGTTTAAATTCATTCAATAATCCATTAAATATTGATATGAACACCGTAGAATCCTAAATATCAAATGGAGTTATGTGACCTTGAGGGCGACCCAATTATTGCATCTAATAGAGAAACTGAAATAGAATTGTTCAAACTTTTGCCAAAAGAAAAATATTCAAACATGAAATATTTTGAACTCCAAATAATTTCTATGTTCGGAAGTACATATATCTGCGAGCGCGCATTTTCTGATATGAAATATATAAAATAAAGAGCAGTTAGACAGCACAACAGCAGAGAGCTGTACCAGATAGTTAATGTTTTATGTGGTAGAAAACGGACAGGCATACAGGGATTGAAGGATAAACAAGGTAAGGTTATAGAAGGGGAGGATTCTGTTATGACTAGGTGGGCTGAGCATTTCAGTGATGTTCTAAACAATGTGGTTAGTTCTATTCCCATTGTTTGCAATGATGATAGATGCATTGGTGGCTTTAATGTTGGCCCTATAACACAATCTGAAGTTATTTTGGCTATTTCTAAACTTAAACTACATAAATCCCCAGGGGTAGATGAAATTACTGCTGAAATGCTTAGAGCTGGGAATGTTTCGGTTACCACTTGGATGACTGAAATTCTGAATATCTTTTATGATAAAGGCATAGTTCCTAAGGATTTTACCAGAGCTATTGTTATCCCTATTTTCAAAAAAGGTAATCGCAGTTCTTGTGATAACTATAGGAGTATCAGCCTACTCTCTGTTCCAGGTAAAGTTCTTTCCATGATTGTGCTTAATAGAATTAAGAATCTGGTTGACAGTCAATTGCGTGATGAGCAATGTGGATTCAGAAGTGGTAGGGGATGTGTGGATCAGATATTTTCACTTAGGCAGATTCTTGAGAAATGTTTAGAGTTTCAGAAACCTTTGGTTGCTAGCTTTGTTGATTTCAAAAAGGCTTTCGACTCTGTTGATCGTCATAATTTGTGGTTGATTGTGAGATCATATGGTATTCCTGACAAGTTCGTTAACATAAGGAAAGCTCTCTATAACAACACTCAGTCGTATGTGAGAGTTGGTAAGGCTTATAGCAATTGGTTTAGCATTACTTCTGGTGTTCGACAAGGGTGCATTTTGTCTCCTTTTCTCTTTAGCTTGGTTATTGATTATGTTATGCGAAATTGACTTCAAGGGAAAGATTTTGGCCTTAAGTGGGCTGGATATACGAAAATTTCTGATTTAGATTATGCTGATGATTTAGCCCTTTTGGCAAATGATGTTGATGAGATGAACTCTTTCATTCGAGCTGTTGATGAAACTGGTAATAGAGTAGGTTTGGTTATAAACAGAGAGAAAACTAAAGTGATGAAAATTGGTCAGGCAGGTTGTGATTCAGTTAATCTGAATGGTTGCAGTCTTGAGCAGGTGTCACAGTTTAATTATCTTGGGAGCTATGTAACCGATAATGGTGATGTGCGGCGTGAGATTAACAGACGAATAGGTATTGCTGCCGGGACTTTTAAGAATCTATGGAGAGTGTGGAGAAATAGGTGTATACACCTAAAGACTAAAATTAGACTGTATAATAGTTTGGTTCTTTCTAGGGTTAGTTATAGTGGTGAAACTTGGACACTTTGTAAACAACAGGAAACTTGATGCTTTTGATTCTGGAAGCTTATTCAGTATCTTCGGCATTTGGTGGTTTGACTTTATAAATAATGATGAGGTTAGGCAAAGGAGTCGGCAACCTCCTTTAAGCAGGATATTGTGCAGAGAGTGACTTGGTTTGGCCATGTTGCCCGTATGGATAAACATAGAATAGGGTTATGAACAGTGTACTTAAAGGCCTCAGAAGGAGGGGGAAACCTAGGATGCGGTGGGCAGGCAATATCGAACAGGACCTTGTTAGAATTGGTATGCAGTGGCCAGATGCAACAGATGTCGCTCAGGACAGATATGGTTGGAGAAATAAATTGCACGGTCTGGTTGGACCTCCGTAGCCCATGGCTGTTAGAGGAGGAGGAGGAGGAGGATATTGATCGCAGAACTGCAATTTTGAGCTCAGTAGGTATTGCACCAGTTGAATTATGTACTTGCGTTAATTTAATACCTTATGAAATCAGCTAATATTTCGATACTGTGTTTGATTTGTATATTGTCATATTCAGGGGATTTGTTATTTAAAATTTTGGCTATTTTAACAATATCTGACCTATTTGCAGGAGGATTATAATTACACAATCTGGTTGGACCTCGGCAGCCCATGGCTGCTTGAGGAGGAGGATGATAAATTTTAGACATGTTCTTAGTGATAGTGTCGTCAATGGATTTGTTTTTTATATTCTAACGCGTGATTAATTCCCATGTTTATCACATCATTTCTTTTTGACATTACTGTTCTTTATAGAAATTTTATTTGTGACAACAAGTTTCTTAGTTTTTCTTACTCATTTTCATACCTTTCACTTTTTGTGCTATTTTTAAATTTAATCCAAGTCTTATTTCGATGCTCCATTCAACTGATAATATCCATTGTGATCCACTGTTTGGTAACATTACAGTTATTTTAGATGTTCAACGTTTGAGTTATTTTTTTGTCTAAATTTCATTTTGTTTACTTTTTAAATATTGTAACAATCGATGTTTTCGTTCGTGTTAGTGAAGTTTTGTTATATTTAGACCAATCCGTTTTATCCAGATTATTTTCCTTCCGATATTTTGCAATGCCAGTTAATATCCGTTGTTTTGATATCGGTCGAGTCTTTTCCATAGCGTTTCTCGTCTTTTGATCCAAATATAGCTGCAATGAGAAAACGATCAGCGATCTTACTCAGTGAAATCATAGTTTCAGATATAAGTATCGACGATATAGAAAATGTAAAATTAGATGGAAAAATTATGTCTGAAACTGATTTCACTGAGTATGATCGCTGATCGTTATCTGACAGAGTTAGTGACGTAACTAGAGAAGAAGTAGTAAGTAACAATTTATACAGCACAAGTGTCGACCATGTTACTTACTACTACTTCTCTAGTGACGTCAATAATTGGGGCGGGGGTGGCTCAGTCGGTAGCGCGCCAGGCTCGTAATCTGTAGTTCCCAGGTTCGAGTCCCAGCTGGGTCAGCGTTGAGATTTATCTCCGAAAAAATTTCCCCGCCCTGCCCACGGTCAGTAGGGGACACCGATGGCCTTGAAAAGGCCGCCGTCCGTCGGATGGGACGTTAAGCCGTGGCCCCGTGTGCGGGAGAGCCATACCCTGTGCACGTTAAAGAACACGCTGGATGGCCTTGACGGGAGGCTACCATCTGTCTCCCAACAACTGTTCCAGTGGGTCCCCTCCCCCAACCTTCTCTGAGCCTTCGGGGTCCTTGTGACCTGGCCATTTAGCCCATGGTGTGCAAAAAAGTGCCGCTCAGAGGTAAAACAATCCAATCCAAAACGTCACTAATTAAGAGATCATATTCCATCTCGGATAAAACATTTACATATATTTCGACACCATGTTTTTTAACATTCAGTACAAATGCCGTCCCGTGGCCGAGTGGTTAGCACGCTTGGCTACTGATCTATGGGACCTGGGTTCGAGCCCTGGGTAAGGCATGGATGTGTGTGTGCTGTTTTTTTGCTGAGGTCCCGCCATCCTCACAGACCTTCTACTATGGAGTATTAAACTGACAGGCTCCTGTCAGACCTCTGCGGCAAGCAGCTGCTTGAGGGGGGATTTATTTTTATTTACATCAAGATTAAAATCTCTACTAATATTAGATTATGTGTTTTAAGAGTATGTTCTAACCATTCGTGGAAATCTGAAAATGGTATACGTTTGTAATTGGTGGATCTGTATAAAGCTAATATTAATTATTTCACCATTTACGACTCTCAGAGCGTTTTCTGCAGGCAGAATCTCCAAGGGCATTTTCTCAATTGATGTTGTGTTTGTACAGCAAACGATTATTCCCCGTTTCCCCTCGGAATTCCGATCAGAAATTTTTTGAAAGTTATTTAATTTTAAGAAATGCTTTTCAGCATTTGTAATGTTAGTTTCAGTTAATATTATTATGTCCAGGTACTGTATGAAATCTGCAATATTAACTGTAAAGACATCCCAGTGTTTTCTTAAATTCCGTATGTTAACATGCAGTAAACACAGTTGATGATTGATTGCTGTTTCTAAACATTTGTTTGTGATGAAAACCATTTTCCTGCTTGGGGGATATTGTTTAATATATATTTACGTAAACATTTCCTTTGGTAGGTAAGTCGGTGATTCACTAATTATAACTCAGCAAAAAGAAATTGTAACTTATCAAAATCTGTTTTACATGAATTACTGTAACCCCCCCCCCCCCCTCATTTTTCCTCAGCATGAACTTACCGTTTGTGCACCAAAATATATTTGCAGTTTTTGGTCTTAGCCAATGTCTTCCTTTTCAAGAGAACTTCTCTGTTGATCGCTGTTGGGTTTTCATTCCCATAAATGAGAGGTCACGTATCGTCAATGGCAGAGTTCGTAGTGGGGAATAATCCTCGACTTCAATTGGGCTGTGGTGGCCGCGATCGTTGTCAATTTCGTCGACGTCAATCTCTGCATGGTTTCAAGACTTCGCTCGCCAAACGGTTCTATTTTCAAGGTACGCGTTATTTTGGTTCTTATTTCCCATTCAAGTGTTTCCGTCTCCATGTTTTTCTACAGGATTGACGTGCAGTTCGATGTTTCGATTTCTTCCTCATTGATCAACGTCGACTATATGTTGCTTCATTTGCATTACTTCCTCGGCTAACGCTACGTGCAAATTCGGAGCAGACGAAGGCGTTTTCTCGCTGGTTCCGTTTCTATTCCTGGTGTTGCAGTTTGCTTAAAATTAAATCGTACTTTTCGAAAAAGATTCGGCAGATTGTCTTAAATCATTCGGTTTCAGTTCACGGATTTCGGTCAGCAAAGCCCCAAATTTGCGTAGCTCTAAACATTCCTTAAAGGAATTCATTTCCTTTACCTTGAAATTGTCGCTGTTTTCATCCGAAGCGGCTGATCAAGACTCCTTTGCCTCACCTGAGCTACACACACGAGACTTTGACAACAACTTTGTCTCCAACCATGCAGCCTTGCTTTGCCCTCCATCAGCACTTTAAATCCTTGTTGGATGTTGCCTTTAAATAAAAATAAATAACTACCCCCTCAAGCAGCTGCTTGCCACAGAGGTCTGACAGGAGCCTGTCAGTTTATATGCCATAGTAGAAGGTCTGAGAGGATGGCAGGACCTCAGCAGAAAAACAACACATACATCCATGCCTTACCCGGAGCTCGAACCCAGGTCCCTTAAAGCAGTAGCCAAGCGCGCTAACCACTCGGCCATGGGACGGCTGTTGCCTTTATCTCTCTGCAATTAATCCACTTCCACTTGATTCGTCTCTCGAGTCATTCTTCTGCAGTTCGATTCAGAAATGTGTGAACGAATGAAACGAAATTTATCCTCAGAAAAGCCGTTACAGGTGACGTACAGGAATGTCATCTTTGCATTTAAATGTACTTCATTGCAAGAAGGGAAAGGTAAAAGGAACATCCAAGGAAGAAAGAAGGAACAGAAGAACTCCTTAAATGCTGAAAGTCGTTTACTGATTAAAATCAAGATTTGAATAAATTCAATTCAGTTTTTAAATTTGTCTTGATTCACATGTTTTTCATTAGATGTTTGATAAACGTTGGGTTGTTTTACCTCTGAGCGGCACTTTTTTGCACACCAATGGCCAGGTCACAAGGACCCCGAAGGTTCAGAGAAAGTTGGGGGAGGGGACCCACTGGAACCGCTGTTGGGAGACAGATGGTAGCCTCCCGTCAAGGCCATCCAGCGTGTTCTTTAACGTGCACAGAGTATGGCTCTCCCGCACACGGGGCCACGGCTTAACGTCCCATCCGACGGACGGCGGCCTTTTCAAGCCCATCGGTGTCCCCTACTGACCGTGGGCAGGGCGGGGAATTTTGCGGAGATAAATCTCAACGCTGACCCAGCTGGGACTCGAACCTGGGAACTACAGATTACGAGCCTGGCGCACTACCGACTGAGCCACCCCCGCCTCTGTTTGATAAACTCCTTAACTCCCAAAACAGCCGAAATTTGAAATGGACTTGTCTACATAGTTCTATTCCTTTGTCTTTAATACCCTCTACCCTTTTCTGAAATTTCCTAGGGGTTAAATGAATAGGAGTTGTGTAACAGATATTGATGATGTGTTCCACGAGGTGAACAGAGACAGGGATTCACGTGGAGACATTGAAAAACCTGTAGGGAGAAGTGTGTGTGTGTGTGGGGGGGGGGGATAGACAAACTTCTGAAGACTGAAATTGTGAATAAAATAGTTTGATGCTATTGTAGTGAAACATGAATCTTTTTTAAAAACAAGCTTAAACCTGATGCCTTTGATTCTAGATGCTTGCGCAGTATCTTGGGCATTAGATGATTTAACTTTGTAAGTAAAATGACGAAGGTCAAGGAGTCGGCAACCTCCTTTGAGCAACATTCTGTGCAGAGAATCTTAATGTCAGCTTCATGAGAAAGATTCGAATCACTCATTAAAAAGACCTGCTCTGGAAATGGGTGCCTATCCTCTCGGAAGGAAGCGGAAGTGGGAATTTATACCAATCAGATTTCATTAACGACCCCGTGACCAGTGACGTCAAAATTCAAGACGGTTGCCGTTATTTCGCGAGATTACCGAAGGACGGGGCTTGCAGGGCCAATTTCGCTCCTAGTAAGCGAAGGATGTTGTCTGCACAATTAAGTCACTTTTTTCTCTATTGAACAGCTATTTTTTGCGTAGAGTAATTAATTTTAGAATAGTTAATTTCCACACGCTCTGACAAAGAATGCTTTTCAAGTCAGAAATTCCGATGGTCTCAATATCGCAATCGAAGGTTAAAGTTCAGAAAAGTTTCATGCTTCTTGAAATTAAGAGGACGGATGTTTAGGGAGGAGGGGGGGGAGCTAAAAAACGCAATTACCTTGTCTGGGAAGAAATTCTACAAATTTAGCTTTCCATAGATCAGCAGCAAATAATCACAGGATAAGTCCTGTAGACATGGAACTCATGAAAGGATGAGCTGAAAAAAATTTGGTTTTGCCATGAGTGGGATTCGAACCCACGTCTCCATTAAACATGCCTGAAAAACAAATTTTTCAGCTTTCCATTGTTAAAGATGAGAACGTAGTATGCAGGTGAGGAGGAGAATTGAACGACGAAAGGGAAATGCATTATGGGGGTTTTATCTGAAAGTATTAGTTAGGAATCATTCGTATGTTCCTCATCAGGAATTCAATATCAACTAAGAATTATTAACGCATTATTTTTTATTTGTTTACAGTTCCTGTTTTCCAATCTCCAACATCCTTCGAAACAGGAAAGGAGAATTCTCTCTCGTTCCAGAAATACAATTATTATTCATCAATTTTATCTATGTCAGACCTAAGGAAGTGAGAAGTCGTCATCATCCTCAAGCAGCCATGGGCTACGGAGGTCTAACCATCATCATCATCATCATCCTCAAGCAGCCTTGGCCTACGGAGGTCCAACCATCATCATCATCATCCTCAAGCAGCCATGGGCTACGGAGGTCCAACCATCATCATCATCATCCTCAAGCAGCCATGGGCTACGGAGGTCCAACCAGACCGTGTAATTTAGTTCTCAAAGCATATCTGTCCCGAGCTACATCTGCTGCATCTGGCCACTTCTGCTCTTTTTTTCCTAAAAGAGTACTGTTAGTTTTCAAAAAAGCCTGTTTAAAACGATCCCATTCTGCTTTAACTTCAGTAGTAAGCAAACCATGACTCTTATAATTACTAAGTAACCTATCATGGTAAGCTTTAGCTATAAATGGGTCTTAGAGAGCTTCAGTATTAAAAATAAATTTTTTAACTTTAGCACAACACTTTTTAAGTTTAAGTTGCCAGACACTTTTAACAAGGTATTGGTCAGATCCAATTTCAGCTCCCCTATATGACCTGGTATTCCTAACAAAACTCGCAAATGATTATAAACAATCATATGCAGCCCATCTGGTGAAACCCATGAGTACTTATTATGTCGCGGTGTTGTAATAGGTGTTAGTTATTCTCAAACCATAAAATTTACTTACCTGTAGGAGACGTTGTCCATTGCAGCTACCAATACCAAAAGGGCCTATTACCCCTCGAGAAAAGGTCAGAGTCAGTACCAACTTTGGCATTGAAGTCACCTAGAACAAATGTAATATCTCCTTTCTTGACAGAATTCAAAATATCCTGAAGTTGTTCATAAAACCTATCCTTCTCATCTTCATCGGCATCCTCAGTGGGGGCATAACAACAGATAGCATTCAAGTCTTTAACGCTTGTCTGAAATTTTGCTGTAAGAAACCTTTCATTAATGCACTCATATCCTAGAATAGCATCGCTAGCGTGTCTGCTGAGAAGCAGACCCACGCCTTGGTGATGCTTATTGTCGTCCCTCCCTGAAAAGAGAAATTTAAGATTATTTTTAAGAATCTGACCTTTATCTGTCCATCTGGTCTCTTGCAAGCCGAGAATATCTAAATTATAATGGTGGAATTCTTGTGTGAGGACATCAAGAGAAAAAGCTCTGTGCAGAGTCCTCACATTCCAACTACCTTATGGAGAGAAAATGGTTAGTGGGATGTTTAAAGAAACTATGTTTATTGAGAGAGGGAATGCCGACAATATCAAACAGCCCCCTAATCGCAGACATGGGGCAAAGACCCGTTCCCCCACTACTAAAGGCTGAAGCCATCTACACTGGAAGATTTCCTCCAACGTAGAATTTGACGATGCCAATAGAAGCAAAGAGTTCAGGTGCCTGCGATGACTTCTGCTCAGGATTATCCACCAGCTGATAAACATATCCTGTGAATCTATTCACTTGGGGCTGTCAACCCACAAACAAACAGAAAACATAGCGTAAGATTTTCCCTCCACAGAAGCCCACCAGTGCAGCAAAATCAGGATCCATAATCAAGCTCAGAGCCATATATTTGTTCAGTCCAGTGGGTTTATATAGTCAGAACCAGGACCCTGTGTGGTTGACCACTCCTCAGCAGGGTAGAAAAAAAAAAGAAAAGTAGCCATAGTTGTCCAGATCAGTAGGCCACACTAATCTGGCAGCCCTCCCCTTCCATTCGCTTCCACAAGAGAGTATCTCTTTTGAAAGGTACTAACGGTCTGCACCACGAGAAGGCGGGGTCGGATATTAGGTGGTTAGGCCTGGCCGGTTCTATGCATCATCACAGAGGATTGGTGCATAGCTCTCCTTCCAGTGACTACCTAGCTACCATTTACAGAGGAATGTGTGGTGTAACTGCTTTCAGCTATTTAATATTTCATTTCTTTTAATACTAATCAATCTATTTTAAAATCATTTGCTTTTAGTTTCACATTAATCTGTACATTAACGAGACGAGGGATTTCTAATAGGCTTTCTAAACTAAGTGATTCGACTTTTCCACTGAAAAGCACCTCATATTATTATATTGGAAATCGTGCAAGTACCGTATCCCTATTACTATTCGGTGTTTATGAGTTAAAGGAGATTTCGCAAATAGCGGGAAAACCTGGTGACGTCATACGCTGCAAGTGTGAGGCAACAGCTGAATGCCATCGGCGTTGGCCTCGTAAATGTTCGCGAGATAATTCCTTTACCGGTTCACGAGTTTTCCCTTGGGGCAGATTTTCCTGCAAATTAGGCTTTCTGAAATACGCCTTGCCATCTATTTAACAGTTTATCCGAGAACTTCAGCTAAAAGGAGTGCATAAGAAACACTTATTTTTGTAACGTTCCACAACCTCCGAATTTTTTTTTTGGAGTTTCAAGGAAGCACGTGTCGGCGCCTGTTTCATTTCCGTTAGAATAAACAGAATCGAATGGAGTGTTTTTTTTTTCGCTTCAAGTAAAAATATGTTATCTCACTTAAATTTTTTTTTTTTTTCAGTTCAATGAGTTTTTAAGTCTCTCCGTTCAATGTTAATTCATACTATTTAAATATTCTTTCACAAAAGCTTGAAAACAAAACAAAAAAAGTGGGGGAGAAAAATACCCCCTCCTTCTTCCCACCCCCCTTAGTAAAGGAAATCAGAATGGCTTTATGATGACGTATATCGTATTCAGCTGAGAGGATTTCCGTTTCTCTTTGCAGGTGGAGTTTGACGACGTGATCGCCGAGCCCGAGGGCACGTACTCCCCGCACTGCGTGTGGCGCAACGCCCGATACATCTTCACCTGCTCGAAGAACTGCTGCTACAAGTTCCTGGCGATCGTCTGCGCTCTGCCCATCTCGTTCGCCGTCGGCTGCAGCTTCGCGTGCCTCAGCTTCCAGCACATCTGGTGCATCGGCCCCGCACTCAGACACTGGACCATCAACTGTCACGTGGTGAGGCAGTTCATGAGGGCCGCACTGGACTCGTGCCTCGGACCCTGCTGCGCCACCTTGGGACTCGTCTGCAGCAGGATTCGGGTCACTCACAACTCCGAAAGGACCGGAGTGTAATGTTGCTCTTCTTCTTCTTTAAAAGAGACTCTTGTGCAGAAGACTGCAGCTCGAAGGGATGAGGGAGATTGCTCGTCTTCTTCACCCGAGGGAGAACCAAGGACTCGGAAATGATTCCGCTGCGGCAAGATCGAGACCTTTAAGCAGATGCGATTGGAGAGGAGCGAAGGGTCAAACGACCTTCGACCTAAAGGGGGGGGGGGAACGAAGAGTCAAACGACCTTCGACCTCCCCAGATAAGATCACGAATGAACTGTTATCACCGTTCTGAAAATTCGGATTCAAATCCGTATTGCCTTTTAATTTCTTTAGAAAAGTCTCCCTTGTGACGTGAAAGCTTCCTCCGTGGTCCAATTTCCTTTCCAGTTAAGTTGTCTTTTCCGGTGCACTACTTCCTGTCGCCTGTTTCGCTGCATTGTCTCCAACAGCGAGATCCGTGAGAAAACTTCCGTCTGCCATTCCGAGAAGCGAGAATTAGTCGTCTGTCTTTTCGCCATGCGCTTGCTCCACAGCCATCTGAAGAAAGCGATTCTTTCACCTTGGCAACAGCAAAGGATTAAAAGAGGCAACCGCTTCCTCCCTCCCAAAGCATCTCCTCCTACAAGTTCGCTCATCTTCCTTTTCAGGCATTTGGCTATGACGTCAGATTTCTCTTCAAATCCCAAAGGTGTATGTGATGGAGGGGGATGCTGCAATGATCGAAGATGACCCCCAGGCCTCGGGATGAGTGGATTTCGTCGAAATTCGTTTGCTTCCGATCGTGACTCGATGACCTAAGATCCTTTGCATTGGTCTGCTCATGCGCAATGAGGAAGAATCACCTTGCGTCAATACAAGAGGACTGCTGAGAGGTCTGCTGACTCGATGGTGGCTCACCGAAATGGGGCTTTTGTGACCTTGAGGAAAGAGAAATGATCTCGTGAAAGCAACGCAGGAATCCAATTTAGGTGAATTTGAAGTCTTTTTCTCTGAGTGTGCGCGTGTGGCTTGGTGGGAGAATCAGGAGTGGCTTTTGGGGGAGCAAATGATCGACGATGAACTTGTTTCATCGCGAAGAGATGGACGTGGGTTCGAATCATGGCTGAATGGTTCTTTCGGTCGAATGGCTCTGTCCGATCTGAATGACGTCTCTGGGAGGAAAGGCTTCGTCCGTTCTCTTCACGAGAGGTCATCAGAAACCGTTGCCAACACCGCTACGCTCTGAAACGCACAAACTGAATCAGAGGGAAAGATCTGACCTGGATGACGTCATGCATCATCTGACGTCACCAGAAGACGACGTCGTAGTGCCTTGATCCTTTTCCTTCCCCAATGCAAAATGGCATTTCGTTGAGAAACGATTTCGCTTTAAAATAATCAGAGGTGGATTCGATGGTGGGGGAGAGGGCGACGGAAGAGATTCGTAGAAGGGGTCTCTTCACTTTCATTTCCACCTTCCCAGTATCCGTGACAACAACGAATGTCGTCACTTCCACGGCTCCTTCTGCGGTGACGTCACTCCTCCGAATGGCTTCGATGGGTGACGTCACATGTCGGGCAGATTTCATTCGATGTTTGTGAGAGCGAAGATCAGTGAGCCTCGCAGAGCATCTTTTGGTTCGAAATGAATGCGCGAAGTCTCCACAGAAGGAATTTCCTCATTTAAAGGAGATCTTTGTTAAGAGAAGCATCGGAGGAATGCTGAAGGAGCATTCCTCGGGGATGCTTCTCTTAACAAAGATCTATTTTGAGAATTATGCAGCTCCGAAAATAATTCTTTCTTGTTCCCTGGCCCTCCCCTGGCACACACAATGGAAGAATCCATTTCGGCAAAGAGGCAGATTCATCATCAGGAGAGATCTTCCTCATCTTCAAGGGCAACTCCTCCTCCATTCCCGAGCGCATCGACTCCACCGTATTCTCGAGTCAGCACGTGGACCCACGTGACACGAGTTTTGGTCTTCTGCTGCCTAGATATTGGGGGGGGGGGATTCCGGTTGGGGGCATTTGCTGAGAGAAAGTTCTGGAAATTCATGGCAACCCATCAGAGAAAAGAGTTCCTGAAAGAAGCCTGCTCATTGAATTCCCTTGAAAGCCTTTTGAGAGAGGATGTGTTCGTTTGCAACTGAATGACGAGCAGACGAAAGCAACGGAAATAGGAAAACGATTTCTCTGAGGATGACCTCAACTGCTGGACGAAATCTTTTATTCCAGAGGGGAAACGTCAGGTCAGTGGAAGTTAACCTCAAAAGAATAATTTTATGACATTAATTATCATATTTTGAAAGGTCATAAAATACTGCACATTGAGGGGAGGGGATGCACGAGGGGAGGAATGTCCTTCCGTTGCCATGTATCGGGAGATGAAAAAGTTTGTCTTCGAAAAATCCAATAAATCTGTTTCTCACCCAATTATTGTTTTTTTTCTTCTTATCTCTATCACTGCGATGAGAGTGAAGCACGAGGGAAGCAAATGAGCTCGTGCCGAAACTGTTTCAAGCGATCCTTGTTTATTGAATGGAGCAGACGAAACACTTCCGAAACGAAAGAGCAAAGCGCCCTCGAAACTGCGACAATTGCAGAATGAAAGAAAAAAAAAAGCTCGAGATTTTTCTTTCCTTTGGTGATGACGGGGAGGGGGGGGGTGACCTGTACATCTGACGCCCCGTGCAGTGTGGACCCCTCTTCGCTTGCCCTTGCAGCTCCGGTGCACGGGGTGAACACAAGGGGGCGTTTCGAAGTGGGAGTGGGGGGGGGGGGGGCGGGAGTCAGATGTCGATCGGAGGAAAGATTTGCATTAGCGGAACCGAGGACCATTTCCACATCGCGATTTCCGTTTGGAAGATTTTGGCAGATTTCAGATCGACGTTCTCATCATCAGCAGAGTCGTCGTTTGGCATTTGTCTGTTGATCAGAATGCGTTCGAATGAATATGCTAATCACAAGATCAATCGAGAGGTGAAACGAGCTTCATCAGGATTGCCTGCTGGGCAGTAAGGAGCGGAATCGGAAAAATTCATCTCTCTTCTGAATGGATCGCTTCGAAATGAGATGAAGCATTTGAAGTGCAGACGATTGACGATCGGATTAGCAGACGAGAGAAAAGGAAATGTCCTTTTGTTGTGAAATGAGTCTTCTTGAATCGCGATGATCCCTTCGATCGGAGAGGATCGTCGGCGACCTTCACTTCAAATAATGAATGAGGCCTTCGCTCTTAAAACAAGGACGTCTCTCTCTGTCCGATTCTGAATGCATCGATCGCCACCTGCTGCCATACCGAAATAACAACTCGTGCGATCAGCAACGGGATTTCCGTGATGCGATTCAGCAGATCACCTTCGAGGAAGTCATCTTTGGCCTTTTGAGGGAGTCGGAGGGGGGCGGAGAAGATTTAAATGCGCAACAGGAATCCACTTCGTTTGAAAGTTCGCATTTGCGAATGGCGTCGTCGTTTTACTAAGCGCGAACGATCTCGAGGAAGGAGCGATGACGTCACTTCTTTTTCCTTTCCAAACGTTTTTAATGGGATGAGAGGATTCCCGCCAGGATGCTGAAAGGTCCAATCCGTGGCAATCACAGGATAACGAAATTGGATCACGCGATGGCTTTTGGTTTCATTCGATTGAGAATTGATCCGATATCGTCTGCTTTCGCGAGTGAGCGATTGCGCAAGAGAGAAAGGGGAACTTCCTTTCAGCGGAAACATAGTTTCCGGTTCCTGCTTCTGTTCCTCAGAGAATCAGATTTTCAATAAGAGAAACCCACATTGCCAGGTTTGGCGATCTTTTTAGCTTTCGAAAGAGGAAAGTTTTCCGGAAACAGAAACAGAACTAAACTTAGATTTCTGTTTTGCGGAAGGAATTCGAATTCGCGTTTTCTTACTCTTTGAAAAAATTAGAATTAAGCTCAGCGACAAAGGCCGATTTCCGTCGTAAGAATCAGTTTTAAGCCATTTCGAGATTGGTCAATTCTTTTCAATGCCATTTCTCTATAGGACTTTTTATAATTAGGACATTTCGCGATTGGTCAATTCTTCATTAGGCCATTTCGCTACCTGAGACTTTCAGTCTCAAAATTGGCTTCATCGTCGAAATAGAGGGCTCTGCTGTATGCTGATGAAAAATCGGTTTTCGGTTAAGTACGGTAGTTAATCATCACTTTTAATGACTACAACAACGGTGAAAAAATTAGTGGATGATCTAAACAACGTATAACCGAAATGGTCCTCAGCAATATTGGATGTGCGAAAATGGATTGCGTAACGATTTGGTACACACTTAGACAGACGACGAACAGATCATTAAAATCGACCATGATCATAACTTTACGTCACAAAATGAATTCTCTTTCTCGAACAACAGAACCATCAATGAAGGAAAGAAATCCGTCTTTCGGACTCGTAAGAGAAGGGCCGTTACCACAGATTGCGAAGCGAACGCCTCACAGCGGACATTTTTGAGTGGCGTGGAATTTCTTTCAAATGAATTAAATATCGATTTCAACACCTAATTACATATTTGATATTTATTAGAGTTACGTGACTGAAAGTTTTCTGATTCTTTAAATTTCTGACCTCTATTCCTCGAACTTTCTATCCCTCGCGCCACGATCCTTCTTAACTCAGACTATTGAAATTCGCCAAAAGACACGGAATGCATCCAGTTGGATCGTAATGCAGCAAGTTCATAACATAGTGCGACCAGAATACAGTAGGATCAGGATTCAGCAGGATCATAAGACAGTGCAATCGAAATTCAGTAGGATCATAATGATTCAACAGGTTCATAATACATTAAAATCAAAATGCAGTAGGTTCAAAATAGCGTAACATCATAATGCAGTAGAATTTTCTGCTAGAAAGATACGCCCGAGATAGCTCAAATCCACCCCCCCCCCAAAAAAAAAAATAGTTTAATAATAGTCAGGAATCAATGTAGCGAGTTAGAAATGAACAAAAACTCAATATAATAAGTGGCCGATACTTTGTCACGAGATTTTACTTAGCGATCACCCAAAACAGTTTCAAATCCAAAGCTCGAAACAACCGATGCGATCACGCGCAGAAAATGAACAGAGAATAGCTTCGAAATAAATCATTATGAATAAGTCGTGAATCGACTTCATTTATGATTTGTATCCATGTTATAGATTTTTTATTTGAAAGAAATGGTTTTCCGGTACATCACTCGTTATAACGATAAAACTCATGTAGCGCAATGTCCGGCGCTACATGACTTCTGATGCAGCACTTCGGAGAGAGGTCGCCATCTTCTCTGAACGTTTCGTGTCCCACTCGCCAAGAGAGCCCGGATCTCATCCATGACATCTTTTGCAATCCTCTCTCACTTTCAGTTAAAGGGAAAAAAATAATCAACGGAATTTTAGATTGCAAAGAACTGGCTGCGTCTTTCTCTCCTCACTTGCAACGCTTCACGGTAATTCCTTTTTCCTGTTTCAGTCGGTTGCAATCTAGGATTCTGAAAAATTGGAGTCGGAAAGGTCATTCTGAAATGTTCGCTGATTGGACAAATGCTCTCGAGGCGTTGACGACGCCTTTCTCTCATTCGATGACGATTATAACTTCATCGTATCTGTCGTGGCAATGAAGGGCGCGTGCACCTTTTGCGCTTAAGGAGCGTTTCGCGTGACTTCTTTTCGGATTGGCGGAACATGGCCCTGTCGGTTACAAGGCTGCGCCTGCAAGTGACAATCGATGCAGGCGCCCTCGCGTGCTGTTGCGTCCGCAGTGACCTCGCGCCCATGTCGACAAGAAAGCTTTATTTAAAGGAGAGCTCGTAACGAATGAGCATTCTGTGTGTCCTTCCCCCTTCCGCAGAAGAGGTTTGTTTTTTCCACTGAACCAACACAACCATGTAATAAAAATGGAAATCAATTTGTAGCCGATTACAATAACAAACAAACAATAAGTTAATAAAAAGAGAAAACCACGAACCCGGCTCTTGGGATTACGATGCCTGACTGCACTTGCTCTTTTGGCTGTCGCATTCTCTGGTGGGGATTAGGAGCACTTCTGCAGAAAATGAAGACGAAATGAAGTGCCTCGGTGCAAATGCAGAGCGGCAAACGATTCAAATGCAATTGGCCCTTGATGATTAACGACGAAGGGACGTTCTTCGAAACGGAACCGTTAACTGATTTAACTCTCGTGGAAATAAGAGGCGAAGGAGAAATGTTCTCGCGACTACTAAAGTGTTTCATCTATTTCACTAACGAAACACGAAATGTGATGAGGGCATGATCCTCCTCCTTCACGAGCCCAGTAAGGGGAAACGGAGGCAAAAAATAAATATTAAACTTGCATATAGTATATGCATTTCTCGCTAATTTTTTAAAAACCTCTCAAACAAAGCGTTAAATTGCCTGGCCCTCTAGCGGCTCAACTATTCAGCCTCCAAGAAGAAGTCGAGGGAGGAATTTCTGATAACACTCTCTAGGAATCTTCTAATAAGCGGTGCCTACGTCATGATAATTCAAGACGTGAAGCGGCAGTTATATTTTTGTCCGTTGTGGCGCTGACGTTTGCGCTGCTTTTCTTACTACTTGCTGTGTACGTTATTCACGTTGTTTATCGCTAGTTTCAAAATTAGATTCTGATACGGATTCCTTCGTATGTGATTTATTTACTATTCTGTCTGTTTGCTGCCGTTCTTAACTAGAACTGTGAACTATGGTGTAACTCTGTGTGATATTCTGCAGAGCCAAACTTCTGAAAGACACCTCAGTCGCTTATCGAATCCCTTCGAAGTGGCCCAAAGCAATGTGTCGGCAACGTAATGTTGACATGAATTTTTGGAAAATGTTTCAAAGATCACTTTTGAATAAACAATATTTTGAAATCGCAGGAATTGTAGAAAAGTCATTCCAGTTAGCTGAAAACCACGAAAATCTTTAAATATACGGAACTGAATTGCACTGCTTTACCAAAATATCACAGTTGGGTTGTTTCACCTCTGAGCGACACTTTTTTTTACACACCACGGGGAGGGGACCCACTGGAACAGTTGTTGGGAGACAGATGGTAGCCTCCCATCAAGAACATCCAGTGTGTTCTTTATCGCGCACAGAGGGTATGGCTCACGGATTCACGGCTTAACGTCCCATCCGACGGACGGCGGCCTTTCCAAGCCCATCGGTGTCCCCTACTGACCGTGGGCAGGGCGGGGAAATTTTTGCGGAGATAAATCTCAACGCTGACCCAGCTGGGACTCGAACCTGGGAACTACAGATTGCGAGCCTGGCACGCTACTGACTGAGCCACCCCCACTTCATAGAGGAGATGGCCTCTTCCTTCGGGAGCTCAGACAAGAAGAAGAGAGAACCAAATCGCCAAAGTGTTCACCTCTCTCCAAAAAAACTCATCGCCGCGACCTCTGCTGGAGGTTACCGTGTTATCCAACGCGGCTGTCTGATGGGTCAAGGCGGCAGAAGCAGGGAGGATGCACCCTCCCCGTGGCCTTTGATGCTGACAGCGACTATCAAGTCGCGAAATTTCTATGCTGACAGCGACTATCAAGTCGCGAAATTTCTATGCCGAAGGCGAAGCTCGTCCTCTGCTGAAACCGGCGTCAGGGAATTTCGCAGAACTAGAGGGCAGCACAAGTCTTTGTTCCTATCACGAAGACCGAATGTTCGCGAACCTTTCGGCCCGCAGTCGTGTCCACAGGATAAGATCACTGTGGGCACGACGATAGCAGTAGAAGTGTCCTTCATTTTTCTGTGGGCCCAGACACTCCTGTCGTGGGGGCCCTGGAGCCAACTTCTAAATGGATCCACTTTATACTTCTAAATTGAAAAATAATGAAACTTGAGCTATTTTATGTAAAATCGTCGATTGAGGAAATAAAAAATAATCGTTACTTTACACAAGTGAAAAAACAGTACGGGGTCCCTATAAGTCGAGGGGTAGTTGTTGGGTTGTTTTACCTCTGAACAACACTTTTTTGCACACCGTGGGCTAAATGGCCAGGTCACATGGACCCCGAAGGCTCAGAGAAGGTTGGAGGAGGGGACCACTGGAACAGTTGTTGGGAGATAGATATTAGCCTCCCGTCAAGGCCATCCTCTGTGTTCTGTAACGTGCACACGGTATGCTCTCCCGCACATGGGACCACGGCTTAACGTCCCATCCGACGGACGGCGGCCTTTCCAAGCCCATCGGTGTTTCCTAATATAGTCTTCTTTATGTATGTAGTAGGTACCCGTATGTTACAACCCCCGCTTCGAAATAAAAAAGCTCAGGTATAAAGAGTCAATTATGCGCTGCAGTATAAACTTTGTGCCTATTGGATTAAAAATTATTACTTTTGATCATTAATTTTTTAGCAAATTTTTCACTTTATGCTCATTTTTAAAAAAATCGGGCATTAATATCAAAATCGTCTTGCTTTAATCTTTTGCTTCTGCATTTCCCCTAAAAATAAGCTCTTTTGCAATGGCAATTAAAATTATTAAATACGTACCGAGTGGTTAGCGCGCTTGGCTACTGATCTAAGGGACCTGGGTTCGAGCCCCGGATAAGGCATGGCTGTTTGTGTCCTTTTTCTGTTGAGGTCCTGCCATCCTCTCAGACCTTCTACTATGGCACATAAACTGAGAGGCTCCTGTCAGACCTCTGTGGCAAGCAGCTGCTTGAGGGGGTATTTATTTATATTTATAAAGAATTGCTTCGGATAAAATTTAAATTTTGTTCTTCAAAGAATTACCATTAAATAATATTATCGAGTAAACATTCGAAATTTTCGGAATTTAACGGTTAATAATTTTCAGTTGTAACACTTCGAACAACTTATATTTCTACTGTTATTACATATTGTTATTTAACATCTTTTCCCTTGTGTAAATAAAAATAAAAAGATACCCTCTCAAGCAGCTGCTTGCCACAGAGGTCTGACAGGAGCCCGTCAGTTTATGCCATAGTAGAAGGACTGCGAGGATGGCAGGACCTCAGCAGAAAAACGACACACACGTCCATGCCTTACCCGTAGCTGGAACTCTCAGGTAGGGAGTATAAATTCTCCTTCTCTCTCTAAGAGAGGTTCTCGTTCATTGCATCTGATTAACATTCAGTCTGACTTCGAGCTCTTTGCTACATACATACCTTTAACTTAGGTTGACTTTGCTGCCCTCATGTGGCAAGTTCCGAAGCTTCTTATATGATGCTCCTGTTAAGATGGGATTCGGGGAAAAACGGTGGCAGGCTCCGTAAATAATAGACTTTGTGGGTGACTTTATAACTTTGGGTCACTTTATAACCGAAAGGCACCGTAATGACAGACTTTAACCCCTCATATTTCACGAACCCGAAGTAGGAGACAAGAAGTTCTTGTTCAATTCGCCAAAGGGATAAAAGAGGGGAGGGGGGGGGGAGCACGAGATGGAGATTACGAAGGAAGCTATAAAAGAAAAAGCACTAGGAAAGTTTCTGTCATTAATGATTCTGGATTTCGCATCAATTGATAAGGGAGACATAAAAATAGTAACACTGGGGCCAAGCCAGTTGGTTGGAATAATTAAATAACAAATTTAATGTATTTATTTAAAGTTTAAACCGCTTAATTTCAGCACTTAAATTTTAGCCCGTTTCTTTCTTTGTCCCACTGTTCCCAACTGTGTCTCACTCGAAAGAGTGAGACACCGTGCACGAGATCGCCTTCTCCAACGTCGAGATTTATCTTCGCAAAACCCCCAACCTGCTATTGGTCAGAAAGACGACACTGATGGACTTGGGAAGACCTTCGTCCTTCTGCTGGGTAGTCAAACCGTGGTCCCCGTGTGCGCAGTGGAGAACCATACCCTGTGCACGTTCAAGAATACGTTGGATGGCCTTGACTGGAGGCTACCATCTGTCTCCAGTGGGTCCCCTCCCCCAAACTTCTCTTGGCCCTTGGAGGCCTTGAGTTTCACCATTTAGCCCATTTGATGCAAAAACGTACCTCTCAGATGTAAAGTAACCCAACCGCCAGGGACCCCTACCCTGAGGTTTTGTTGATTCCTAGGTATTTCACTTCATACAATGGGTCAACTCATGATTGGACAGTCGTCCTCTCGACGTTGAAGAAGGCGATCTCATGAAACACACGGTTTTTATCGTGATGCCATAATTAAATTTGTTATTTAATTATTTGAGGGGGGAGTCAGGGAGTTACGGATCACACACCCCCTTACAGAAAATCCTGTCCTTTTTTACTAAATCTTAAACTTGCTTACCTGCTTTGAAATCGAAAACAATTGCCTTTGAATCATTTTGTTTTAGCGCCATATATTTTATGTCCGACACTAAAAATAGATTGAAAAAAGTCATCTCATCCAAAAATATCATTTTAATATTTCCTGTTCGGTAGAATATTGTAAGAATTGGGAAACCCTTACTCAAGTATTATTCCCAGACCCATCCCCACCCCAAAGGTAATAAATTCTCGGAACCTTCCAGAAATTGAATTGCCCCCCCCCCCCCCCCCCCCCGGAGACTAAATCACGAGTCCGTGCCTACAGAACCAACTGTTCCCAGAAACCAAATGTCTCCTGTTCCCCATTTGCTGCTAACCAATTGTCGGTTCATCAAAACCTTTGCCACTCTTCGTCCATCTTGAGTAGGAAGATGGCGCTGAACAAACTTCTGAACAGCCGAATGAAGCAGTTTAAGTCTTGCTGAAGTTAGATCTTCATGAATAATAGTGATGAGGAGCTTCACTCCTCCCGATCATTGATCGTAATCTCGCCTGATGACTACGGTTTCTTGATCATTCATGGAAAAGTCAAGGTTGAAGTTTCCTTTTAAAATTTGAATAGCAAAGTCATCATTAAGAATATCTGTTTCTTTCACTCCAAAAATCCTAATAGAGTTTCTGCGTTGATATCGTTCAAGTTCGATGCACTTTTTAAAGAAATCTCGGGACGCATTTATTGCTACATCTTTTTTACCTTTCAGTTGATCCCTTAGCCCATGTACATATAGCCTCCGTGTTAAACACGACAGCTCTTTTGATTTCTTGCAAAACAACGGAACGAGCAGCGTCAGTGAGTCAAGAGAGATTTGAACCTCGCTTCAAGAGTCTTCGTTGCAAATTGGATCGTGCATGGCCAGATTTAGAGACTGATACTAACAGATCGTCGCCCGAAAGAGATAAACTACACCTATGGGCAGAGAATGACTTTGGAAAGCTGTTTCTACCCATTGGTGAGCTTAATCTTATATAAGATGGAGCTGCAATCTTCTACATACAAATGTTTTGCGATAAAGATTAAAGTAAGATACCTCTAGTATTTGGAATAGAGTCACGGAACTTACGGGCAACGGTTGTGCTGTTTTACCTCTGAGCGGCACTTTTTTTTTCACACAACTGACTAGGTCACAAGGACACCGAGGGCTCAGAGAAGGTTGGAGGAGGGGACTCACTGGACAACTCTTGGGAGACAGACGGTAGCCTCTCATCAAAGCCAACCAGCGTGTTCTTTAACGTGCACGGAGTATGGCTCTCTCGCACATTGAGTCACGGCTTAACGTCCCATCCGACGGACGGCGGTCTTTCCAAGCCCATCGGTGTCCTCTACTGACCGAAGGAAGGGCGGGAAGTTTTGCGGAGATCAATCTCAACGCTGACCCAACAGGGACTAGAACTTGGGAACTACAGATTACGAGCTTGGCGCGCTACCGACTGAGCCATCCCCGCCCCAAAACTCTAGGGAGTAAAAACGAACCTAATGTTATATAACCGCGATGCGGTTACACAATATCAGCAGTGCATTACAACAATATCAGCAGTAAAGTCTAAATAACTTTAAACGTAACAAAATAATAACGAAACTTACCATCGCCGATATTTATTTTACTCCCCAATGAAACAGGTTAATGTAGACACGTAGTTTACCGAACTTTTTGTAATTTGGATCTGAAGAGGAGGCTACAGCTTTTAATCCTTCGATCAAAGCGCCTTCTGTAAGAATAACTAGCGAGAAATTTCTTTGCCAACAATTTATTTATTTATTTAATGAGAGGAAGGTACAAAAATATACGCTAACACCGCTCAAGTCATCAGAAACAGAGAAATATTTACAATGTGGTTAACACTTGTTGTGGTTTACACTATGGTCAGATCTTTGGGAACATGCAATTACATATTATTAGATAACGAAACTTAAAACATTGTAGGAACTTGGCCGAGTCGACTGTATTTAATCGATCTTTGAAAATACTCAGAGTTGGGGACAACGCAACATCAGGAGATAGAGAGTTTCCAAACCCGACCAACTCGGCAAGTGAAGGAATGATATTTACAGTTTGTTCTCGCATGAGGAACATGTATACACTGAGGATGCCTCCTTGTCCTTCTAGAGTCCAAGACATGAATTAATGGCTCGACCGGAATTGAAAAGAGAAGATTGTTAATGATTTTGTAACAGATTTTTAGATCGTGAAGCAACCTTCTCCATTCCAAGGAGTGAATATTGAGCACTTTCAGTCGCTCCTCGTAGCTTGAGTTGTAAAGTCCAGGGAGTCTCTTACTAAACCATCTGAATGTTCAACTAGAGTGATGTCAGAGATGATGTGGGAGGACCGGACAGGAGATGCATATTCAAGAATAGGCAAAGTAGTGAATGACTTGAAAAGAGTGGGCCTGTTGCACTTCTTAGGAGGTGACATGATTGGCTTCTTTGGGGATGTTTTGGCAGTGGAAAGAAAATGAGAGGTTGGGGGAAATGGTAACACCCAAATCCAATTAAGATGATACACTGATGATTGGTGAGAGCTTATTTCTGCTTCTGATTGCTACGACCCAAGTGCATGATAGTTGTTTTGTCTGAAGAAATTCGTAGAGTATACAGACTGCCCAATTCGAATTTTCTCTCCACACTCCAATGTAAAAGAAAAATCCGCAAGAATCAATCCGCTTGATAACAAACCATGCTATTTGCATGGGTTTTCAGTTGAGAAGGCGAAATGTTGGGCAGGTGCATTTCTTCCATATTGAGCAGGTGCATTTCTTCCATATTGAGCAGGTGCATTTTCATGCTGAACGTGTCCATCCGAGTGAAGATAAAACAGTAGCCATGAAGGGATGAACTTGGCCAGCAACGATGTTCAAATACCCCGTGGCAATCAGATGTCCTTCGATGGGTATCAAGGGAGATAATGTCTGCCAGGAGAACACACCATCAAACTGCCTGCAATGGACTGGACTGTTGACAAGACAAGAGGGCTCCGTGGCATCGTGTTACTTGCGACAAATTCCGATCCTTCCATCAGCATGATGCAAAAGGAATCTTGATTCTTCCGACCAGGCCTCCTTTTCACTGCCATCAAAGGTCCAGTGACAACGCGCCTGCTTCAACTGGAGATGCGCTTCCGTGTTCTTCAGTGACAACATCAGCAGCTGTTGTAGCCCATTTGCTACATGGTTCGATATCTCGTGCATTCAGAGATGACCTTCTGCACAGCAATGTTCACTTCTGCTGCGATTTCCCTGGTTGTGATCCATCTGTCCGCTTGCACGATTCTCGCCAATCTGCTTTGAACCCTCTGATCCACGAGATGTTTTCGTGCACAGGATCGCCGATCGCTGGTAGTTTTTTTTGCACCATTCTCGGTAAACCCTTGAAAAGGTTGTGCACGAAAAGTCCAGGAGGACGGTCGTTTGTGTGATGCTAGAACCTGCATGCCTAGCACCAACTCTCATGCCACGTTCACAATCGCTGAGTCGCTCGTTTCGCTCATTCTGGCTCCCAATCCAACTCCAAGTGATGCTCGAAGAGAACGGTCTGCCTGATTCATACCACACACCTCGGTCATGTGACATATTACGTATTAGAAGGAAACATTTATGTGACGAGGGGTGGTGTACCTAATAAATTGGCATCGGAGTGTATAGAACTCTCTCCACGCTCACTATTCCTCCGTGTCTCACTGCTACTCACTTTCGCTTCTCTAGTTTTCGCTCCTCTTGCACTCAGCCATTTCAAATAATCGTACCAGGAATTCTAGAACTTCCGATTGTGCTTCTTTTCACTTAATCCAAATTGGATCAAAAGACTAGATTATTATTTTTTAACTCCCATTTCTTTTCTTTCAGCAGTGAGTTTGAAGTGGAATTTCAATTAGATCGCTACATTCATCAACTACAACTCGATGCACTTCTTCAAACTTTTATAATAATTATAATAATAAAATAAATATCCCCTCAAGCATCTGCTTGCCACAGAGGTCTGACAGGAGCCTGTCAGTTTATATGCCAAAGTAAAAGATCTGAGAGGATGGCAGGACCTCAGCAGAAAAACGACACATACGTCCATGCCTTACCCGGGACTCGAACCCAGGTCCCATAGATCCGTAGCCAAGCGCGCTAACCACTCGGCCATGAAGGTAGAATAAAAAATCTTTCCCGAATTGTTATTCCAAGTATTCGAAACAAATCACCAAACTAAGGTGAAAGATAAACGACATTTAGTTATGAAATAAAACGGGAAAGAAATTCGCATCTCAAAAATGAAATTTCAAGTAGGAAACAGATCGCTGCCCTCTACCTGCCGCATCATTCCCTGCCATCGAAACTTTAAAGGAAAAATCAGAGATTACAGAAGAAAATCTGCGAGTCAAATATCCAAGCAATTGTAGGAATAAAGGCACTCATCAGTTACTAAATTCACCCCAGAAGAGGATTCAGTTCCAGGAAGACTCCGAGAACTTAATTTGGAGGTGAAGGGTTTGAGAATAAGACTTGAGATTGGGTTTCTCAATTACTAAAATATTCCTCGGAATAGGAAAGGTTAAAATGATATTCTATTTGGAACGAGATTTTACAGTTGTTTTTTTAAATCTATTTTTAATAATAAAATGATAAAACAAAAACCCTCTCAAGCAGCTGCTTGCCACAAGGATCTGACAGGAGCCTGTCAGTTATACACCAAAATAGAACTTCTGTGAGGAGGGTGGAATCTCAGCAGAAAATTAACCATGTCTTATATGGGGATCGAACCCAGGTCCCTTAGATCAGTAACCAAGAGCGCTAACCACTCGGCCACGGGACGGCCGAGTGGTTTAATATCGGACATAAAATAGGGGGCTAAAAGAAATTACGCAAAATTTTCAACTGTTTTTCATCAATTTTTTTTGAATTCTTTCAAATGAAAACAACTGCTTTGCATTTCAAAGCAGACAGACAACTTTCGGATTTACCATAAGACGACAGGATTTTCAAGGGGGGGGGGTGTCCGGACCCCTCTGTGGGTACGTCCCTGATTCACACATTAAAAATCATCCGTTGAGGTTTGCGAAGACGCCAAAATTGCAGAGACCTTCTCCCACTGCGCATGACGCGACGAGCGATTCTATTCGTTAAAGGTGGCAGGCGAAAAGGGATGGGAGAATAAAATTGCGAACAGATTTTTATGAGACGAAATGTTTCCATTCTCTCAGCCAGATCCCTAACTACCACTTCTATATCAGAGGGCGCTAAACAGATGACGTCACAGGGCCAGGAATACATTTATAGCGAAACGATATTAGTGTAATTTTCTGTTGTTGAACCTTTTTAGTAGGATTTTTACAATTAGTCTTGAAAATAAATATTATTACCCACTTCATCTAATTCATCACGCCCAACCCAAACTTAGTGAAGAGCAGGGACGAAAAAATATTGTATTCTTAATGAGCAACAAAAAAATTCTCTACGTGAAACGAAAAAAAAAACACATGTTTCTAATGAGTAATGGAAAAACTACATTTTTAAAAACAAGAAAATATCTTGAACAAAAAACAACACCTTACATTTTTAAGCGGTACTGTGACTTGGAAAAATCGTTCAGTTATGAACCTAAAATTATTTAGTCAAAATTTTTGAAAATATGAGTCAGGTTCAATACATGAAAATGTTTTGTGCGACGCAAGATATTTTGCAATGAGTTTCGGTTTCGAAGGAACGAAAAAATATTCCATTTTTCAGAGGGGAGGGAGACTTGTCTCACAATATCCTCTGAATCTTTCCTACTCGATGATTGAATCCAACATCGAAATAATGGCTTCAATTTTTGAGGCTTCGGTTTGTTGTGTGTGCAGCTGATTTCACAATGGCATTTTTACTCTTCAAATTTTCAGTCCCAATCATCCTCCTGATTCGCACAAAGTTTTAGAAGCATTAAACGAAATCGGAGAAATTGGGGGGGGGAGGGGGTCAAGGTGCATAAATTGAGAAAGAGGGCGCCAAACGGATCATCAATATTAGGTGGAGTGCGATTTCGTTTTAAATGAATCGTCGTCGGCTTCTTCAGTAGAACGAGATCGCTTGCTGCTCGTTTTTTTTTCTTCATCAGTAACGAAATATTCTTCGTCTGGTAGGGCACGTGACGCATATCACCACTCGGCATTCCTCCCCACCCTGAGACCTGATGGAACGGTCTCCTCCCTCTTAGAAGCGTTATCAGCTAACGTTTTAAAATCAACCTCTTCCTTCGGATCCCAATGATCACGCCTCTCCTTGAGACGCCCTTCACGGTCGCCCCTCCCTGGCCGCTCCGCGGAGTCTGCACCTCTCAAACTGAGCAGCCGCTGTCACCTGCTTTGTACTGCAATGCAAAGCACCGGAAGACAACGCAGCGAACTTTCCGCAACGCAAGCACGACAAAATATCGATTCGGACACTCCAGCAGAATTTCCTGAAACAAATGCAACGCACGTGACTAACGACAGGTAGTCACGAACAATTCCGAAATGATAGTTTTTCCTCCTTCTTCCCTTCAAAAAGAAAACTTTCAATCGATTCAAATATAAATCTCAAGTTTTTCTTTTCCCAACAAGCTTCAACACTTCCTCTTCGTGTTCTCTCTCCACTGAGTGAAGGCAACGAATCAGAAACTGGGATCGCTATCAGAATTCATACTTTGCTCTTCCCACTGCATCCGCATCCTTCACTCTACTGATGGCGAACTACTTCCTCTGAAAAGCTCACATCTAAATTCTGCATCCGCATTCTTCACTCTACTGATGGGGAACTACTTCCTCTGAAACGCTAACATCTAAATTCTGCATCCGCATCCTTCACTCTACTGATGGCGAACTACTCCCTCTGAAACACTAACATCTTAATTCTTCATCCACTTTCTTCACTCTACTGATGGCGAACTACTTCCTTTGAAATGCTAACATCCTAATTCTGCATCCATATCCTTCACTCTACTGAAGGCGAATTACTTTCTCTGAAAAGCTCACATCTTAATTCTGAATCCACATCCTTCACTCTACTGATGGCGAACTACTTCCTTTGAAACGCTAACATCTGAATTCTGCATCCACATCCTTCACTCTACTGAAGGCGAACTACTCCCTCTGAAACGCTAACATCTTAATTCTGTATCCACATCCTTCACTCTACTGATGGCGAACTACACTCTCTGAAACACTAACATCCTAATTCTGCATCCACATCCTTCACTCAACTGATGGCGAACTATTCCCTCTGAAACGCTAACATCTGAATTCTGCATCCATATCCTTCACTCTACTGAAGGCGAATTACTTTCTCTGAAAAGCTCACATCTTAATTCTGAATCCACATCCTTCACTCTACTAATGGCGAACTACTTCCTCTGAAACGCTAACATCTGAATTCTGCATCCATATCCTTCACTCTACTGAAGGCGAATTACTTTCTCTGAAAAGCTCACATCTTAATTCTGAATCCACATCCTTCACTCTACTAATGGCGAACTACTTCCTCTGAAACGCTAACATCTGAATTCTGCATCCATATCCTTCACTCTACTGATGGCGAACTACTCCCTTTGAAATGCTCACATCCTAATTCTGCATCCACATCATTTACTCTACTGATGGCGAACTACTTCCTCTGAAACGCCCCTTCGTGAGTTGTCAATCGAAATGAGCTTTCTTCTTCCAATTAGAAGAAATTTTTAGGGAAGAGTGATTCCAGTCTGCTCAAATTTAATCGGAATGCTTCCTCATCATATGAATGCTATGGCAAGCATTCATATGATGAGGTGGAAATCTGCATTCAACAGAAATCTCTTTACCGACCTCAAAACTCAGCCACCAGCTCATTACCACCAACTCATTGCCAGCAGATCGTTTAACTCTTAAAAGTTACGTGGTTGAGCTGCCAGATCGGATATACTGTTGCAATACAAACCACAGATGCTCGATTGGATTGATTTCTGGGGAATATAGAGGCCAGGGCAATACCTGGAATTCTTCATGTTCTGTGAACCATTCTCGAACAATCCGGGTAGTGTGGCATGGCACATTATCCTGATGAAAGAAGGCACTACTAGAGGGATATACCGTTACCATGAAAGGATGTACTTGTTCTGCAATGATGTTTAGGTAGGTGGTAGATGTCACAGTTTCCTGCCCATGCATGACTAGACCCAGGGTTTCCCAGCAGAACATTACCCAAACATTACACTTCCTCTACCGGTTTGTTTTTGTCCCAAGGTGCATCCTGCTGCCAACACTTCTCCAGGAAAAGGACGCACATGTACCAGGTCGTCCACATGGTGTAACAGGAAACGAGATTCATCAGATCAGACGACTTTCTTCCAATCATTCAAGGTCTAGTTTTGATGCTCGCATGCCCATTGTAGGCGCTTTTGACAGTGAACCGAGGTTAGCATGGGCACTCGGAGCGGCCTGCAGCCACACAGCCCCATTTTCAGCAGGGTTCGATGCATTGTGTGTTGTGACATATTACTCCCGTCACCAGCATTCAAATTACGGACTAGTTGCGCCACAGCATCCCTTTTGTTCGCTCGTTCCATACAGGATAGCGTTCACTCACCTCTAGCATCGATGAGCCGTGGTTGGCCGATACCTTGCCGTCTCGGAAATGCTCTGACCCAGTCGTCTGGCTATGACAATTTGGCCTTTGTCAAACTGAATAAAGTACGCTACCTTTTCCATCTGAATAAAAAGAATAGCATTGATTAACAGAGCTGAATATCTGGTATTATTTGTACGATTTCATGACCTTCACACGCGCCGTCGTTTACCTGCAGTTGCTTCGATTTGCATAAAGACGCGTTGGTCCTAATATTTTGGCTCTTCGATATATGTGTGTGTGTGTGTATGTATCGTACTTGTGAGGGTACATGTATTTCTTGGGGTAATTTAATACACTCAAGTGTAAAACTTAATTCATAAACGTCAACTTCTTAAACAAATCTTTACGGAATTTAAGAAATATTTATACTTATATATGTAGGTAAGTTTTAGTACAATTACAATTCTGCATGAGAATAAAGATAAATAGTTGTGTGAATAATTATCATGTTGAATGCCAATAATTACATGAAGGTACGAAAGTGAGCCGAAAGAGGCGACTAAAAATTCTTAAAATAAAGAATGTGATTACCCCTGAAAGAATTACAGGACTCGCATTGCCAAAGTTTCCAATCAACTCTGAAGGCAGCCAAGTACGCTGCTGAAAAAGTCTTCTTTTAAGATCATGGAGGATTCTGAGAGGAGGGCTGGGATTGGCAAACCGTCGCATCAAGGCATCCCAAACAAGATCGGAGGAGTTTGCATGCCATTCATTAGGCATTGTCATACATTAAAATTAACATCGAGCCCATTGCACCTTCAGTTGGGTTAATATGAGGTTCGATTCTCGCGATACCTCTAGGTGGTCAAGACTATTTTATTAAAACATGGAATTTGGTGGCTGTTGATGTCTGTCCAGACCGTTAAACCATCACCTCCTTATTTGCCCCTTTCTCTGGTGAAAGAGGGATCAATCATGCCCCACTTTCTCTCCAAATGAAATGGGCTGGGATTGGGCAACACTCACCTCAAGAGATCCTAGACAATGTCTGCGGATTTTGCATGCCACTCCATAGGTATTGCCAGCCATTAAAATGAACCTTGAGCCCTTGCACCTTCAGTTGGGCTAATATGAGGTTCGAGTCTCGCGATACCTCTAGGTGGTCAAGACTCTTTTATTAAAACATGGAATTTGGTGGCTGTTGATGTCTGTCCAGACCGTTAAACCATCATCTCCTTATTTGCCCCTTTCTCTGGTGGAAGAGGGATCAATCATGTCCCACTTTCTCTCCAAATGAAATGGGCTGGGATTGGGCAACACTCACCTCAAGAGATCCTAGACAATGTCTGCGGATTTTGCATGCCACTCCATAGGTATTGCCAGCCATTAAAATGAACCTTGAGCCCTTGCACCTTCAGTTGGGCTAATATGAGGTTCGATTCTCGCGATACCTCTAGGTGGTCAAGACTATTTTATTAAAACATGGAATTTGGTGGCTGTTGATGTCTGTCCAGACCGTTAAACCATCACCTCCTTATTTGCCCCTTTCTCTGGTGAAAGAGGGATCAATCATGTCCCACTTTCTCTCCAAATGAAATGGGCTGGGATTGGGCAACACTCACCTCAAGAGATCCTAGACAATGTCTGCGGATTTTGCATGCCACTCCATAGGTATTGCCAGCCATTAAAATGAACCTTGAGCCCTTGCACCTTCAGTTGGGCTAATATGAGGTTCGAGTCTCGCGATACCTCTAGGTGGTCAAGACTATTTTATTAAAACATGGAATTTGGTGGCTGTTGATGTCTGTCCAGACCGTTAAACCATCATCTCCTTATTTGCCCCTTTCTCTGGTGGAAGAGGGATCAATCATGTCCCACTTTCTCTCCAAATGAAATGGGCTGGGATTGGGCAACACTCACCTCAAGAGATCCTAGACAATGTCTGCGGATTTTGCATGCCACTCCATAGGTATTGCCAGCCATTAAAATGAACCTTGAGCCCTTGCACCTTCAGTTGGGCTAATATGAGGTTCGATTCTCGCGATACCTCTAGGTGGTCAAGACTATTTTATTAAAACATGGAATTTGGTGGCTGTTGATGTCTGTCCAGACCGTTAAACCATCACCTCCTTATTTGCCCCTTTCTCTGGTGAAAGAGGGATCAATCATGTCCCACTTTCTCTCCAAATGAAATGGGCTGGGATTGGGCAACACTCACCTCAAGAGATCCTAGACAATGTCTGCGGATTTTGCATGCCACTCCATAGGTATTGCCAGCCATTAAAATGAACCTTGAGCCCTTGCACCTTCAGTTGGGCTAATATGAGGTTCGAGTCTCGCGATACCTCTAGGTGGTCAAGACTCTTTTATTAAAACATGGAATTTGGTGGCTGTTGATGTCTGTCCAGACCGTTAAACCATCATCTCCTTATTTGCCCCTTTCTCTGGTGGAAGAGGGATCAATCATGTCCCACTTTCTCTCCAAATGAAATGGGCTGGGATTGGGCAACACTCACCTCAAGAGATCCTAGACAATGTCTGCGGATTTTGCATGCCACTCCATAGGTATTGCCAGCCATTAAAATGAACCTTGAGCCCTTGCACCTTCAGTTGGGCTAATATGAGGTTCGAGTCTCGCGATACCTCTAGGTGGTCAAGACTCTTTTATTAAAACATGGAATTTGGTGGCTGTTGATGTCTGTCCAGACCGTTAAACCATCATCTCCTTATTTGCCCCTTTCTCTGGTGGAAGAGGGATCAATCATGTCCCACTTTCTCTCCAAATGAAATGGGCTGGGATTGGGCAACACTCACCTCAAGAGATCCTAGACAATGTCTGCGGATTTTGCATGCCACTCCATAGGTATTGCCAGCCATTAAAATGAACCTTGAGCCCTTGCACCTTCAGTTGGGCTAATATGAGGTTCGATTCTCGCGATACCTCTAGGTGGTCAAGACTATTTTATTAAAACATGGAATTTGGTGGCTGTTGATGTCTGTCCAGACCGTTAAACCATCACCTCCTTATTTGCCCCTTTCTCTGGTGAAAGAGGGATCAATCATGTCCCACTTTCTCTCCAAATGAAATGGGCTGGGATTGGGCAACACTCACCTCAAGAGATCCTAGACAATGTCTGCGGATTTTGCATGCCACTCCATAGGTATTGCCAGCCATTAAAATGAACCTTGAGCCCTTGCACCTTCAGTTGGGCTAATATGAGGTTCGAGTCTCGCGATACCTCTAGGTGGTCAAGATTCTTTTATTAAAACATGGAATTTGGTGGCTGTTGATGTCTGTCCAGACCGTTAAACCATCATCTCCTTATTTGCCCCTTTCTCTGGTGGAAGAGGGATCAATCATGCCCCACTTTCTCCCCAAATGAAATGGGCTGGGATTGGGGAACTCTCACCTCAAGAGATCCTAGACAATGTCTGCGGATTTTGCATGCCACTCCATAGATATCCTTTGGGGTTTGGGCCAGGGTTTGCTCAGTCGGTAGCTTGCCAGTCTTATAATTTGCAGTTCCCAGGTTCGAGTCCCAGCTGGGTCAGTGTTGAGATTTATCTTTGCAAGATTCCCCGTCCTGCTCACGGTCAATAGGAGTCGTCGATGGGCTTGGAAATGTCGGCGCTCATCAGGTTGGGCGAAACCTTGGTTCCGTATGTGGGAGAATCATGCCTTAAGAACATGCTGGATGGCTTTGACGGGAGGCTAGCATCTGCCTCCAACCTTCTCTAAGCTTTCTCGGTCTTTGTGACCTGGCAGTTTTGCCCATGGTGTTATAAAAAAATGTCCTCTCAGAGGTTAAAGAACCCAACTCACGCCGACACTGCAGCACCCACTTCATACTAATTTTGGCTTCTAATGGGAATGAATATTAAACATTTCTTTTCTTTTTCTTCGAAAGATTACTCTTATAATTTGCTGCTGCACTGTTGGGCATGATAAAAAAATATTACCTGAAAGATTTCACAGAGAGAGAAATTCACCAAGCGAGCAACAAAGAAAGGTACGAAAGAACAGACGATTATGTGAATACCTTCACTGTGCTCTCCCCGATGTGACGTCATGGATACAGTCACAACGGGGAGACAACGGAGAACGCGACACTCTCAGCGACATTCGAATGACCTTGGCAAAACACAGTCTTGTAGCGCCACCTTGGTTTTTTCTAATTTAAAAAATTCCGTCTAGGAAAGTCAAACCTCGTTGCCATCCAAAGCAATTTTTATTTCATTAAGATGTCGCGAGGTAGACTGCATTGCAATGACAAGAATATACACAGTTGTATCAGAATAATATGACCACCTATCATAGTATATGTAGGGTAGGTGGTCACATTATTTTGATGCGTCTGTGTAATTTTATCGAACGGATATCAATCTAACTGACTAGATGGCGATTTTATTAGTATAGGAATTTATTATTATCTATTTATTCTTGAAAATAAATGACATCAATTAAAACCAATTTAGTTTATTTTTACTTTGGGATGGCAGTCTAGCAATTTCCCTTGATGTTCTACCACTCAGATTGCTAGTAAGGGTAGGCGAAAAATTTAGGAATCGTATTTGTATTTCACGCATTTCAAGAAATTTTTAAAGACCTGTAAAACGGAGGAGAAAAATCGCTATATAAAACAGAATTATAAAATGTCTAACAAAAAGTATTAATAGGTCATTTAACGTACATTGTACATATGTTCATATAAATATATTGCCTTTAAGACATCGTTATGTGTAAGTATAAACTAATGCTATTTGTATATATAGAAATAGCAATTATCTTCAAGAAAAAATATGCGAACATTATTTGCGTATGGAGGGGGAACATTATGTTGTTCCAGTAGTTGAAAAGGAAATTGTAAACATTCGTTGTATTTAGCCTCCAAAATGTTCAATAGCTTACCAAACGAATTAAGAAATTTCTCTGGCAATTAAAAGTTTTTCTTATGGAGTTTTCAGATATTAAATTTATGTATAATATCCTAATGTAAATCATGTTGTCAAACACCTGAAGCTGCTAATTATTTTGTATTTGAATTATTATAATATTTGAGAATTCCGATAGTATGAAATTTTTCATGTGTGTATGTGTACATGTTAAAAATATATTTAATTTTTTATGTATATATTTATGTTATCTCTATACAAGGTAATTTGTAATATAACAACCTGAAAAAGCTTAGCTTATGGGTTGAAACCTCTGATTCATGATGCCAAACCTCTGATTCATGATGCCAAACCTCTGATTCATGATCTGAATGAGATTCAAATTTAATTCAACTTTTTCTAATGATCACTGAGAGACGGAGAAAAAATAACTCTCTTGTAAGCAAAGAAAATCTGTTTTACTCATCAGGAAAATAAATCCACGTTGCTGACATAAAGCATGTAATTAACACAAACGATGGGAATGGTGCTCCCAGGAATCGCTACAAAGCAAAGGTAGCCGAAAGGATCATCGTTCAGCTTCCCACGTGCGTTGATGAGGAGAAAAGTAACATTTTTCAGACGATGAATAGGCGACGAGATCCCTTAATGCAGCAACGAATGATGGAATTGTCCGAGATGCTCCCTGGAACGATTTCATCTGCAGGAAAGACAAAAATTTTCAATCATCTCTTCCTTTCTTTCGAATCGATATTTACTTCATCAAGTAATCGTGAATGCTCCTATAGGAGTTTAAATCGCGAGATTTTGTGTGCATTAAATAGTTTTTAAACTCACTTATTATTCTATTAAATACAAACTTTATCATAAGTAAACGAAAGGTTTTGCACCTTTATAGATTTTTTTTTATTTTCAACTTCGACTCCCACTTATTTTGACCCCCAACAAAATTTAACTATGCATTCCACTAAAAAAATATTTTCTGGCTACGTGTTCTTAAATGACCGCCCCTTAATCGAAGGGCATTATTTTGCGAATTGGTGATTAGCGCCTGTCAGCATCTGTCCAGTTTCGGCAGTGAGCCTCTTCTCGGAAAAGGAGTCTTCTCCTGACGCAAAAGAGATGTTTGGGATGTTTTCTCATGCGCCACATTCGGCCACGTTGCCAGAATATATTTAGAAATGGTGAATGCTCGGAAAGTATCCAAATTGTCACGCCCCTTTTCGTCTTCTCCCAATCCTCACCTCGAATTTGGTCGTCTGCATCCTCCTATTGATCTCCGTATCGTCTGTCCCCAAAGTGCTCTTCCACCTGCTCCTCCTGATGATCGCCAAAGTCATCTCTTCCGTAATAACTTCGATCGGTATCTGCGAAATATCCGCCATCTTGATTGGCAAACCGTCTTCTGCTCCCCTCTCTTGCCCCATCTCTGAATTGATCGTCTGTTCCTTGAAATCCCCTTCGAACGGGATTTCGGAATGGTCCTTCGCTCCCAGCAGAAAATCGTCTCTCTTGATCATCGAAACGTTCATCATTTTGACCTCCGTACTGCTCGCCACTTTGACCTCTACGCCCTCCGTACGGTGTTCCATAGTGTCCTTCGTATCGCCTTCTGTATTGGCCATCGTCATATCCTGTTCTGCTGTTGTAGGAGCTCCACGTGCCAGAGCTTCGATTGCCACCACCAGGGGACGTCTCATTGCTTCTGCATCTCTGAAAAGAAAAACGAAGAAAATGTTTTCTCGTATTTCTGGAGGTGAAAACGACAGAAATAAATTGAAGACACGAAAGAAAAAAAAAGTTTGAAATGAGATCTTCCTTCCAAAAGGATAGAAATGAATGGAATATCTGAAGAATGAGAATTCTACGTTCCCCAAGGAGAGAAATAAATTGAGTTTCTGAAGAAAGACAATTCCCAAAAAGATTTATTCCTTCCAAAAGAAAGCAAAGGATTGAGGTTTCTGAAGAAAGAGAAATCTTAAAGGATCTCTTACTTCCCACAAGAGAGAAATGAATATCTGAAGAAAAAGAATTCTTCGAAAATCTGAAAGAAAAAAATTGAATTGAGCATCTAAAGAAAGAATGAGAGAAATGAATTGGGCATCTAAGGAAAGAGAATTCTTTTGGTTTATATCTTCGTTTTATCAAAGGAAATCACGTGATTGAAGACCAAATGAAGAAAGATATTCCTAGCTAAAATCCGCTAGAATCTGTTAATAAGTGGAAATGGTTTTTACGTTTAATATAAATCTCTGTAGTCGAAAGTTAAACTTTTCACTGGTTTGGGAAACTTAAATTCTTCCTTCATGGACCTTCATTGTGTGACTTAAAAATGGATTCAATTAAATAGGATTTCTCTTCTGTGCAAGAGTGGCGCCAATGTACGATGAAGGACTGTGTGGGTAATGCACAGTGGTATAAACGAAATGAATCCTTTTACATTTTAGATTACAAAAGTGTCATCATGCAGTTATTCAAAATAAGCATTTCAATTTGTAAGGAATCTTGAGTCGTGAATAATGGTAAAGGCTAACATTTCAATCATCGGAGGTGTTTGAAAAGTCGGTGCAACGTAAAAGCTTTGAAAAATCATTCATCGCAGGAGATGGAAGAATTCGATCGAGGAGATCATTCCAGAATCTTTCTACTCGGGAAACGAAGAAAAAAAGGGATTAGAATCTCTTCTTGAAGAAGCCTTTTTCAAAGAAACTTTCGCAAAGGAAGGAGATTTCAAATCCGAACATTTGAATCTTAGGTTTGACTTTCGATGGGTTAATTGAGCGCCAAAAAGTATCCATTACGATCTTGCGCTCAGAAAGTGTCTTTCGGTGATGACGTCTGAAGAGGGAATCGGAAATGATTCTAAAAAGAATACTACGCAAATTGCGTTGTAGTGAATCGGAATTTATCCGAAAACATAGAGTCGGTTCATTCGGAAAGAAAGCAACGAACAGGATGGATATTGGGAAGCCATCGATCCGAGAGCAGTTGCATTCGCTGTTATATTAATGAAATGAAGATGCGGGACTCTGCCCTACACAACAAAATACGGAATGTGACAGTCTACCTGCTGTCTACGTAGATCACGGTTCCTCAGACATTGCGACACTCTACCCCTCTTGTGTTCAGACAAAGTCACAGGTGTGCCCCGAAATCTTTAAGGAAACGCGTTCCCTTCTCCTTCCTTAGCTCGATTAAGTGTCCCACTCCTCCTCGAAGTGTCACCATGCACGAGAAGTGTGCCATGGGCTAACAGAGACTGCGCAAAGCTGACCTAGCTTGAAGCGTTTCCTGTGATATTTTGATGGAGTCGAAATTGGAATATAATATCAGGACTTTCTTCATTGGCCGAGACTCGTGTCTTATTGAATTAAAAAGGATTTCTCTTCTGCGCAAGTGCGGTGGTACTGTGTGATTCGTAAACAACAAGGGAGCAAAAACTTTGAAGATGTTGGAAAAAGGAATCAACTGAATCTGATCACTAGAACTCGGGGAAGAGATCGTGTTGACGGATCATCTGTCAAGAACTGTTGGGAAAAGGATCGAGTTGGATCTTCTATTAAAAGATGTTGGGAAGGGATCGGTTGGATCATCTATTAAAAGATGTTGGGAAGGGATCGTGTTGGATCATCTGTTAGGAAGTGCTGGGGGAGGGGGGGAAAGGATCGTGATGCATCATATATCAGGAGGTGTTATGGGAAGAGATCATTATGGATCATCTGTCAGAACGAGCTGGTGAACGTATCGAATTGGATCATATTTCAGGAAGCGTTGGGGAAAGGATCATGATGGATCATCTCTCAAGAGGTGTTGGGGAAGGGATCCAGATATCAGGGATGAAGTTTTGTCAGTTTTGTTCAGAGTGAATTTGCAGCTGCTGGGGTCAGAATAAATGTGTCGGTGATGGCATGACTCTGTTTCGTTAAAACTTCTAGATCAGCTGTTAGCTTTTGTGTCAATGGAAAATTGGAAAAAGAGAACAAAAATATTGGATTCACGATCATGCTCTGTTAGGAAAGGAAATCTATTAGATGGCGGATCACAAAGTTGTCAAAGTGATCTGCTCAATCTTCAACTAGGTGTTGTTAAGGAAAATGATCAGTTGCATCTTTAACTGTGCATTGGGTAAAGACCTTGATCAGGAGGCTTAGAGGAATGGGACCACCTGGATATTTGATCAGGTGGTGTTTGGGAAGGCGATCTACTGCATCCTTGATCAAAAGATGTTGCGGGAGAGGATCCACTGGAAGCCCCTTAACATGGGTTGTTAAGGAAGAAGATCCGTTGGATCCTTGATTTCGATGATTTGGGGGAACGGATACTCTGAATGCTCATCTGGCAGTGTTGGGAAAAGGAAACCCGTTCGATCTTAGATAAGGAAACTCTACGGATGCGATTGATGAAGTTTTGGGGAAAGAGACTCCATTGTATAATCCACCACTTACTAGACGGAACCCTACGTTGTTTTTTATCGCGCGCACGCGATGAATTTCTCGATCCCCACATTGCACGAAAAGAGAAAAAATGTGATTTGGCGCAGCGAAGTGAGATTGCAGAAATGAGGGATTGATATCCATAAATATCGGTCGATGAGAATAAGGCACGAAATCTCTCTTTCAAGAGACGGTCGAAAGAGATGAAGGCAAGAAAAATGATTGAGGCTGATTGAAGAAAAAGTGTCGCACTCACCCGGATCATTTCATTCTTCAGGCACTGATGGAGCCTCTGCAAAGAGAAAGAAATTAATTCAGTTTCCTGTCGCATTCAAAGAAAGAGAATTTTATGGATATCGTCTTAATGGGAGAAGAGTGGCATCAAGAGAGAGAGAGAAATGCGAAAGAAATAGAAACTGAAAGAGGAGACGCGAAGTCATCATTCATCGACATTCACCGACGATGATCTCTTGTCATAAGTTGTATGTTTCCAAGGAAACAAACAATCGGAGAGATTTCGGCAGGAAAAGCATCGGGATCATTTCTTCCGAAACTGATCCAGATGAGAAAAAAAAAAACAACGAAGTCGATTTTTTTACTTTTAAATTAGAGGGATATAATTTATTTTTGACAATTATCATCATCTTCTCAAATTTTTGCAATATTTAATATTCTTTTTTTCCCTCGTGATTAACATGATCCTAGAATATGTGCATTGCGTAACAATGCAAGAACATTTTTTTTTGTTTCGTGATCAGACTAAGATTTTTAAGCAAACGATTGGTGGCAGCCGACAAATTAATGGAAGTGATTGCTAGCTCTTGTACGCCATTAGTGATTGGATTGAATTCTTTTTTTCACCGTTATTACAACTCGATCTCTGAGTCATTATCGCTCAGCTGGATGCCACGACGATATTCACTGCAACCACAGGCGAAAGGGGAAAGAAGACTTGCACTTTCCACTAACGGAAGAAGAGCGACTCCTTTTTTCCCTTCTTCAAATGATCGCGATGTGCATTCAGTGGTTGCTTTGTGAAGAAAATCGCCAATTTTTAGTTTCAGGAGCGAAATTCCAATTTCCCCTGCACGTGGCTGGCTCGTAAACATCTCCTGGAGAAGAGTTGCACAATGTGAGAATTCATCCATCACGATCTCTTCGAAGGGAAGCTCTCCTGCGCTCGTGAAACAATTCGGACGAACCCGATACTCTGCAAACGGATCGTTTTGTGTTTAGCCAATCAGCAACAAGAAGAGAGACAGGAATGGTCATTGCGTAAGATGAGGCCGAATTCCGCTTTCACACAATCACTGCAGTGAGTCGCAGGAGTGTTACTGCTGAGAATGACAGTGGTCCTTTGGCAGAAGAATCACTCCGTTGAGTGGTAGTGGTCCCTTTGTAGGAGAATCAATACGTTAGGTGGCAGTGGTCCCTTGGTAGGAGAATCAATCCGTTGGGTGGCATAGGTCCCTTGGTAGGAGAATCAATCCGGTGAGTGGCATTGTTCTCTTTGTAGGAGAATCAATCCGTTGGGTGGCAGAGGTCCCTTGGTAGGAGAATCAATCCGGTGAGTGGCATTGTTCTCTTTGTAGGAGAATCAATCCGTTGGATGGCAGAGGTCCCTTGGTAGGAGAATCAATCCGATGAGTGGCATTGTTCTCTTTGTAGGAGAATCAATCCGTTGGGTGGCAGAGGTCCCTTGGTAGGAGAATCAATCCGGTGAGTGGCATTGTTCTCTTTGTAGGAGAATCAATCCGTTGGATGGCAGAGGTCCCTTGGTAGGAGAATCAATCCGGTGAGTGGCATTGTTCTCTTTGTAGGAGAATCAATCCGTTGGGTGGCATAGGTCCCTTGGTAGGAGAATCAATCCGGTGAGTGGCATTGTTCTCTTTGTAGGAGAATCAATCCGTTGGGTGGCAGAGGTCCCTTGGTAGGAGAATCAATCCGGTGAGTGGCATTGTTCTCTTTGTAGGAGAATCAATCCGTTGGATGGCAGAGGTCCCTTGGTAGGAGAATCAATCCGGTGAGTGGCATTGTTCTCTTTGTAGGAGAATCAATCCGTTGGGTGGCAGAGGTCCCTTGGTAGGAGAATCAATCCGATGAGTGGCATTGTTCTCTTTGTAGGAGAATCAATCCGTTGGGTGGCAGAGGTCCCTTGGTAGGAGAATCAATCCGATGAGTGGCATTGTTCTCTTTGTAGGAGAATCAATCCGTTGGGTGGCATAGGTCCCTTGGTAGGAGAATCAATCCGGTGAGTGGCATTGTTCTCTTTGTAGGAGAATCAATCCGTTGGGTGGCAGAGGTCCCTTGGTAGGAGAATCAATCCGGTGAGTGGCATTGTTCTCTTTGTAGGAGAATCAATCCGTTGGGTGGCAGAGGTCCCTTGGTAGGAGAATCAATCCGATGAGTGGCATTGTTCTCTTTGTAGGAGAATCAATCCGTTGGGTGGCAGAGGTCCCTTGGTAGGAGAATCAATCCGATGAGTGGCATTGTTCTCTTTGTAGGAGAATCAATCCGTTGGGTGGCAGAGGTCCCTTGGTAGGAGAATCAATCCGGTGAGTGGCAGTGTTCTCTTTATAGGAGAATCAATCCGGTGAGTGGTAGTGGTCCCTTTGTAGGAGAATCAGTCCGTTGGGTGGCAGTGGTCCCTTGGTAGGAGAATCAATACGTTGGGTGGCAAAGGCCCTTTGGCAGAAGAATCACTCCGTTGAGTGGTAGTGGTCCCTTGGTAGGAGAATCAATACGTTGGGTGGCAGTGGTCCCTTGGTAGGAGAATCAATCCGTTGGGTGGCAGAGGTCCCTTGGTAGGAGAATCAATCCGGTGAGTGGCATTGTTCTCTTTGTAGGAGAATCAATCCGTTGGGTGGCAGAGGTCCCTTGGTAGGAGAATCAATCCGATGAGTGGCATTGTTCTCTTTGTAGGAGAATCAATCCGTTGGGTGGCAGAGGTCCCTTGGTAGGAGAATCAATCCGGTGAGTGGCAGTGGTCCCTTGATAGGAGAATCAATACGTTGGGTGGCAAAGGCCCTTTGGCAGAAGAATCACTCCGTTGAGTGGTAGTGGTCCCTCGGTAGGAGAATCAATACGTTGGGTGGCAGTGGTCCCTTGGTAGGAGAATCAATCCGTTGGGTGGCAGAGGTCCCTTGGTAGGAGAATCAATCCGGTGAGTGGCATTGTTCTCTTTGTAGGAGAATCAATCCGTTGGGTGGCAGAGGTCCCTTGGTAGGAGAATCAATCCGGTGAGTGGCATTGTTCTCTTTGTAGGAGAATCAATACGTTAGGTGGCAGTGGTCCCTTGGTAGGAGAATCAATCCGTTGGATGGCAGAGGTCCCTTGGTAGGAGAATCAATCCGGTGAGTGGCATTGTTCTCTTTGTAGGAGAATCAATCCGTTGGGTGGCAGAGGTCCCTTGGTAGGAGAATCAATCCGATGAGTGGCATTGTTCTCTTTGTAGGAGAATCAATCCGTTGGGTGGCAGAGGTCCCTTGGTAGGAGAATCAATCCGGTGAGTGGCAGTGTTCTCTTTATAGGAGAATCAATCCGGTGAGTGGTAGTGGTCCCTTTGTAGGAGAATCAGTCCGTTGGGTGGCAGTGGTCCCTTGGTAGGAGAATCAATACGTTGGGTGGCAAAGGCCCTTTGGCAGAAGAATCACTCCGTTGAGTGGTAGTGGTCCCTTGGTAGGAGAATCAATACGTTGGGTGGCAGTGGTCCCTTGGTAGGAGAATCAATCCGTTGGGTGGCAGAGGTCCCTTGGTAGGAGAATCAATCCGGTGAGTGGCATTGTTCTCTTTGTAGGAGAATCAATCCGTTGGGTGGCAGAGGTCCCTTGGTAGGAGAATCAATCCGATGAGTGGCATTGTTCTCTTTGTAGGAGAATCAATCCGTTGGGTGGCAGAGGTCCCTTGGTAGGAGAATCAATCCGGTGAGTGGCAGTGGTCCCTTGATAGGAGAATCAATACGTTGGGTGGCAAAGGCCCTTTGGCAGAAGAATCACTCCGTTGAGTGGTAGTGGTCCCTCGGTAGGAGAATCAATACGTTGGGTGGCAGTGGTCCCTTGGTAGGAGAATCAATCCGTTGGGTGGCAGAGGTCCCTTGGTAGGAGAATCAATCCGGTGAGTGGCATTGTTCTCTTTGTAGGAGAATCAATCCGTTGGGTGGCAGAGGTCCCTTGGTAGGAGAATCAATCCGGTGAGTGGCATTGTTCTCTTTGTAGGAGAATCAATCCGTTGGGTGGCAGAGGTCCCTTGGTAGGAGAATCAATCCGGTGAGTGGCATTGTTCTCTTTGTAGGAGAATCAATCCGTTGGGTGGCAGAGGTCCCTTGGTAGGAGAATCAATCCGGTGAGTGGCATTGTTCTCTTTGTAGGAGAATCAATCCGTTGGATGGCAGAGGTCCCTTGGTAGGAGAATCAATCCGGTGAGTGGCATTGTTCTCTTTGTAGGAGAATCAATCCGTTGGGTGGCAGAGGTCCCTTGGTAGGAGAATCAATCCGATGAGTGGCATTGTTCTCTTTGTAGGAGAATCAATCCGTTGGGTGGCAGAGGTCCCTTGGTAGGAGAATCAATCCGATGAGTGGCATTGTTCTCTTTATAGGAGAATCAATCCGGTGAGTGGTAGTGGTCCCTTTGTAGGAGAATCAGTCCGTTGGGTGGCAGTGGTCCCTTGGTAGGAGAATCAATACGTTGGGTGGCAAAGGCCCTTTGGCAGAAGAATCACTCCGTTGAGTGGTAGTGGTCCCTTTGTAGGAGAATCAATACGTTAGGTGGCAGTGGTCCCTTGGTAGGAGAATCAATCCGTTGGGTGGCAGAGGTCCCGTGGTAGGAGAATCAATCCGGTGAGTGGCATTGTTCTCTTTGTAGGAGAATCAATCCGTTGGGTGGCAGAGGTCCCTTGGTAGGAGAATCAATCCGGTGAGTGGCAGTGGTCCCTTGGTAGGAGAATCAATACGTTGGGTGGCAGAGGTCCCTTGGTAGGAGAATCAATCCGATGAGTGGCATTGTTCTCTTTGTAGGAGAATCAATCCGTTGGGTGGCAGAGGTCCCTTGGTAGGAGAATCAATCCGGTGAGTGGCAGTGGTCCCTTGGTAGGAGAATCAATACGTTGGGTGGCAGAGGTCCCTTGGTAGGAGAATCAATCCGATGAGTGGCATTGTTCTCTTTGTAGGAGAATCAATCCGTTGGGTGGCAGAGGTCCCTTGGTAGGAGAATCAATCCGGTGAGTGGCAGTGTTCTCTTTATAGGAGAATCAATCCGGTGAGTGGTAGTGGTCCCTTTGTAGGAGAATCAGTCCGTTGGGTGGCAGTGGTCCCTTGGTAGGAGAATCAATACGTTGGGTGGCAAAGGCCCTTTGGCAGAAGAATCACTCCGTTGAGTGGTAGTGGTCCCTTTGTAGGAGAATCAATACGTTAGGTGGCAGTGGTCCCTTGGTAGGAGAATCAATCCGTTGGGTGGCATAGGTCCCTTGGTAGGAGAATCAATCCGGTGAGTGGCATTGTTCTCTTTGTAGGAGAATCAATCCGTTGGGTGGCAGAGGTCCCTTGGTAGGAGAATCAATCCGATGAGTGGCATTGTTCTCTTTGTAGGAGAATCAATCCGTTGGGTGGCAGAGGTCCCTTGGTAGGAGAATCAATCCGGTGAGTGGCATTGTTCTCTTTGTAGGAGAATCAATCCGTTGGGTGGCAGAGGTCCCTTGGTAGGAGAATCAATCCGATGAGTGGCATTGTTCTCTTTGTAGGAGAATCAATCCGTTGGGTGGCAGAGGTCCCTTGGTAGGAGAATCAATCCGGTGAGTGGCAGTGTTCTCTTTATAGGAGAATCAATCCGGTGAGTGGTAGTGGTCCCTTTGTAGGAGAATCAGTCCGTTGGGTGGCAGTGGTCCCTTGGTAGGAGAATCAATACGTTGGGTGGCAAAGGCCCTTTGGCAGAAGAATCACTCCGTTGAGTGGTAGTGGTCCCTTGGTAGGAGAATCAATACGTTGGGTGGCAGTGGTCCCTTGGTAGGAGAATCAATCCGTTGGGTGGCAGAGGTCCCTTGGTAGGAGAATCAATCCGGTGAGTGGCATTGTTCTCTTTGTAGGAGAATCAATCCGTTGGGTGGCAGAGGTCCCTTGGTAGGAGAATCAATCCGATGAGTGGCATTGTTCTCTTTGTAGGAGAATCAATCCGTTGGGTGGCAGAGGTCCCTTGGTAGGAGAATCAATCCGGTGAGTGGCAGTGGTCCCTTGATAGGAGAATCAATACGTTGGGTGGCAAAGGCCCTTTGGCAGAAGAATCACTCCGTTGAGTGGTAGTGGTCCCTTGGTAGGAGAATCAATACGTTGGGTGGCAGTGGTCCCTTGGTAGGAGAATCAATCCGTTGGGTGGCAGAGGTCCCTTGGTAGGAGAATCAATCCGGTGAGTGGCATTGTTCTCTTTGTAGGAGAATCAATCCGTTGGGTGGCAGAGGTCCCTTGGTAGGAGAATCAATCCGGTGAGTGGCATTGTTCTCTTTGTAGGAGAATCAATCCGTTGGGTGGCAGAGGTCCCTTGGTAGGAGAATCAATCCGGTGAGTGGCATTGTTCTCTTTGTAGGAGAATCAATCCGTTGGGTGGCAGAGGTCCCTTGGTAGGAGAATCAATCCGGTGAGTGGCATTGTTCTCTTTGTAGGAGAATCAATCCGTTGGATGGCAGAGGTCCCTTGGTAGGAGAATCAATCCGGTGAGTGGCATTGTTCTCTTTGTAGGAGAATCAATCCGTTGGGTGGCAGAGGTCCCTTGGTAGGAGAATCAATCCGATGAGTGGCATTGTTCTCTTTGTAGGAGAATCAATCCGTTGGGTGGCAGAGGTCCCTTGGTAGGAGAATCAATCCGATGAGTGGCATTGTTCTCTTTATAGGAGAATCAATCCGGTGAGTGGTAGTGGTCCCTTTGTAGGAGAATCAGTCCGTTGGGTGGCAGTGGTCCCTTGGTAGGAGAATCAATACGTTGGGTGGCAAAGGCCCTTTGGCAGAAGAATCACTCCGTTGAGTGGTAGTGGTCCCTTTGTAGGAGAATCAATACGTTAGGTGGCAGTGGTCCCTTGGTAGGAGAATCAATCCGTTGGGTGGCAGAGGTCCCTTGGTAGGAGAATCAATCCGGTGAGTGGCATTGTTCTCTTTGTAGGAGAATCAATCCGTTGGGTGGCAGAGGTCCCTTGGTAGGAGAATCAATCCGGTGAGTGGCAGTGGTCCCTTGGTAGGAGAATCAATACGTTGGGTGGCAGAGGTCCCTTGGTAGGAGAATCAATCCGATGAGTGGCATTGTTCTCTTTGTAGGAGAATCAATCCGTTGGGTGGCAGAGGTCCCTTGGTAGGAGAATCAATCCGGTGAGTGGCAGTGGTCCCTTGGTAGGAGAATCAATACGTTGGGTGGCAGAGGTCCCTTGGTAGGAGAATCAATCCGATGAGTGGCATTGTTCTCTTTGTAGGAGAATCAATCCGTTGGGTGGCAGAGGTCCCTTGGTAGGAGAATCAATCCGGTGAGTGGCAGTGTTCTCTTTATAGGAGAATCAATCCGGTGAGTGGTAGTGGTCCCTTTGTAGGAGAATCAGTCCGTTGGGTGGCAGTGGTCCCTTGGTAGGAGAATCAATACGTTGGGTGGCAAAGGCCCTTTGGCAGAAGAATCACTCCGTTGAGTGGTAGTGGTCCCTTTGTAGGAGAATCAATACGTTAGGTGGCAGTGGTCCCTTGGTAGGAGAATCAATCCGTTGGGTGGCATAGGTCCCTTGGTAGGAGAATCAATCCGGTGAGTGGCATTGTTCTCTTTGTAGGAGAATCAATCCGTTGGGTGGCAGAGGTCCCTTGGTAGGAGAATCAATCCGATGAGTGGCATTGTTCTCTTTGTAGGAGAATCAATCCGTTGGGTGGCAGAGGTCCCTTGGTAGGAGAATCAATCCGGTGAGTGGCATTGTTCTCTTTGTAGGAGAATCAATCCGTTGGGTGGCAGAGGTCCCTTGGTAGGAGAATCAATCCGATGAGTGGCATTGTTCTCTTTGTAGGAGAATCAATCCGTTGGGTGGCAGAGGTCCCTTGGTAGGAGAATCAATCCGGTGAGTGGCAGTGTTCTCTTTATAGGAGAATCAATCCGGTGAGTGGTAGTGGTCCCTTTGTAGGAGAATCAGTCCGTTGGGTGGCAGTGGTCCCTTGGTAGGAGAATCAATACGTTGGGTGGCAAAGGCCCTTTGGCAGAAGAATCACTCCGTTGAGTGGTAGTGGTCCCTTGGTAGGAGAATCAATACGTTGGGTGGCAGTGGTCCCTTGGTAGGAGAATCAATCCGTTGGGTGGCAGAGGTCCCTTGGTAGGAGAATCAATCCGGTGAGTGGCATTGTTCTCTTTGTAGGAGAATCAATCCGTTGGGTGGCAGAGGTCCCTTGGTAGGAGAATCAATCCGATGAGTGGCATTGTTCTCTTTGTAGGAGAATCAATCCGTTGGGTGGCAGAGGTCCCTTGGTAGGAGAATCAATCCGGTGAGTGGCAGTGGTCCCTTGATAGGAGAATCAATACGTTGGGTGGCAAAGGCCCTTTGGCAGAAGAATCACTCCGTTGAGTGGTAGTGGTCCCTTGGTAGGAGAATCAATACGTTGGGTGGCAGTGGTCCCTTGGTAGGAGAATCAATCCGTTGGGTGGCAGAGGTCCCTTGGTAGGAGAATCAATCTGTTGGGTGGCAGAGGTTCCTTAGTAGGAGAATCATTCCGGTGAGTGGCAGCGATCCCTTGTCAGGAGAAGAAGGAATCTCGAGACAGGTTCTTTCCCATATTTCGAATGAAAGAGTTCAGCGGTTTCCAGTCTTCTGAAACGGCCCTGTGTAATTTTTGATCCTGCCACGTGGTCCTCCTTCGTATCTGCTTTTTTCTCTCCGAAGAAGGTTTTTGCAACCAAGAGAAATCTTCTTCCGTGATTTGCAGAGCAAGAGATGTTTTCTTTTCTTATAATATTCTTCCTTCTTGTTTTTGTGCCGTTTGAATTCTGTGGCTGAGTCGGAAGTGCTCCAGGTCCGAATCCGATTCTCCTCACTTCTCCTTCCTTCCTCGCGAGAAAGGTCCTCTTCCGTCTGATGATGGCCTCGAGGCTTCTTCGCAGCTGTCGATCGTCCTTGTGACGAGAATTCTTGTGCAGCGGAAAATCGACGATGAAAAGTCATCACGTGGATTGAAAGATCGGATTGAGCTAAAGGTCAGTTTATTACGGGCAATGTCCGTAATGACCGGAATCTCTTCCTGTTGCGCATCACAGGACAATCCCCTTGGCCCCAGATTGGCGCTTCGATGAAAAATTTCTTTTTCATGGAAATCGATTGCGAGGAGGAGCGAGATCTCCCAAGAGGCCATTTAACCTTCCCGCAGAATAAATGACCTCCAAATGTCTCCACGCGAAATGAATTTGCATGAGAGAGAAGAAAGTAATCACACTAAAGGGGGGTGGAGGAGTTTAGGCTACACTCACCGCTCGAGGCACTCTTACGCAGGTGGCCACTGCGTTGCCAATGACGTCAGACCGCCACTGCTCCGACTGCTGCTGCTCTCGTGACGATGACGTCATCTGCCCGTTCCATTCGGTCGATGAATTCTTCTGTTGGGAGATAAGCAAAAGAGAACACATAAATTGTGTTCGTCTGCAGACGGATCATACGATTACAGCGAATCCTTGATTTACAGAAGGGTTGCGTTCGGAACGAAATTCCTTTCAACGGATCGTCTTCCCCCATTGAGCGCCATTTGATAGCGATAGATCAGTTCTTACAGAATTTTTCTTTTCAGAATTAAAACTATATATAAGTTTAATTTTTGATTCTTTTAAGTAGATTTGAATCAAAAAGGATAAAATCATTGTTCTAACCCTTTCAATGCTTACTGGGTTGATCTCGTCGTCATTTGTATTTCTCGTTTCATTAACTGTCAGAATATGTTGCACATGGAACAATAATGGTACAGATGGGATCATATTGTAAGGAATGAAAATGGAAAGCGAATGCGAATGGGGAAAAATCACTCGCTTCCCCTATTACAAGAAATTGAGCAGCGACGAACGAATCGGTAGTGAGCGTTGAAAGGGTTAATCATTTTTCTTATAAATCCCACTGCACTTAATAATTCTAATCCGCCCTAAAGCTGCTGAATGGTGTTTGAGATGGATTAGTCTCGTGGAGAGGAGTTAGTAGAGAGTTGAGGAAGACAACCACGTGATCGAAGAGGAATCAATAGAGATAATTAAATAATCCAAAACATAAAGTCTGGGGATGACCAAAGCATCCTTGATGCCAGTCATTGTTACATTTGAAGCTGTAAAATGAAAGAAACCTTTTCCAAAAATACTCGGTTGCTGCGGAATCTTTTGCTCTCCAACTGCTCAGATATGTATACGATTTCGGTGCGAGCGAAATGCCGTGTAAAGGGTTCATACCGTCAATCGAGGGCATCCGTGTCTACGAGGAGTCGATCTTTATTCGGAAGCAAAACTCGACTGACGGGGGGGGGGGTCGCTTTCTCTTGCAGCGAAGGGGCCGAGAAAGCCACAATCGTAATCTACAATTTCGAGGTTCCTAATTGTTCCTGGGCCTAGATTTTTCTCCGCTGAACTCCACCCTCCCCACGGTGAGAAGGGCGGGGGGGGGGGGGGCGATGCCTTTAAATAAAGGTAAGGACGGGCCGAAATCCTTACTCGTTGATGCACCTCTTCGACATCACAAAGGCATTAGAATGAAATGGTAGGATTCGACATCGATTTCGATTCATATCAATAAAGGATTAGAGCATGTGATGACATCACAGACCTCTGTGATGTCATCAAAGAGGAAAAAATGCTTTGCTTTTATGCAGATCTTTAAAACTCTCTCTTTGAAAACATCCAATGACTTTTGCCCTTAACTGTTGTTATTAAATTTTGCAACACATTCCGTTGCTTTCCACTCACCTCCTCCTCTTCTTCCTCTTCCCATCCTATTCTTTTTCCATTTCCTTTCCTGTTGATGGGCAGAAATAACTGATTGATTCTTTTCGATGTTCCCATTCCCGTCACAAACCCTCAGAAGGTTTCTTCTGCGATGGCATTAGCAGACGATTCGAAGAAAACGAAACGGAACGAGGCGGATTCTGAGGACGAGGATCCTGTGGCCACTGAAGCACGTGACATGAAACGCGTATACCTCGATTAGCTGAACACGAACCGCAATAATCAATATATCGTAAAAACTTTTAAAAGTTACAGTGATAAAAATAATGTATAAAGAAAGTAATTCCTTGACAAAAACTTGTGAGACATTTACGAATTTAAAAACTAAGCAAAAAAATTAGTTTAATAAATTTTATCCTACAGATGGAAAAAAAAAGGTTTTGTGAATAATAATATTACTAAAATCAAAAAAACAAACTTGAATGTAAAAATATCTAATGGTAAAGTTTTGAAGTTTTAATATATTTTTATCTCTTCCTTTATATAAACAAAGTTAAAATCGTAAAAATTTATAATAAATACAATTTTATTCTTATCTTTCTTTTTCAGATGAAAGTTTTGAATGTGCATCTCATTCGATTTAGAGCAGGCGTGTCCAACACGCGGCCCTGGACAGCTAGTAATGCGGCCCACAAAATCGTAAAGTTTACGTGTTTACGACATAAGTTTTCAACATGATTATGTGATTTTCAGCGAGTTTTTAATATCCCACTAGTTTTATGTTGCCCTTTTTTAATTTTACAATAAAAAACATAAGAAAATGACTGAAGTTTTATTATTCATGTACATTAACTATATTATATATTTTATGTGCAGCCCAAAACAGTTCATCTTCACTGATTGTGGCCCAGGGAAGTCAAAAGGTTGGACACGCCTGGTTTAGACCAAATTGTTCGCAACCTCTGATCGGCGAATCCCTCTGAGCACCAAACGTAATTAATTTCATCTTTATTTAGATTCCAGCCAATCATGCAGCGGGAAAAAATGGGTTTCGTATTATCGATGCTTCATTTCTATCGCCTTTCCGAATGAAATGTCCGTTTCTCTTCTGGTGAGGACGACCCTCGGTTCGAGTGCAGTTGTTTACTCACAGATTCAATGAGGTGGGCCATTTCCTTCCTCATTGAGAGGAATTGCTCTAGTTTTCGATGACGTTCTATTTCTTTCTCAACAATTTTTAATGTTTTTTACATTGCAATTACCGATATATTATTACACGTTGGAGAACAGACGCTTGTGAAGTTTCGTGATTTCGAATTTCCTTGCGCTGGAAGAGTTAATTTAATATTGAAAAGGAATTATGGACGTTCAATTTACTTAAGGTAGGTTTCCTGCCAATTTCTAAGAGGCATTTTGGCGGAAATATCCGAAAGAATAATTGGAATATTTCCGAACGAGCCCATACTCCATGGCAGAGACTTGGTTCTCCCACATAACATTTGGCAGTCGCAACACAACCCCTCATATTTCCCACGGTCAGTAGGGGACACCGATGGGCTTGGAAAGGCCGCCATCCGTCCGATGGGACGTTAAGCCGTGGCCCCGTGTGCGGGAGAGCCATACTCTGTGCACGTTAAAGAACACGCTGGATGTCCTTGACGGGAGGCTACCATCTGTCTCTCAACAGCTGTTCCAGTGGGTCCCCTCACCTAACCTTCTCTGAGTCTTTCGGGGTCCTGGCCATTTAGCCCATGGTGTGCAAAAAAGTGCCGCTCAGAGGTAAAACATCCCAAACAACCCAACCCATACTCCATTTCAACTAAGCTGAGACCTAACCTAAATGAACAGTGCGACACTGAGAAGTCCTTCCTAACATCATTACACCGAGAAGTCCTTCCTAACATCATTACACTGAGAAGTCCTTCCTAACATCATTACACTGAGAAGTCCTTCCTAACATCATTACACCGAGAAGTCCTTCCTAACATCATTACACTGAGAAGTCCTTCCTAACATCATTACACTGAGAAGTCCTTCCTAACATCATTATACTGAGAAGTCTTTCCTAACATCATTACACTGAGAAGTTTTTCCTAACATCATTACACTGAGAAGTCCTTCCTAACATCATTACACTGAGAAGAAACTGTTATTATTGGTTACATTTGGAGGTCTCATTTACGAGCACATATCAAACATGCGGATCACAGAAAAGGGGGGACTTGGAAGGCAAAAGGTAAGGATCGAGAAATCAGAGGAAGGAGTCGAAGGAATAGGAGGATCGAATGGTCAAAGAGCAGAATCGAAAGAAGAAGAAGGTGATCGAGGAGTCAAAGAGAGGAATAGTAGGAAGAAGGAAGAGGATCGTAGGACCAAAAGGAGAAAAGGATTGAGGAGCCAAACTAAAGGATTCGAAAGAAAAGAATCGAGGAGCGAAAGAGATTTTCAAAAGAAATGGAAGTTTCGAGGATTTGCCTTCAAATCGATGAAAAAGGAAAAATAATAAAAAATAAATACCCCCTCAAGCAGCTGCTTGCCACAGAGGTCTGACAGGAGCCTGTCAGTTTATATGCCATAGTAGAAGGTCTGAGAGGATGGCAGGACAAGAATTATTTTTTTTTGACGAAAGAAACGATTTTCAGTGTTGGTTCCGGGAGATCCGAAGTGAAGAAATAATTGAAAAATATTTAGAGATCGTTACGGCTGATTCAGTTTCGTTAACGATCATGAGAAAAGAACTGAATCATCTTTGGGATCATTTCCACTGCAGATGAAGACATTAGCTAAAAAAAACTTCTTTATTTCAATCTAGAAAGGTTTTCGGAAAATGTGGAACCTCTGCAAAAGAAATATCGTTTTCATGTTGCATCTCCCCAAGGGACGAGGTTCATCTCGATTAATGAGTCCCGATCATTCTATTAAAAGAAGGAATTCTTTTGCAGTTAGAGGATGCAACCTCAAGTGCATCTTGAAAGCAATATAACAATCGTTTCGAGAGAGAAGTGAAACGAATTTCTATTGTCCTATATGGGGGTGGAACGCTATTGGAGGGGGAAAGCACACACTTGAAGAATGTTATTTATGAACAGTAAAAATGGTAATGAAATAGCACATGCTAATAAAGCCTAAGTATGAATGTAAAATTATAAATAAATACCCCCTCAAGCAGCTGCTTGCCACAGAGGTCTGACAGGAGCCTGTCAGTTTATATGCCACAGTAGAAGGTCTGAGAGGATGGCAGGACCTCAGCAGAAAAACGAGACACACATCCATGCCTTACCCAGGGCTCGAACCCAGGTCCCTTAGATCAGTAGCCAAGCGCGCTAACCTACCCAGAGTTAACAGATGTGAAAGTGAGATAACATCCTCATCCTTAAGAACCCATCAGGAAGCAGTCTGATAAAATGCACTCTTATTTTCACATAATTAATCCTTATTTTAAAAGCCCGAAAAAACTCTCTCTGAGCGGCACTTTTTTTCACGCAATTTCACACCGCAAAAATGCTCTCACGGTTTTACCATTTATGACGAAAACTTGAAAAAAAAAAACGTTTTAGGATAGAGTAATTGTGATAAAAAGAGAAAGTAATTGGTTTTTTGATAGAGTAATTGAGATAAAAGAGGTAGCGTTTGGATAGGTTAAAAAGGTACGCGTTTGGATAAAAGAGGTAACGTTTGTTTTTTATGGCGCCAAAGAGGTATGGAACGAACGATATATTTAAAATGACAGAAAAGCTTAAAATAAGGAAATGGATGGACCAGGTCTATAGATTTTTTTTTCTACCAAGCGGTTGGCAACATTGCCGGGTTGGGTTGTTTTACCTCTGAGCGGCACTTTTTTTGCACAGCATTGGCTAAATGGCCAGGTCACAAGGACCCCCGAAGGCTCAGAGAAGGTTGGGGGAGGGTATTCATTGGAACAGCTGTTGGAAGACATATGGTAGCCTCCCGTCAAGGACATCCAGAATGTTCTTTAACGTGCACAGGGTATGGCTCTCTTGCATATGGGACCACGATTTAACGTCCCATATGACAGACGGCGGCCTTTCCAAGCCCATTGGTGTCCCTTACTGACCGTGGACAAGGCAAGGAATTTTGCAGAGATAAAACTCAACGCTGACCCATCTAGGACTCGAACCAGGAAACTGCAGATTACGAGCCTGGTGCGCTACAGACTGAGCCACCACCCGCCTCACAACATTGCCGTGAAGAGTGCTGGGAAGGGCAGCGCGTGGTACCACGTTGTGATGATCTCGCTCCGATTCTGTTGGCCAGAATGTGATGTACTCCTCCGCTCCGGATGCGATGGGCTGGATCATATGTCGTGGCCGCCAGAGGACGATGAATTTGTCCCTTAATTACCTTCCCCCTTACTTCGTTGAAATGACCGTTTCGCGGTTGTTATACCCGTACCGACGTATGCCTCAGATTTGCTGCGTTAAATGACGAATGAAAATATGTCCAACAATTCACAAATGAGAGATGTATAAGGACAGACACAGTTTATTTACACTTATATGCCGTCACGTGCTGGGGATGCTCTCAACTCCGCAGACATTTGCTGCCAACAATTACACAATGGGGTGGAGAACCGCACCCTTTGCAGATTCACGCTTTACCGACCTCAAACTCTGCGAAAGGATGATTAACCTTCACCTACAATGTGGTTCACACAGAATCCACAGAACTGGATCAGATTCACCAAGAATCTCCATTCTCACTTAGAATCGAACCCTCTCCTTAAGGGATTCCTTTGAGTAAGGGCGGTGTCCTTTTGACGCGTGTCCAAACGATCTTCCTGTTCGACAGCTACGCTCCAAACTGTTCTTTCTTTAATGCGTGCTAGCCTCCTGCGCTGACACTTGCTCCCTAGGCTAGTTGTAAAAAGGCCATAAAAGGGCTTTTGGGACCCGTCATCTCATGCAGGGAGTCAGCTCAGACCCGAAAACAACCTACATGAGTCACATCCCCACAATAGCACTTCCAAGAACACACTTAATACATAAAAATATTTACAAAAACAAAAATACAATAAAATGTAGCAATAAATAAAAATAAATAAATTAGAGGGACACGTGTCTCTCAGAACTGAACGGGGAACGGAATTTTGGTCGATTAAATCGTATGTTGATCGAAATTTTAATGAATGTCGAGAATGAAAGGGATCGGAAATACAAAAATACTTTTCGTCTGCTAAGTGTTTTGAAATATCTGTCCAACTCTACAAGGGAGGATGCTGGGAATATGGGAGTTGGGGGGGGAGTGTTCAAATGAAGAGGGGGACGCCTCATCAGGTCAATGGGGTCAACGTCTTCAAAGTTCCTGAGTCACTAAAATTCAAATCTTTGTAAATTGGATTTTTCTTCGAACTATTTCGTCTAAGAATTCGATTAGCAAAAAAAAACCGATCCTCTCTTATTGGTTCAGTAAGAAAACGTTATTAAGTGAAACATGCTTATCAGAATTCAATTAAAATTAATCCAAGACTCATGAGGATACAGCATTTATCAAATTATTTCCTTAAAGCTTTAACTGAAATACGGATTTAATTCTTTTCAGCCGCGACCCAAGAAGAAATGAAAATGAGAATTTAAGATTTGAACTAAGACAAAAAAAATTAACTGAATTTCTTTATTGCACAATCATCGTTTTATTCCTCGATGTTGCCAATTCACGTATCATAAATGTTGTACTTACCAATATCATCCTCATGATGCAATCGAATCCCTAAAACGAAAGGAAAAAGTTCTCAATGACATTTCCATTGAAGAATTTCTATATAAAATAAAAAATAAATACCCCCTCAAGCAGCTGCTTGCCACAGAGGTCTGACAGGAGCCTGTCAGTTTATATGCCACAGTATAAGTAAAATAAATAAATAAATACCTCCTCAAGCAGCTGCTTGCCACAGAGGTCTGACAGGAGCCTGTCAGTTTATATGCCACAATAGAAGGTCTGAGAGGATGGCAGGACCTCAGCAGAAAAACGATACATACATCCATGCCTTATCCGGGGCTCGAACCCAGGTCCCTTAGATCAGTAGCCAAGTGCACTAACCACTCGGCCATGGGACGGAAACTAAGCAGAAAATCACTCAAGAAACATATTTGTTTTCACCTTTTTTCTCAGAAGGGCACTTAGTAAAAACCAATCATTAAATAGACTGAAATACAACAACAATAACACTGGATTACAAGGTTTTTATAACATGAACAATCGTAGCTGCCTTTGACTATTTTTCGGGTGCTGATTTCAGATCTGGCCTTAAAAAATGGCTAGCACGTCACGTTTTTATGTTATTGGTCATTTTGACTCCTATAAAGATCTTCCTATACCAACACCCCCAGGCAACAGGGAGGATACTAGATACTTTACTTTTTGTGGCTGGCAACACTGATTGCCAAGTGGGAGAAAACGTGTAACAGTAACCTAACCTCAGACAGCCATTCCTGTTGTTTTCATTGTAGGAGGAACACGTGCTGTACGTTTAAGAGTGAATTTTGGCGTTTAAATGTCACAAAGGCGGCGTCGCGGATGTGTTAATGTGCCAGATAAGTTTTATTATGTGTGTGGAAATTATATTTTAAAATCCCAGGGTCGTTCTTTGACAAAGATTGTGAAGAAAGCGTACAACTTGTATTTTGGATGTCGTGTTGGAGGTCAGGACAAAACACGTGTTCCACATTTCGTGCTTTGTTGACCAGAGTGAATGGCTGAAAGGTAAGATAAAAATCCATGCCCTTTGCAGTTCCAATGGTTTTGGTGTGAGCCAACTAGTCACTTGCATGATTGCTATTTTTGTTTAAATAAAGTATTGGGCTTTTCAAAAAAGGAAAAAAGAAAAATACGATATCCAAATGTGTCTTCTGCCACAAGGCCAGTTCCTCATGGAGAAGATCTTCCTATACCAACACCTCCAACTAACTGGGAGGAGATGGATTCACACTCATCAGAGGAAGATTTTGAGGCGCATACAGATTTTGATCTTACATACACCCCGAAAATGTCAGACGAGCCTCATCTGATTCAGCAAAATCAACTAAATGATCTTGTTCGAGACCTAGGACTTTCCAAACAACAAACTGAGGTTTTAGGTACAAGACTTCAAGAGTGGAATCTTCTGGCCAAGGGTAGCAGAGTTTCTCTGTTCAGAAAGAGAAATTTGTCTTTAACTGCTTATTACGAGATGCAAGATGGTTTGTGTTTCTGCACAGATATTTCAGGGCTGATGGAAGAAATTGGAACAACTCACCACCCTACAGGCGTCTATTTATAGATTCGTCAAAATTCAGCTTAAAGCCTGTCCTTTTGCATAAAGGAAACCAAAAACCTTCCATTCCAGTGACACACACTGTGGGAATGAAGGAAACTTATGAAAGCATGGAAAAAATACTCACTGGTATAAAATATGACCAGTTCAAGTAGACAATATGTGATGACTTAAAAGTCGTATCTCTCTTGCTCGGGCTTCAATAAGGAGGCTTCACAAAAGTTTGCTGTTTTCTGTGTTTGTGGGACAGTAGGGCCAGAAAGGAACACTACAAAATAAAAGACTGGCCCAAAAGAGATATTTTTATTCCTGGAAAGAGTAATGTAAGGTGTAAACCTCTAGTTGACCCCTCTGATGTTCTGCTCCCACCACTACACATCAAACTGGGGCTTATGAAAAACTCTGTAAAGGCTATGGACAAAACTGGTAAAGGGTTTTTGCACTTGAAGGAAATATTTCCCGAACTAAGTGATACCAAACACAAAGAAGGGATTTTAGTTGATCCTCAGATCAGGAAGCTACTGAATGATACTGTCTTCGTAGAAAAACTGAATATGAAGGAGCGCGCTGCATGGAAATCCTTCACGTCTGTGGTCCAGGGTTTTCTGGGGAATCAGAAAGAGGAAAACTACCATCAGCTCATTCAAGATCTTCTCAAAAACTATCAAAATCTTGGCTGCCGAATGTCTTTGAAGATCCATTTGTTACACTCACATCTCGACTTCTTTCTCAAGAACTCAGGAGCTGTCAGTGATGAGCAATGGGAAATATTTCACCAGGATATCCGAACCATGGAGGAGAGATACCAAGGCAGGTGGGACCCAAAATGATGGCTGACTACTGCTGGTTCTTGCAGAAGTATGATATCTCAGCACATAAAAGACAAAAATGAACTTTTTTTAAGTATAAAACATCCTTACCTATGTTTTCTTATTTTGCGTTTTCAATATTATTTCATTTGTTACTTTATATTCAGTGGTCTATAAATATAATGTTTCTAATTTTTTTCATTGTAATCATGTAATAAATTAATGAGTCTTAAGTTGCAATTTAACAAAATAGTCTTTATTTTCATTTCCCAGAAATGTGTATTCAGTAAAATTTGAAATACATCAATCCGTAATTTAAATAAACTGCACGTGCTGCATATTTTTCGCAGCCATATTTGAATTTCGCACCCCAATATTAGTTAAAAACATCCTTTTTGACCAATGTTATATAAAGAAAGTTTCAATTTTGTTTTCTAGTGTAATTAAAAAAGGAAAAATAATCACTGATAAGAAAAGCAGAAGAAAGATGTGCAAGTGATTCTTTTAACCAGAATCTCGCATCCACTGATACAAAAGAAAGTTCCAACAAAGTCGCAATCTTCCTTGGATGACAACCCCAGTCAGGGGTCGAAATATTAGGATATTAACTCACGAGTAAGTGATTCTATTTGTCTTAAGTTCCAAATGGATATTAATCTCGCTAATCTTTTTCACGGTTAGTTAATTTCGCGAAGCCCCTTGCAAAAACATTCTGGAGTAATCGTGTCATTTACGAATGCTGTGATTTGAAAATGGTTTCAGGTAATTACAAACTTCAATAAGTTGTTTTAAATTTCTGATCAGTACATGACTTAAGATTATTCAGTTTATTTTCAGAAGAGTAAAAATATGGAGCAAATTTCGAGCTAAGTGGCCGCTCGAGCCCACTTGAAGGGCAATCCTTGCCCTCCGGCCTCGCAGAAATTCACTCGCCGTCTCTGCTTGAAACAGCCTGCATTAATCAAGTTCGAAAAGTGCTAAGCTTTGGCTATTAAGAACACTAAAAGTACGATAATTTCTTCCGGTTTTAATGATAGGAGTTCTTCATCAGGTGCAGTCCTAAACCAAACACTGTCTCCAAGTGGACTTTGTCGCAATTTAATTTCAGTCACGTGGTCTCTTTTGGACTTAACAAGCATTTTAATAACAATATAAATATAGGGAGCAACTGACACTCTCTCTAAACGACTACTTGAATGAAATAAATTAAACCGTTTACATCGATAGTGAATGTAGTCTCGTTGGAAGAGTTTCAGTCCATAATTATTTACAGATCCGAAACAGTTTTCGTTTCGATCCTTCTCAGAGGCGATGATGAGGAGAGGACTGCCATTCACGGGATGCCTTTAAAACTATGACGTCAATGACATTTGGCTGTCTTGTTTGGCAAAGAGCTTTCACATCAGACATCGCGGAACAAAGATAAAGATTCGAGTCCACTCGGCTTTCATTCTGTTTCCGCATTTCGTTTTCAGATAAGTGTAAAAAGAAATTGATTTCTCGAACTGTAGCTAGTTGGAAACGGAGGAAAGAAATAATTATCGCAGTATCTGTCGATATTCCGCCATGTTCTTAACTACGGACGCCATTTGCAGATATTTGTCCCGCAAATTCCTGGAGGGATTCGAAAACCATTCTCTAAAAGGGAAAGATTTGGAAAAACACCTTCCCTCTATGGGAAGAATTTAACGATCCAGATTTCACCTTCAGTTGACGCCTTCGTCCTAGTCATGGGCAATATCATTATCAATTTAGCAATCATGTGGGCTGTAACTTTTCCTACTTAAAAAGGAAACACGAACCCTTAAATGTTTAACCCACTTGAACCCTTAAAACTGAAACTTATTTCTGAATTCACCTCCTTCGGAAAGCAACGCTTCACAACTCTTCTTGTCTGAAATATTCTGAGGCATCAGTCGCCTTTGCAAGATCATCGCTTGGAGAGATTTTTTGATGCCGTCTTCGATTTATAAATTGGCGTCATTCCACCTCGACTGCAAATGGCAGAGGGATCAGCCAGCAAGCGATTCTTTCTAGCTTTGAAAGGAGGAAAATGAGTTCCGGATCTGATGGAAGGGGGGAGAGTTGGAAACGAAAACATTTCTGAGAGAAATGATCTCCCTCCGAACAAAGCGAGATCGTTTCAGCTGATTCCGTCATCTTCTGGTCAGTGAGAGATGAATTTTCTTTCAAATCTGCCTCCTTCGTGGCTACGTCAGCAGTGGAAAGGAACGGAGATTATGTGACATACGATGCGTCGCTGTTGAACGAGGAGGTTCAAAACGAGATTCAGATCGGTAGTCCTTAAACTGAGTAGCAGATCCCGAGAAACTTAAACTGGAATAAGCACTGGACTCGAAGTAGGACGAATGAAACAGGGAAGAGAAATTCCATTGGAAAGGAACACTGAAGAGTGGAATGGTCTTGAACAACGAATCGATTTGTTGACGTTGAGAGCTTTTTATACTCTATTTCGTCATATTCATTCAATTGCAAAAGAATTCGTATCTCTACTCACCCGATTCTGTTGCCTAGCAACGGAGCATCGGTTCTCTCTTTCGCAACACTGCTCGTACACCTGCGGGGGGAAAGAAAAGGGGGAAAGATTAGTCAAGCTCCGATCACGCAAACTTTCCTTCGTTTTCTTAACATGAATCAACGGAAACGAAACCTCCCTTAGAGAGAAAACCAGAAGCTGAGGCATGTCTCCTCACCACGAGGGGATGAGGAATCGAAACCTCATCCATGATCTCTCTCCGGAGGAGAGATGAATCTCCTCGCTAAAATTATGTCGCCGAAAGTGTGGCTAACGCGATTCTTCGGTGGCAGCACTTTCGCTCTTAATCACGATATCATATTGATTGATAGTTTCCGTTCATTGGTCCTTAATTAACTTATATATGCAACATCTATTTCCACTAGGATTGCAAAAAAGAAGATAATTCTTTGCATAAACCTCTACATTAGTTTGCTTCGATAAATGAAACGAGTGCCCTGAACGTCGTTCTCCTTCCACAGTGGATCTCATCAAAACCTCCAAACATTTCTGCCTCCTTTGCACGCGCTGCTTAACTTCCGACATCCGTTCATACGTCATCGTAGTTGAAGCTGGACTTTTCGGTTGTGTTAACATCTCACGGCAATGTCCAAAACTTTAACTTCTTGCATTTACTTGAATTTTGTGGTCCACATATTCGTGACATTGCTTAAGTTTTTAGATGACAACTGAATTACAGGCAGAAGATAATAGCTAAAGGAGAGAGAGGATATGACGTCATTTCGCTTCTAAGGGTAAAGGAAACTCACATTTCGCGGAAAATGAAGCTCAGCAATTTATTTCAAGAAAAAATAGCAGACGATGGTGGCCGCCATGGATGTTACCAAGTGGAGAGAAAAAGGGGGGATTCAAGATTTGGAGGGAAAAAAAATATATTATATCCAGAGAGTAGAAAAGAAAAGCATAAGCTATGAATGCGGAAAAATCTTATGTCGATATTTCCACCCTGGAGCAGATTAATTCTTTTCATTTTCTCTTAGCTCTTGAAGAGAAGGCGACTGTCGCAGAAACTTTCTTGTTTTGGGAGATTAATTCCGAAATATTTCTCAAACAACAAATCAGGGACAATGTTAAGCGCATGCTCATTGGCGTGCGACTCTATTGGCGCGCAAAACAGAAGAGTGGAGAAAACTGCGTCTCTAAGGAGTCGATTTCTGCAGTGCGATTCAAATTCATTGCATCGCAAAACAGAAGAGTGGAGAAAACTGCGTCTCTAAGGAGTCGATTTCTGCAGTGCGATTCAAATTCATTGCATCGCAAAACAGAAGAGTGGAGAAAACTGCGTCTCTAAGGAGTCGATTTCTGCAGTGCGATTCAAATTCATTGCATCGCAAAACAGAAGAGTGGAGAAAACTGCGTCTCTAAGGAGTCGATTTCTGCAGTGCGATTCAAATTCATTGCATCGCAAAACAGAAGAGTGGAGAAAACTGCGTCTCTAAGGAGTCGATTTCTGCAGTGCGATTCAAATTCATTGCATCGCAAAACAGAAGAGTGGAGAAAACTGCGTCTCTAAGGAGTCGATTTCTGCAGTGCGATTCAAATTCATTGCATCGCAAAACAGAAGAGTGGAGAAAACTGCGTCTCTAAGGAGTCGATTTCTGCAGTGCGATTCAAATTCATTGCATCGCAAAACAGAAGAGTGGAGAAAACTGCGTCTCTAAGGAGTCGATTTCTGCAGTGCGATTCAAATTCATTGCATCGCAAAACAGAAGAGTGGAGAAAACTGCGTCTCTAAGGAGTCGATTTCTGCAGTGCGATTCAAATTCATTGCATCGCAAAACAGAAGAGTGGAGAAAACTGCGTCTCTAAGGAGTCGATTTCTGCAGTGCGATTCAAATTCATTGCATCGCAAAACAGAAGAGTGGAGAAAACTGCGTCTCTAAGGAGTCGATTTCTGCAGTGCGATTCAAATTCATTGCATCGCAAAACAGAAGAGTGGAGAAAACTGCGTCTCTAAGGAGTCGATTTCTGCAGTGCGATTCAAATTCATTGCATCGCAAAACAGAAGAGTGGAGAAAACTGCGTCTCTAAGGAGTCGATTTCTGCAGTGCGATTCAAATTCATTGCATCGCAAAACAGAAGAGTGGAGAAAACTGCGTCTCTAAGGAGTCGATTTCTGCAGTGCGATTCAAATTCATTGCATCGCAAAACAGAAGAGTGGAGAAAACTGCGTCTCTAAGGAGTCGATTTCTGCAGTGCGATTCAAATTCATTGCATCGCAAAACAGAAGAGTGGAGAAAACTGCGTCTCTAAGGAGTCGATTTCTGCAGTGCGATTCAAATTCATTGCATCGCAAAACAGAAGAGTGGAGAAAACTGCGTCTCTAAGGAGTCGATTTCTGCAGTGCGATTCAAATTCATTGCATCGCAAAACAGAAGAGTGGAGAAAACTGCGTCTCTAAGGAGTCGATTTCTGCAGTGCGATTCAAATTCATTGCATCGCAAAACAGAAGAGTGGAGAAAACTGCGTCTCTAAGGAGTCGATTTCTGCAGTGCGATTCAAATTCATTGCATCGCAAAACAGAAGAGTGGAGAAAACTGCGTCTCTAAGGAGTCGATTTCTGCAGTGCGATTCAAATTCATTGCATCGCAAAACAGAAGAGTGGAGAAAACTGCGTCTCTAAGGAGTCGATTTCTGCAGTGCGATTCAAATTCATTGCATCGCAAAACAGAAGAGTGGAGAAAACTGCGTCTCTAAGGAGTCGATTTCTGCAGTGCGATTCAAATTCATTGCATCGCAAAACAGAAGAGTGGAGAAAACTGCGTCTCTAAGGAGTCGATTTCTGCAGTGCGATTCAAATTCATTGCATCGCAAAACAGAAGAGTGGAGAAAACTGCGTCTCTAAGGAGTCGATTTCTGCAGTGCGATTCAAATTCATTGCATCGCAAAACAGAAGAGTGGAGAAAACTGCGTCTCTAAGGAGTCGATTTCTGCAGTGCGATTCAAATTCATTGCATCGCAAAACAGAAGAGTGGAGAAAACTGCGTCTCTAAGGAGTCGATTTCTGCAGTGCGATTCAAATTCATTGCATCGCAAAACAGAAGAGTGGAGAAAACTGCGTCTCTAAGGAGTCGATTTCTGCAGTGCGATTCAAATTCATTGCATCGCAAAACAGAAGAGTGGAGAAAACTGCGTCTCTAAGGAGTCGATTTCTGCAGTGCGATTCAAATTCATTGCATCGCAAAACAGAAGAGTGGAGAAAACTGCGTCTCTAAGGAGTCGATTTCTGCAGTGCGATTCAAATTCATTGCATCGCAAAACAGAAGAGTGGAGAAAACTGCGTCTCTAAGGAGTCGATTTCTGCAGTGCGATTCAAATTCATTGCATCGCAAAACAGAAGAGTGGAGAAAACTGCGTCTCTAAGGAGTCGATTTCTGCAGTGCGATTCAAATTCATTGCATCGCAAAACAGAAGAGTGGAGAAAACTGCGTCTCTAAGGAGTCGATTTCTGCAGTGCGATTCAAATTCATTGCATCGCAAAACAGAAGAGTGGAGAAAACTGCGTCTCTAAGGAGTCGATTTCTGCAGTGCGATTCAAATTCATTGCATCGCAAAACAGAAGAGTGGAGAAAACTGCGTCTCTAAGGAGTCGATTTCTGCAGTGCGATTCAAATTCATTGCATCGCAAAACAGAAGAGTGGAGAAAACTGCGTCTCTAAGGAGTCGATTTCTGCAGTGCGATTCAAATTCATTGCATCGCAAAACAGAAGAGTGGAGAAAACTGCGTCTCTAAGGAGTCGATTTCTGCAGTGCGATTCAAATTCATTGCATCGCAAAACAGAAGAGTGGAGAAAACTGCGTCTCTAAGGAGTCGATTTCTGCAGTGCGATTCAAATTCATTGCATCGCAAAACCGAAGAGTGGAGAAAACTGCGTCTCTAAGGAGTCGATTTCTGCAGTGCGATTCAAATTCATTGCATCGCAAAACAGAAGAGTGGAGAAAACTGCGTCTCTAAGGAGTCGATTTCTGCAGTGCGATTCAAATTCATTGCATCGCAAAACAGAAGAGTGGAGAAAACTGCGTCTCTAAGGAGTCGATTTCTGCAGTGCGATTCAAATTCATTGCATCGCAAAACAGAAGAGTGGAGAAAACTGCGTCTCTAAGGAGTCGATTTCTGCAGTGCGATTCAAATTCATTGCATCGCAAAACCGAAGAGTGGAGAAAACTGCGTCTCTAAGGAGTCGATTTCTGCAGTGCGATTCAAATTCATTGCATCGCAAAACAGAAGAGTGGAGAAAACTGCGTCTCTAAGGAGTCGATTTCTGCAGTGCGATTCAAATTCATTGCATCGCAAAACAGAAGAGTGGAGAAAACTGCGTCTCTTAGGAGTCGATTTCTGCAGTGCGATTCAAATTCATTGCATCGCAAAACAGAAGAGTGGAGAAAACTGCGTCTCTAAGGAGTCGATTTCTGCAGTGCGATTCAAATTCATTGCATCGCAAAACAGAAGAGTGGAGAAAACTGCGTCTCTAAGGAGTCGATTTCTGCAGTGCGATTCAAATTCATTGCATCGCAAAACAGAAGAGTGGAGAAAACTGCGTCTCTAAGGAGTCGATTTCTGCAGTGCGATTCAAATTCATTGCATCGCAAAACAGAAGAGTGGAGAAAACTGCGTCTCTAAGGAGTCGATTTCTGCAGTGCGATTCAAATTCATTGCATCGCAAAACAGAAGAGTGGAGAAAACTGCGTCTCTAAGGAGTCGATTTCTGCAGTGCGATTCAAATTCATTGCATCGCAAAACAGAAGAGTGGAGAAAACTGCGTCTCTAAGGAGTCGATTTCTGCAGTGCGATTCAAATTCATTGCATCGCAAAACAGAAGAGTGGAGAAAACTGCGTCTCTAAGGAGTCGATTTCTGCAGTGCGATTCAAATTCATTGCATCGCAAAACAGAAGAGTGGAGAAAACTGCGTCTCTAAGGAGTCGATTTCTGCAGTGCGATTCAAATTCATTGCATCGCAAAACAGAAGAGTGGAGAAAACTGCGTCTCTAAGGAGTCGATTTCTGCAGTGCGATTCAAATTCATTGCATCGCAAAACAGAAGAGTGGAGAAAACTGCGTCTCTAAGGAGTCGATTTCTGCAGTGCGATTCAAATTCATTGCATCGCAAAACAGAAGAGTGGAGAAAACTGCGTCTCTAAGGAGTCGATTTCTGCAGTGCGATTCAAATTCATTGCATCGCAAAACAGAAGAGTGGAGAAAACTGCGTCTCTAAGGAGTCGATTTCTGCAGTGCGATTCAAATTCATTGCATCGCAAAACAGAAGAGTGGAGAAAACTGCGTCTCTAAGGAGTCGATTTCTGCAGTGCGATTCAAATTCATTGCATCGCAAAACAGAAGAGTGGAGAAAACTGCGTCTCTAAGGAGTCGATTTCTGCAGTGCGATTCAAATTCATTGCATCGCAAAACAGAAGAGTGGAGAAAACTGCGTCTCTAAGGAGTCGATTTCTGCAGTGCGATTCAAATTCATTGCATCGCAAAACAGAAGAGTGGAGAAAACTGCGTCTCTAAGGAGTCGATTTCTGCAGTGCGATTCAAATTCATTGCATCGCAAAACAGAAGAGTGGAGAAAACTGCGTCTCTAAGGAGTCGATTTCTGCAGTGCGATTCAAATTCATTGCATCGCAAAACAGAAGAGTGGAGAAAACTGCGTCTCTAAGGAGTCGATTTCTGCAGTGCGATTCAAATTCATTGCATCGCAAAACAGAAGAGTGGAGAAAACTGCGTCTCTAAGAGTCGATTTCTGCAGTGCGATTCAAATTCATTGCATCGCAAAACAGAAGAGTGGAGAAAACTGCGTCTCTAAGGAGTCGATTTCTGCAGTGCGATTCAAATTCATTGCATCGCAAAACAGAAGAGTGGAGAAAACTGCGTCTCTAAGGAGTCGATTTCTGCAGTGCGATTCAAATTCATTGCATCGCAAAACAGAAGAGTGGAGAAAACTGCGTCTCTAAGGAGTCGATTTCTGCAGTGCGATTCAAATTCATTGCATCGCAAAACAGAAGAGTGGAGAAAACTGCGTCTCTAAGGAGTCGATTTCTGCAGTGCGATTCAAATTCATTGCATCGCAAAACAGAAGAGTGGAGAAAACTGCGTCTCTAAGGAGTCGATTTCTGCAGTGCGATTCAAATTCATTGCATCGCAAAACAGAAGAGTGGAGAAAACTGCGTCTCTAAGGAGTCGATTTCTGCAGTGCGATTCAAATTCATTGCATCGCAAAACAGAAGAGTGGAGAAAACTGCGTCTCTAAGGAGTCGATTTCTGCAGTGCGATTCAAATTCATTGCATCGCAAAACAGAAGAGTGGAGAAAACTGCATCTCTAAGGAGTCGATTTCTGCAGTGCGATTCAAATTCATTGCATCGCAAAACAGAAGAGTGGAGAAAACTGCGTCTCTAAGGAGTCGATTTCTGCAGTGCGATTCAAATTCATTGCATCGCAAAACAGAAGAGTGGAGAAAACTGCGTCTCTAAGGAGTCGATTTCTGCAGTGCGATTCAAATTCATTGCATCGCAAAACAGAAGAGTGGAGAAAACTGCGTCTCTAAGGAGTCGATTTCTGCAGTGCGATTCAAATTCATTGCATCGCAAAACAGAAGAGTGGAGAAAACTGCGTCTCTAAGGAGTCGATTTCTGCAGTGCGATTCAAATTCATTGCATCGCAAAACAGAAGAGTGGAGAAAACTGCGTCTCTAAGGAGTCGATTTCTGCAGTGCGATTCAAATTCATTGCATCGCAAAACAGAAGAGTGGAGAAAACTGCGTCTCTAAGGAGTCGATTTCTGCAGTGCGATTCAAATTCATTGCATCGCAAAACAGAAGAGTGGAGAAAACTGCGTCTCTAAGGAGTCAATTTCTGAAGTGCGATTCAAATTCATTGCATCGCAAAACAGAAGAGTGGAGAAAACTGCGTCTCTAAGGAGTCGATTTCTGCAGTGCGATTCAAATTCATTGCATCGCTCGCGCACGTCAAGTATCACGGAGATGCTCTTGCGGTGGCACGAGAGCATCTGGAGCAGAAACCGAAAACTCATGATGCCATTCCTTCTCTCTCAATCAACCGTCTTTATTAACCCTAAATGTATTCAAATCGAAAATAGATAGTAAACTGAAATCTCAGTAAAAAATAATTTCGCAGACATCATAATTATTCATTATGGAAATAAGGTGATCAGAAAAGAAACCAAAATCCATCTTAAGATGTGTGACCAAGTGTTGAAATGATCGCGGTTACGAAAAAAATGCTTAAAAGAAATGTAACTGGAAAAAAAAGAATCTACAATCATATTTTCAACATCTGACACAAGCTTCAAAGAATCTAAATAGGTATAAAGTTTTATAAAAACAAAAAAATTAAATTTAAATGTAAAAAAGGATATTTTATTATTTATTTCAAAACCTTAATGTAAAATTTAATATTTTCAGTATTTGTAACACATTGTTTCAATTAATTTCTCTACATGTGAACCGAATTCATATTTTAATATCATTTCGTAAAATATTATAATTCTATAAATTGAAATAATAAATAAATTACCCCCTCAAGCAGCTGCTTGCCACAGCGGTCCGACAGGAGCCTGTCAGTTTCATACACCAGAGTAGAAGGTCAGTGAGGATGGCAGGACCCCAACAGATAAACAACACAAACAGACATGCCTTACCCGGGGCTCGAACCCAGGTCCCTTATATCTATAACCAAGAGCGCTAACCACTCGGCCACGGGACGGGAAATTGAAACAATTCATGAAATATGTGATTATAAAGCCCGGAAAGGAGCAATATATTTTCATAAGAATAGAAAAGGTCCCCAGGGGAAACATTTCTCTTTTGCCAAATCTTTCCCTTCATTAAAATGGGAAGGAAAGCAATGCAATCGATAACAGGAGACATTTAGAAATCTTAAATGGCCATTCGATTTCAAAGGGAAAGGTTAACTCTGAAGGTTCGAAACCTCCGAGGAATCAGACACCAATCGTTTGCTCTTAACAAAGAACATCGAGAAAGAGAAAATGTGGCAACGATCCAACCCATGGCCGAAACCCTGAAGGAAATGAGGCAATGACCATGAATGTGGCAGAAACGCCAAATGGAACGAGGCAAAGACCATGAATGTGGCAGAAACGCCAAATGGAACGAGGCAATGACCATGAATGTGGCAGAAACGCCAAATGGAACGAGGCAATGACCATGAATGTGGCAGAAACGCCAAATGGAACGAGGCAATGACCATGAATGTGGCAGAAACGCCAAATGGAACGAGGCAATGACCATGAATGTGGCAGAAACGCCAAATGGAACGAGGCAATGACCATGAATGTGGCAGAAACGCCAAATGGAACGAGGCAATGACCATGAATGTGGCAGAAACGCCAAATGGAACGAGGCAATGACCATGAATGTGGGAGAAACGCCAAATGGAACGAGGCAATGACCATGAATGTGGCAGAAACGCCAAATGGAACGAGGCAATGACCATGAATGTGGGAGAAATGCCAAATGGAACGAGGCAATGACCATGAATGTGGCAGAAACGCCAAATGGAACGAGGCAATGACCATGAATGTGGGAGAAATGCCAAATGGAACGAGGCAATGACCATGAATGTGGGAGAAACGCCAAATGGAACGAGGCAATGACCATGAATGTGGGAGAAATGCCAAATGGAACGAGGCAATGACCATGAATGTGGGAGAAACGCCAAATGGAACGAGGCAATGACCATGAATGTGGGAGAAATGCCAAATGGAACGAGGCAATGACCATGAATGTGGGAGAAATGCCAAATGAACGAGGCAATGACCATGAATGTGGGAGAAACGCCAAATGGAACGAGGCAATGACCATGAATGTGGGAGAAATGCCAAATGGAACGAGGCAATGACCATGAATGTGGGAGAAATGCCAAATGGAACGAGGCAATGACCATGAATGTGGGAGAAACGCCAAATGGAACGAGGCAATGACCATGAATGTGGGAGAAATGCCAAATGGAACGAGGCAATGACCATGAATGTGGCAGAAACGCCAAATGGAACGAGGCAATGACCATGAATGTGGGAGAAATGCCAAATGGAACGAGGCAATGACCATGAATGTGGGAGAAATGCCAAATGGAACGAGGCAATGACCATGAATGTGGCAGAAACGCCAAATGGAACGAGGCAATGACCATGAATGTGGGAGAAATGCCAAATGGAACGAGGCAATGACCATGAATGTGGGAGAAACGCCAAATGGAACGAGGCAATGACCATGAATGTGGGAGAAATGCCAAATGGAACGAGGCAATGACCATGAATGTGGGAGAAACGCCAAATGGAACGAGGCAATGACCATGAATGTGGGAGAAATGCCAAATGGAACGAGGCAATGACCATGAATGTGGGAGAAATGCCAAATGGAACGAGGCAATGACCATGAATGTGGGAGAAACGCCAAATGGAACGAGGCAATGACCATGAATGTGGGAGAAATGCCAAATGGAACGAGGCAATGACCATGAATGTGGGAGAAACGCCAAATGGAACGAGGCAATGACCATGAATGTGGGAGAAATGCCAATGGAACGAGGCAATGACCATGAATGTGGGACGAAATGCCAAATGGAACGAGGCAATGACCATGAATGTGGCAGAACGCCAAATGGAACGAGGCAATGAACCATGAATGTGGGAGAAATGCCAAATGGAACGAGGCAATGACCATGAATGTGGGGAGAAATGCCAAATGGAACGAGGCAATGACCATGAATGTGGGAGAAACGCCAAATGGAACGAGGCAATGACCATGAATGTGGGAGAAACGCCAAATGGAACGAGGCAATGACCATGAATGTGGCAGAAACGCCAAATGGAACGAGGCAATGACCATGAATGTGGGAGAAATGCCAAATGGAACGAGGCAATGACCATGAATGTGGCAGAAACGCCAAATGGAACGAGGCAATGACCATGAATGTGGGAGAAATGCCAAATGGAACGAGGCAATGACCATGAATGTGGGAGAAACGCCAAATGGAACGAGGCAATGACCATGAATGTGGAGAAATGCCAAATGGAACGAGGCAATGACCATGAATGTGGGAGAAACGCCAAATGGAACGAGGCAATGACCATGAATGTGGGAGAAATGCCAAATGGAACGAGGCAATGACCATGAATGTGGGAGAAATGCCAAATGGAACGAGGCAATGACCATGAATGTGGGAGAAACGCCAAATGGAACGAGGCAATGACCATGAATGTGGGAGAAATGCCAAATGGAACGAGGCAATGACCATGAATGTGGGAGAAACGCCAAATGGAACGAGGCAATGACCATGAATGTGGGAGAAACGCCAAATGGAACGAGGCAATGACCATGAATGTGGGAGAAATGCCAAATGGAACGAGGCAATGACCATGAATGTGGCAGAAACGCCAAATGGAACGAGGCAATGACCATGAATGTGGGAGAAATGCCAAATGGAACGAGGCAATGACCATGAATGTGGGAGAAATGCCAAATGGAACGAGGCAATGACCATGAATGTGGCAGAAACGCCAAATGGAACGAGGCAATGACCATGAATGTGGGAGAAATGCCAAATGGAACGAGGCAATGACCATGAATGTGGGAGAAACGCCAAATGGAACGAGGCAATGACCATGAATGTGGGAGAAATGCCAAATGGAACGAGGCAATGACCATGAATGTGGGAGAAACGCCAAATGGAACGAGGCAATGACCATGAATGTGGGAGAAATGCCAAATGGAACGAGGCAATGACCATGAATGTGGGAGAAATGCCAAATGGAACGAGGCAATGACCATGAATGTGGGAGAAACGCCAAATGGAACGAGGCAATGACCATGAATGTGGGAGAAATGCCAAATGGAACGAGGCAATGACCATGAATGTGGGAGAAACGCCAAATGGAACGAGGCAATGACCATGAATGTGGGAGAAATGCCAAGTGGAATGAGTGAGGAATAGGGACTGTGGCAGATGAAGCAAAGGGGAGTGATTCGGATGAATGGAGAAACGCTTCATTTCCTCTGCATCCTTTCGAAACGATGCTGCCAAGAGAAGGATGCACAGGTGGAGAAATGATTCGTCGGAAAACGAAACTTCATTTTTTCTTACTTCATTTTTTCTTACGTTAGAGGAAATGCCAGACAGGAATGTCTGGCATTTCCTCTAACGAATCGTTTTCTCTTTAATCCCATGCCTCGAATTAGGGATTTTTATCATTAATACACTTCTGCAACATTTCAAGCACTCTGTGAGATATCGAATTTGCATATCATTCCAATTACAAATAATCTTTTAATTTTCTACTCACCTGAGGAGCGACTGCTTCGCGGATACAATTGGCCATCTGCATCACTTCAGAGTTGGATTCTGAAAGACAAAAACAAAGTGGCTCTCTCAGTGAGGTTTGCAGACGAAACACTTCCTCAGAGCGTTTATTCCTCTCGAGAGATTCCTTCACGTGCAGCATCCTTCATTGATCAGCCTCCTTCTGCGATTCACTCTTCAAAATAGAGACCGTCGTGGCAGGATCATTGCGACGCAGACATTTATTCTCTCGCGCTCATTACTCCACGACGGAGGAAATTTGTTCCCAGCGCTTCACTATGCGCTTCAAATGGAAGAAAGAGTAGCCATGAGATCTTGACCAAAAGCAATTTTATGCCTGCCTCTTTTGTAAATATTTTTCATATTAAACAATTGAAATTGAAATTTATTTAAAGATTTCAAAGAAATGTACCAAACGTATATAGAACAAACAAGATGATCAAGAATAGAAAGAAATCTGGAGACAAGGATCACGTGGCTCGTCCACATGACAGAAAGAAAGAAAGAATTCTTAAAAGTTGAGCAGCAGCGGTAAGTGAAAGGAGAAACTAAAATACTTTCCATCAGATAAAAAAAACACATTTGGCATAATCGCGCTAACAACACAATAACTAAAATATTATGGCAAAGTCAGCAGAATGACAGATTGCATTGTAAATTTTGCTTTTTCAATGCACGAGGCCTTTTCTTTGTTTTGGTATCGTAAAGATTTAAATCATTTCGGAGCAATAAAAAACAAAATGCCTTTGCAAAAGAGATTGTTCAGCCAACGGAACATAAAAAAAGGCCTTTTTTTCCCCTCATGTTGTAATCAATCATTTATTTCGCAGGCAACCAATGTCCAAATTGAAGTCAAACTAACAACACTTGATACAGATCGAATCAGACGAATATCGCCAAAAGAATAATGTGGTGCATATAGGATTTGTACGAAATAAAAACAAATACCATTTTACGAATGAATTGGCATTTTTTTTTTATCGAATATTTTCCAGGGGCGTTCTCACTGTGGATCTTAATCTCCAGTTCTCCGGTTGTATTTTTTTATTAGAAATACAGAGATTAACGATTCCTTCTTCAGAGGTCGCTGTACGATGGAAGGAATGCATTCGCACAGTCATCCCGCATTTATTAGGGAATGGGGATTTCTGGCCGCAGAAAGAAATAATTTTATAGAAACCAAGTACAGTAACCACATTCTTACATTCAAGTCTTACTTGAAATAAAAAAGGTGTTAGAAGCAAAGAAAATAAAAATGAAATATAAAGCCTTGAGAAAAATGTCAATATCTAAAATATAATTTCTGTCTACGAATTTTCGCACTTAACGAATGTCTGTATTAATGAATGGTTTTTCCTAATAACGAAATGTGAAAGAAAATTTTTGAAAGGTAAAGTAGATAGAAAAAAGCACACACAGGACAAAAAAATACTCTCCGAGACATGGAAATACGGAAACTCAGATAAAGTCTAACATCAGAAGAAACAATAAGAAATTATCCCTGCATCTATCTGTGTGTGTGAAGCGTAGTTTATGTGTGCTGGATTCTGAAAACTCGGAAGGCATTTGGGGATCATTGACTGAACTAGCAAACAATTCTTGCGCAGCAGCTGATGGCGAGGGTTGAAAAGAGTAGGTCCTTTCTGGAATTAATTTCTTATGTCTGTCTTCTTGCTTTCCCTTTATGGCCCCCTCCCCTTCCCCCCCCCCCCCTGTATATCGAGTGTGCTGTTCTGGTGACAATGGCGGGAAAGGAAGTTCGATTCCTCGATCTCTTCCTTTCGCTTGCAAAACGGAGACCATGAAAGAATCGCCTGAAGGGCCGTAAATTCAGAGATTTTGAATCTGTACGAGCGTTTCTTTAATGTGTCGCCTTGATCCCCACAAATGTCGCTTTCAACCCTTTCGGTGAAGCGATTATGTTGGGAGATAAAGATCTCTGCGATCTCCTCCTCTTCGTTTCCTTTCCCAAGATCCGATAACAACTGAGCCTTTCCTGAAATCGAATTTGTTGCCAGTTGCGAATGTGAAAGGAGAGAAAGTTTTCGTCACGCGTCACAAAAGCTTGCGATGCCCGAATCTGTTTCATGAAGCAATGTCGTCTGTGCATGTGCAGCAAGGTCACAAGTCTCCCAATGTCGGCATCCGGGGAGAATCCGATGCCCACAGTCCCCCTCTTTCCCGCCCCTTACTTCATCCCCCATCCTCCTCCCATTCTCGGAGACTTCCACAAAGAATGAACATTTGATCAAGCGTTGAGAGGAAATCCCCTGCATCGGGGGATCTTCTTCCTGATTAACGCGGATGGATGATCGTTTCAATGCCCAATGCCAAAAGAGTGAAAGGAACCCTTCCACTTCATTGCCAGTGCCTTGCAAAGCCCGACTCCATGTTGCAGCGTTGGTAGCTGTTGCCAGTCAGAAGAGATTGTGCTCGATAACGACAGAACCTGCTAGGAGGAGGTCGCGAGGTTCGGATCCCGCCCCCGCTGAAATGAATTTCACTTACAGAGCAGTTGAACCGCCAAACGAGAGAAAAGATTCCACTCATAACAGATTCCGATTCCTCTCTCCAGTTGAATGATGCAGACGCTAATCTCTTTCTATTTCTTTTCCTTTCCTAATTCTTATCTTTTAAAAACCGATAATCGATTGATTCTCACAAAACTCCAATTCTTTTCACTTCGAACGAATGGATCTTAAAAAAAAGGCTTTTATTAACTGGATTTTTTTTTCTCCCCTTGAGAATAAATTCTGAATTTTTTGACGATCTCCATTGACGTCGATTTTAGAGTTCATCATCACTTGAGGACTGATGTAACTTTGGGATGCTCTCTGCTCATTGGCTAAGGCGAAATTTCAAATGCTCGGCGATATCTTGCAAGAAATGGTTCTAATAAATCTTCCTTTACCTGCAAGATTTCACTGCTCAGCAGAAACGAATTCCGTTTTGGAGGGGATTCAACGGAAGTCGATCCCCCCATGCCAAAAGCATCGATGGATACCTTATTAGAGAAAAGTATTTCAGACGCGTCGGGTAGCCAAGAGATGGAAAACTACTTCCAACTGCCACTTTCTGTCGGAAGGGGGAGCGAGTGTTGATTGCTACGACCATCACCCCACTTACCTGCAACTGTTGCCATCGCAGCGATCAGCAACGTCCAACCTCCGAGCCATTGCAGCATCGGCAAACGAAATTCTTCTTTCGAATGCGAAGCGCCCCGTCGTCCTCTTCCTCCGTGATCCATTGGGATGCGAATGAGGCGATCGGAGTTCCATCGTCACTCTTAGCAGCGACAAGGAGCCTGACCTCGTGAACTCTCTCCGCTGCTTTCAACACAGTCGGCTCTAAGAGATGACTCAGTGCAAACTTCCCATTGGCGAGAGAGAATTTCGCCAATGTTTCGAAGAGCCCTTCATGAAACGATCCCTCTCGCTCGCTGCACCCTCTCGTGCCATCGCGAATACTGTTTTTCCGCCCGCACGTGCACATTGTTCGTCGTCCACGAGCCCGTTTCAGTTGATCCAGCGGTGTGTGCGATCTCATTAACCGGCTCCAACCGATCGCCCCCATCCCAAACAGACCTCTTGTTCGCCACTCCCGAGAAAATCGTTGAACTGTAAGTACTTCCGCTTTCGCTAATTCCGAAGTTATTTTTACAACAATAAAAAAGAATCTGCTATTTTTTGCCTTGCACAAAGAGGAAAAGGAGCTATGAAGGGCATATGGCGTGATCGTTGGAAAAAAATAAACCTTCACCCATGCAACAATACTGTATAAATATATAATAAAATTAACTTCGTTTTGTTCCACTTCATGATTTCACAACTTTAGCCTCCCTATAGGAATACGCTTTTAGAAAACGATTCATATAATTCTTTAAGACTAAATTCCACGCCAAATAAAGTTCCTGTCTTTCGCAAGAGAATTATTCTTTCACCAGGTTCTTCTCATCCTCAAGAAAAATCATCTCCCAGGTAGATCTTACTTTTCTAAAAAGTATTCATCTCTCATCTGGATATTGCCTTTTCCGAGACGATCAGTCAAAACTCCATTTCTTTCGACTTCGGTTCTCCTTTTCTCAAGAGGATTCATCTCTAAGCTAGATCCTTTCTCAAGAGAATTCATCTCTAATCTAAATCCTTCCTCAAGAGGATTCATCTCTCAGCTAGAATTCTTTCTCAAGAGGATTCATCTCTCAGCTAGAATCCTTTCTCAAGAGGATTCATCTCTAATCTAGATCCTTCCTCAAGAGGATTCATCTCTCAACCAGATCTTGCATTTCTCAAGAGGATTCATCTCTAAGCTAGATCCTTTCTCAAGAGAATTCATCTCTAATCTAAATCCTTCCTCAAGAGGATGTATCTCTCAGCTAGAATTCTTTCTCAAGAGGATTCATCTCTCAGCTAGAATCCTTTCTCAAGAGGATTCATCTCTAATCTAGATCCTTCCTCAAGAGGATTCATCTCTCAACCAGATCTTGCATTTCTCAAGAGGATTCATCTCTAAGCTAGATCCTTTCTCAAGAGAATTCATCTCTAATCTAAATCCTTCCTCAAGAGGATTCATCTCTCAGCTAGAATTCTTTCTCAAGAGGATTCATCTCTCAGCTAGAATCCTTTCTCAAGAGAATTCATCTCTAATCTAAATCCTTCCTCAAGAGGATTCATCTCTCAACCAGATCTTGCATTTCTCAAGAGGATTCATCTCTAAGCTAGATCCTTTCTCAAGAGAATTCCTCTCTAATCTAAATCCTTCCTCAAGAGGATTCATCTCTCAGCTAGAATCCTTTCTCAAGAGAATTCATCTCTAATCTAAATCCTTCCTCAAGAGGATTCATCTCTCAACCAGATCTTGCATTTCTCAAGAGGATTCATCTCTAAGCTAATCCTTTCTCAAGAGAATTCATCTCTAATCTAAATCCTTCCTCAAGAGGATTCATCTCTCAGCTAGAATTCTTTCTCAAGAGGATTCATCTCTCAGCTAGAATCCTTTCTCAAGAGAATTCATCTCTAATCTAAATCCTTCCTCAAGAGGATTCATCTCTCAACCAGATCTTGCATTTCTCAAGAGGATTCATCTCTAAGCTAGATCCTTTCTCAAGAGAATTCATCTCTAATCTAAATCCTTCCTCAAGAGGATTCATCTCTCAGCTAGAATTCTTTCTCAAGAGGATTCATCTCTCAGCTAGAATCCTTTCTCAAGAGGATTCATCTCTAATCTAGATCCTTCCTCAAGAGGATTCATCTCTCAACCAGATCTTGCATTTCTCAAGAGGATTCATCTCTAAGCTAGATCCTTTCTCAAGAGAATTCATCTCTAATCTAAATCCTTCCTCAAGAGGATTCATCTCTCAGCTAGAATTCTTTCCAAGAGGATTCATCTCTCAGCTAGAATCCTTTCTCAAGAGAATTCATCTCTAATCTAAATCCTTCCTCAAGAGGATTCATCTCTCAACCAGATCTTGCATTTCTCAAGAGGATTCATCTCTAAGCTAGATCCTTTCTCAAGAGAATTCATCTCTAATCTAAATCCTTCCTCAAGAGGATTCATCTCTCAGCTAGAATTCTTTCTCAAGAGGATTCATCTCTCAGCTAGAATCCTTTCTCAAGAGGATTCATCTCTAATCTAGATCCTTCCTCAAGAGGATTCATCTCTCAACCAGATCTTGCATTTCTCAAGAGGATTCATCTCTAAGCTAGATCCTTTCTCAAGAGAATTCATCTCTAATCTAAATCCTTCCTCAAGAGGATTCATCTCTCAGCTAGAATTCTTTCTCAAGAGGATTCATCTCTCAGCTAGAATCCTTTATCAAGAGAATTCATCTCTAATCTAAATCCTTCCTCAAGAGGATTCATCTCTCAACCAGATCTTGCATTTCTCAAGAGGATTCATCTCTAAGCTAGATCCTTTCTCAAGAGAATTCATCTCTAATCTAAATCCTTCCTCAAGAGGATTCATCTCTCAGCTAGAATTCTTTCTCAAGAGGATTCATCTCTCAGCTAGAATCCTTTCTCAAGAGAATTCATCTCTAATCTAAATCCTTCCTCAAGAGGATTCATCTCTCAACCAGATCTTGCATTTCTCAAGAGGATTCATCTCTAAGCTAGATCCTTTCTCAAGAGAATTCATCTCTAATCTAAATGCTTCCTCAAGAGGATTCATCTCTCAGCTAGAATTCTTTCTCAAGAGGATTCATCTCTCAGCTAGAATCCTTTCTCAAGAGGATTCATCTCTAATCTAGATCCTTCCTCAAGAGGATTCATCTCTCAACCAGATCTTGCATTTCTCAAGAGGATTCATCTCTAAGCTAGATCCTTTCTCAAGAGAATTCATCTCTAATCTAAATCCTTCCTCAAGAGGATTCATCTCTCAGCTAGAATTCTTTCTCAAGAGGATTCATCTCTCAGCTAGAATCCTTTATCAAGAGAATTCATCTCTAATCTAAATCCTTCCTCAAGAGGATTCATCTCTCAACCAGATCTTGCATTTCTCAAGAGGATTCATCTCTAAGCTAGATCCTTTCTCAAGAGAATTCATCTCTAATCTAAATCCTTCCTCAAGAGGATTCATCTCTCAGCTAGAATTCTTTCTCAAGAGGATTCATCTCTCAGCTAGAATCCTTTCTCAAGAGAATTCATCTCTAATCTAAATCCTTCCTCAAGAGGATTCATCTCTCAACCAGATCTTGCATTTCTCAAGAGGATTCATCTCTAAGCTAGATCCTTTCTCAAGAGAATTCATCTCTAATCTAAATGCTTCCTCAAGAGGATTCATCTCTCAGCTAGAATTCTTTCTCAAGAGGATTCATCTCTCAGCTAGAATCCTTTCTCAAGAGGATTCATCTCTAATCTAGATCCTTCCTCAAGAGGATTCATCTCTCAACCAGATCTTGCATTTCTCAAGAGGATTCATCTCTAAGCTAGATCCTTTCTCAAGAGAATTCATCTCTAATCTAAATCCTTCCTCAAGAGGATTCATCTCTCAGCTAGAATTCTTTCTCAAGAGGATTCATCTCTCAGCTAGAATCCTTTCTCAAGAGAATTCATCTCTAATCTAAATCCTTCCTCAAGAGGATTCATCTCTCAACCAGATCTTGCATTTCTCAAGAGGATTCATCTCTAAGCTAGATCCTTTCTCAAGAGAATTCATCTCTAATCTAAATCCTTCCTCAAGAGGATTCATCTCTCAGCTAGAATTCTTTCTCAAGAGGATTCATCTCTCAGCTAGAATCCTTTCTCAAGAGAATTCATCTCTAATCTAAATCCTTCCTCAAGAGGATTCATCTCTCAACCAGATCTTGCATTTCTCAAGAGGATTCATCTCTAAGCTAGATCCTTTCTCAAGAGAATTCATCTCTAATCTAAATCCTTCCTCAAGAGGATTCATCTCTCAGCTAGAATTCTTTCTCAAGAGGATTCATCTCTCAGCTAGAATCCTTTCTCAAGAGAATTCATCTCTAATCTAAATCCTTCCTCAAGAGGATTCATCTCTCAACCAGATCTTGCATTTCTCAAGAGGATTCGTCTCTAAGCTAGATCCTTTCTCAAGAGAATTCATCTCTAATCTAAATCCTTCCTCAAGAGGATTCATCTCTCAGCTAGAATTCTTTCTCAAGAGGATTCATCTCTCAGCTAGAATCCTTTCTCAAGAGAATTCATCTCTAATCTAAATCCTTCCTCAAGAGGATTCATCTCTCAACCAGATCTTGCATTTCTCAAGAGGATTCGTCTCTAAGCTAGATCCTTTCTCAAGAGAATTCATCTCTAATCTAAATCCTTCCTCAAGAGGATTCATCTCTCAGCTAGAATTCTTTCTCAAGAGGATTCATCTCTCAGCTAGAATCCTTTCTCAAGAGAATTCATCTCTAATCTAAATCCTTCCTCAAGAGGATTCATCTCTCAACCAGATCTTGCATTTCTCAAGAGGATTCATCTCTAAGCTAGATCCTTTCTCAAGAGAATTCATCTCTAATCTAAATCCTTCCTCAAGAGGATTCATCTCTCAGCTAGAATTCTTTCTCAAGAGGATTCATCTCTCAGCTAGAATCCTTTCTCAAGAGAATTCATCTCTAATCTAAATCCTTCCTCAAGAGGATTCATCTCTCAACCAGATCTTGCATTTCTCAAGAGGATTCGTCTCTAAGCTAGATCCTTTCTCAAGAGAATTCATCTCTAATCTAAATCCTTCCTCAAGAGGATTCATCTCTCAGCTAGAATCCTTTCTCAAGAGGATTCATCTCTAATCTAAATCCTTCCTCAAGAGGATTCATCTCTCAGCTAGAATCCTTTCTCAAGAGGATTCATCTCTAATCTAAATCCTTCCTCAAGAGGATTCATCTCTCAACCAGATCTTGCATTTCTCAAGAGGATTCATCTCTAAGCTAGATCCTTTCTCAAGAGAATTCATCTCTAATCTAAATGCTTCCTCAAGAGGATTCATCTCTCAGCTAGAATTCTTTCTCAAGAGGATTCATCTCTCAGCTAGAATCCTTTCTCAAGAGAATTCATCTCTAATCTAAATCCTTCCTCAAGAGGATTCATCTCTCAACCAGATCTTGCATTTCTCAAGAGGATTCATCTCTAAGCTAGATCCTTTCTCAAGAGAATTCATCTCTAATCTAAATGCTTCCTCAAGAGGATTCATCTCTCAGCTAGAATTCTTTCTCAAGAGGATTCATCTCTCAGCTAGAATCCTTTCTCAAGAGGATTCATCTCTAATCTAGATCCTTCCTCAAGAGGATTCATCTCTCAACCAGATCTTGCATTTCTCAAGAGGATTCATCTCTAAGCTAGATCCTTTCTCAAGAGAATTCATCTCTAATCTAAATCCTTCCTCAAGAGGATTCATCTCTCAGCTAGAATCCTTTCTCAAGCGGATTCATCTCTCAGATAGATTCTTCCTCAGTAGATCTTGCATTTTACAAGAGGATTCATCTCTAAGCTAGATTCTTTTTCAGGAGGATTCATCTCTAATCTAGATCCTTCCTCAAGCGGATTCATCTCTCAGTTAGATCTTTCATTTAATGATTTCACATTTTTAGCTTCATGATGATCCTCTTGAGAAAGATCTCTCAGCTAGAATCCATTCTCAAGAGGATTCAATTCTCAGCTAGATCTTGCATTTCATGTTATGTGATTCAATGAAAAACTCCAAAGCGCTTTTTTGTAGGATAAGAAATAGGAAATGAAATCCATTTATGCTCAGAAAAACAGACCTGGTTTTGTTATTTTCCTTTTCCTTTAAAAAAGAATGATCTTCTGAAGCAGGTGTTGCCAACAGTGACGTAAGCAATTGCCAAGGGCGAAGAACATCTTACACGAAAAGAAAAGAGAATCTCACTTTTCAGAATAAGAAGAGCTTTGAGCCTGGAATTTACCAAGGGCTCCAAGAACCAAACTGATTCCAAAATCCTTTGATTTTGCGTCTCCCTTGACTCCTAAATTTCCATCGCTTCTCTCTTAAAGGAAACCTAATCCGACGCCCACCCATTTCAACATAACCTAAATCCTAATCCATTGGCTAACAATGGGTGCTAAAACAAATTTAATTTTTTGCACCCTGCCAGAAGATGCTTTTGACGAAGAGAGATGCACCGCTCCAGAACAACTGCTCGCAAGAGATTCTGGGGGACGATTTTTTTTTGTAGAACAATCTACACTGCTGTTCACAAAAAAAACGGAAAACCGGGATGATATAGATGGCATGTTTAGCTCCTCTTACTGAAGAGATGAATAGAATTTCAAGGTCATCGATGTAGGCGGATTGGCTACAGGCCAATGAGAACATTCTGGAAACGGTGTGATTTGACCCTTCCCACAGTATTTAATGGGGCGGTACCTGTCTTCAGCTTATCGGTTCTTGTGCGGGTGTTGTTAAGATATGCCATGCAGACTAGTGCCAGCTCCATATCTCCAGGTGAGCGAGTTTGACAGAGAGCATATTGTTGGCATGAGAGAAGCCAATCTCTCACATCGAGAAATTGCAGCTAATGTGGGAAGGAGTGTATCTGTTGTGCATAGAAGACAGAGAGAATGGTTCGAAGATGGGCAACGAACACGTTAGGAAGGTTCTAGACCTCGCACACAAGCAACCCCATGGGAAGTACACCATCTTCAGAGGCTGGCTATAAGATTGTTCTGCCCTGTCTATGGCCTTGACCCAACTGTGAAGATCAGTAACAGATTTTCCAATCTCGACAGTAACAGTCCGATGCTATTTATCGCAATTCGGACTGCGTGCCCACTGGCCATTGCTAAGACTGCCTCTGACACCTCAACACAAAGAAGTCAGACTACAGTGGTGCATTGGGCTACAGCAGGGGAGTGACAAATGGCACAACATCAGTTTTTCTAATGAATCCAGCTTCTGTCTGTTCGAATCCAACGGAAGAATCCTCCTCCGCCAACAGGTTGGTAAGAGGCGTCGAGAGAAATGTATTCGCAAGAGGCATACAGTACCAACACGTGGGATTATTGTATGGGGTGCGATCAGTTATGAAAGCAAATCCGCCTTAGTACGGATCACACCACCATTATTAATGCTCCTTATATCCAGAATATTTTACAGTGAACAGTTCTTCCAAACTTACAGACTGTCCAACATGTCATATTTCAGCAGGGTAATGCCAATCCATGCAGAAGGAAATAAACAACGTGCATATCGTTCTGTGGCCCGCTAGATCCGTTGATCTGTCACCCACCTAAAATATATGGAATACGGTCAAACGGAGTTTCCGGCAATTACCAGCACATCCTGGCAAATGTAGTCGAACTCTGGGCACGTGTGCATAATGCTTGAATGTCTATTCCACAATGCATCATCAAGCATTTGTTTCACTCCATTTCTCTCCCGTGTACAGCAAGTTTCACAAGCAAGGGGTGGGCGCAATTATTATTAAACAATTTCAAACAGGGTATTAGCAATTGGAGAGTTGCATTGGTATGCAACTCTCAAATTGCTGGTGACTCAGTTGGTAGTGTGCCAGGCTCATAATCTGTAGTTTCCAGGTTCGAGTCCCAGCTCGGTCAGCGTTGAGATTTTTCTCCGCAAAACTCCCCTCTCTGCCCTCGATCAGTAGGGAACACCGATGGGCTCGGAAAGGCCGCCGTCCGTCGGATGGGACGTAAAGTCGTGCACGTTAAATAACACGCACGATGGCCTTAATAGGAGGCTACCATCTGTCTCCCAACAGTTGTTTCAGTGGGTTCCCTCCCCAAACCTTCTCTGAGCACTCGGGATCCTTGTGACCAGGCTGTTTAACCCACTACGTGCACAAGAGTGCTGCTCGGAGGTAAAATAATCCAACTGCAATCGCCTCCATATCATAATCATTTCTTACTACAATAAAGCTGCATTGAACTCCCAAATATGAGCATGTTCTCATTGATCCTTCTTGAAGCTCTGATTTTCGTGAACGCCAGTCGGTGGCGGACATAAGGGGAGGGGGGGGGGCATGACCCTCTGCAAGTGTGTTTTTAACAGCCAGTAATTTTTTGCATTCCTAAAGCGATAAGTGGGACGGGGTTTGATCAGCCTTTTTTTTCTTACCAGGAAGGAAAGCCACATCCTTAGCACTCCAGAGACCAATCAATGACAAGCTGTTAGAAAGTATCTCGATTGCTAAATAATCCATTAGTAAAGTTAAGAATGCCGTTTATGGAGATCAAAACCCTTCGTATCTCCTCAAATGGCCCCCTACAGACTAGAAACTTATGAGCGCCTTTGACCCCAGTGTAGGATGAATTAAAACACGTGTTGCAAACATTTAGAATAAGAGGTAAATCTTTTTGGAAAGGAAATCCTTCTTTAACCTTATATTACATGGCCCTGAGGCGAACTTCGTCCCTCACACCTCATTTTCGACGTCATCGGCTTCCTTCCTCAAGAATCATCTCCCACATATTTCCGAAGCTCAGGGTAACTGAGCAGTCCATCTAAATTGTCATCAGATGCGGGAAAAGAATCCACAGCCACTGAAACAAAAAAGAAGCAGATTTTAAGTACAATTGCTTTTTTTCTTCGAATGCAAAAAAAAATATTCCCTCTTTGCTTCGTTGTTTAAGAAACGTTCCTTTCGTGTGAAATCAAAAGAAACATTTCCTCTCCTGAAAGGAATCAACAAAAGACTTAGGCGGAAGCAGACGTGTCATGTAAAATATTTAACAACCGGGTCGCTCTACTGAGAAAATTCGAATAATGAAAAAAAAAATAATTTACATATTGCACTTCGTTCATTACAGATAATTTTATCGAAAACATATAGATAATATAATGTCGCATAATAAATGTTTAATTTAATACAATTCCATATGGCTTGTTGATTAATCGATATCACTTTCGCTGCTGCCACGGGTTCGACGATCTTCAAAATGTTGAAGAATTTGCTCCAGCATATCATTGGACGTAACTCAATGGATTAAATCAGAAATGGATCGCTACGCAATGCTCCGGTAGAGCCGCTATTCGTGAATCCATAATACAGAGCCATTATTAAAGAATGCTCGAATATAAAAGTGTTATATTTCATTAAATAATTCAGTAATAAAAGTATTCGTGCTTCCAAAATGGGGCGGGGGTGGCTCAGTCGGTAGCGCGCAAGGCTCGTAATCTGTAGTTCCCAGGTTCGAGTCCCAGCTGGGTCAGCGTTGAGATTTATCTCCGCAAAACTCCCCGCCCTGCCCACGGTCAGTAGGGGACACCGATGGGCTTGGAAAGGCCGCCGTCCGTCGGATGGGATGCGCAGACGAATAATGGACGCAACTGGAATCCACACTGAAGTCTGTTGAACAGAAAACGAAGTTTCGGGAACTTCTTGTCATTCTGTACACACAATTACTTTCCTTACTTAATTATTTAATAAAATATAGCACTTTAAAATATGGGTAGCCTTTTATTACTTTATATTACCCTATATTACTAATGAAAATAAGTTTATAAAACAGATTCTTGTGGCACATCAAATTCTGTTTCTCTGGTAGTAAAGGAAGTTTTACTTTTTTAATTTTAGTTATAATTTATTAATTTATGTAGTCAATATTGAAACCAGTTTCAAAGACGGCTTCTAACGTTGATTTTGAAAAACTTCTCCATTAAATTAGGCTGGCTATATCTTCAAAGGTGGAAAAGGATCTTTCGGGAAATGTCCGAGATTTGGAAAGCCAAAAACAGAAGACGTCTTTGTGTTCGAGTCTCACGGAAAAGAGGAAAACATTTACGTTTTCTTAATGCGAAATGGGCACAAATATCAGTCATCATCTTTTCTATGTAAAGAATCGTTCAGGGTATGGTAGGTTCATCATCATCATTTTGATTGAACCGAAACGCTGCATTGATAACGTAGCAGATGAAGGAATAACACTTCTTAATTGATTCGGGAAATAAAGTTATGTGAGTAACAATTAAAAGACAAATTTTACTGAAAAATATGACAATCAAAATAAATTTATTTTGATCAAAGCAGTATTTACAGAAGACACCAAGACCTCAATTTGTTCCTCAGTTCGATTCCTGAAAATCACGATACAAATCAAATATGAAGATTGTATCGATGTAATCTGAATCGATACAAATTGATAGACTCTTTCCCAATAGGAATGAATCAAATATCCTGAGATAGATTCTGGCTCAAGAGTTCCCTGTTTAAATACTTAAAAGACCAAACAATTAAATATTTAAGCAGTTTCTGCACTGATCCAGAGATTTCAAAATATCTGCACTGCTCGTCGAAAGTTAAGCACGATTCAACAAAAACGTGTAAGAAAATGAAGAGATGAATAAATAACGGAATTCTTAACGTTCTAAGATAATTTAAAGTTTCGTTTGAAATCCTTTTTAACTCAAGGAAAATGTAAAACGGATACCATATAAAAGGAGAAGTGCTTTTGTAGACGTTCGATTCGTTTCAAAATTGAAACGCTCTGTTGTCAGTCTGGAACAGCTGATTGGTTCATGATGCCAAAAGGAAAATGTTAGACGATCCTGAAAATGATGGAGAGAGATTGGAAGGTTGGAGGTTGGACAAACAAATTATAACTTTGGTGTCCCCCACTCTGTTATTTCAAAGATATCAATTTCAAATAACCCATACGGTTATCAGAAGACCTGTTTCCTGGGGTTACTAACACTCCAAATGATCACTCTATTGTTTGTACTACTCTCCACACATATCAGGAAAGCAACAGCATATCTGATTTCGGAGGTTGGGCAAACAAATTATAACTTTGGTGTCCACCCCTCTGTTATTTCAAAGATATCAATTTCAAATAACCCACACGTTTATCAGAAGACCTGTTTCCTGGGGTTACTAACACTCCAAATGATCACTCTATTGTTTGTACTACTCTCCACACATATCAGGAAAGCAACAGCATATCTGATTTCGGAGGTTGGGCAAACAAATTATAACTTTGGTGTCCACCCCTCTGTTATTTCAAAGATATCAATTTCAAATAACCCACACGTTTATCAGAAGACCTGTTTCCTGGGGTTACTAACACTCCAAATGATCACTCTATTGTTTGTACTACTCTCCACACATATCAGGAAAGCAACAGCATATCTGATTTCGGAGGTTGGGCAAACAAATTATAACTTTGGTGTCCACCCCTCTGTTATTTCAAAGATATCAATTTCAAATAACCCACACGTTTATCAGAAGACCTGTTTCCTGGGGTTACTAACACTCCAAATGATCACTCTATTGTTTGTACTACTCTCCACACATATCAGGAAAGCAACAGCATATCTGATTTCGGAGGTTGGGCAAACAAATTATAACTTTGGTGTCCACCCCTCTGTTATTTCAAAGATATCAATTTCAAATAACCCATACGTTTATCAGAAGACCTGTTTCCTGGGGTTACTAACACTCCAAATGATCACTCTATTGTTTGTACTACTCTCCACACATATCAGGAAAGCAACAGCATATCTGATTTCGGAGGTTGGGCAAACAAATTATAACTTTGGTGTCCCCCACTCTGTTATTTCAAAGATATCAATTTCAAATAACCCACACGTTTATCAGAAGACCTGTTTCCTGGGGTTACTAACACTCCAAATGATCACTCTATTGTTTGTACTACTCTCCACACATATCAGGAAAGCAACAGCATATCTGATTTCGGAGGTTGGGCAAACAAATTATAACTTTGGTGTCCACCCCTCTGTTATTTCAAAGATATCAATTTCAAATAACCCATACGTTTATCAGAAGACCTGTTTCCTGGGGTTACTAACACTCCAAATGATCACTCTATTGTTTGTACTACTCTCCACACATATCAGGAAAGCAACAGCATATCTGATTTCGGAGGTTGGGCAAACAAATTATAACTTTGGTGTTCCCCCCACTCTGTTATTTCAAAGATATCAATTTCAAATAACCCATACGTTTATCAGAAGACCTGTTTCCTGGGGTTACTAACACTCCAAATGATCACTCTATTGTTTGTACTACTCTCCACACATATCAGGAAAGCAACAGCATATCTGATTTCAGACCTCACTGGCTCAAATGTAACCAGAAGGCGTTTAATATTATATTATTATATGCTATATTAGGCTTGTCTTAGTTTCTCATACAACATACAAACATTTATACCAGGTCATGCCCAGCAGGCCTTAGTAGTCAGGTATGCTATCCACTACACCAGGTAGGGTTAGTGGTTAGATTCTTCTGGTTAGAAATATTCATCGTAAAGGAGCATTATTTTCTTTCTTTTCCCATAGCAAAAGGGAGTCAGGATATTCATTATTTTTCGCTCTCATTTGATAAGAGCATCAGTGAGCTTCTTCTGATTAAGGTATGAGGAAAGTTTCTTCAAACAAAAAACGTTTTTATTTTTGTGTTTCGGCCTCATTCTTCTTTTTACTCATAAAAAGTGCAAATGGTATTTCTGGAACTTTTATTACTGACTGAGGGTGAATGTTTTTTTATTTCCTTTCACTCATCTGTTACGTCAGCACTGCCTCCGTGTTCTGTGAGGGGCGAGGGTTGTCTCAGCCGGTGCGCTTCGGTCACGTACCCCAATGCTCTCAGGTTCGATTCCCTCCCCACAGTCAACCCTCATCCTGCCGTCGATGAGAAAGGGAACACAATCCCTGCGGTTGGAAAGGTCTCTGTCCGTCGGATGGCAGGTTAGAAGTCCTGGCCCGTGTGCGGGAGAGTCATACGACGTGCACGTTAAATAATACGCTGGATGGCCTTAACGAGAGGCTTCCATCTTCCTAGAAGGCTCTGAGTCTTAGGGATCCTTGTGACTCTCCCCTCCCCCATCAAAAAGAAAATACGACGTTCAAATTGCTCGATTTCGGTTCACTTACGTTCTATCTCTCTTGGAAGGGACTTTCTCCGTCTGCTGTGTGATCCGCAGAGCGTCTGACGCCGATCATCAGTTCTTGGCCATCAAGGTGCTGGTTGTCATCGAAATCGTGCATCCTTCAAAAGCAAAAATGGGAAAGATTAAAAAGCAAACGTTTCATCAAATACGGATTATCATTAAGAGAAAACTTTCGCTATTAACAACATATGAAGAAATTCTGTGGTTGTTATTTCAGGGTAAAATATAACCCCCTGGTGGGTATCGTCTGGTATTGGGAAGATGTCGAGGAACAACTAAGGATGATGTCGGATGGGTGAATTTCGCTTCTCTGCAATGACTGCGTCAAAAGACGATGATATTGAACCGATGTGAAAATAGAATTATTCCTAGCTAGGAAACAATACACAGAAGAAGAGGAAATGGGGGGGGGGATAAATATAAATATGAAGATTAAATTCTGATGTTAATCATCAGAAAGAAATGGGAAGCTCGATCTGGGAGAGGAAGGCGGGAGGGGAGGGGAGGGAGGGTTCAAAGAGAATGTGGGCAGACGACTTTAAAGAGAAGGGAGAAATAAGAAACGGGGAGGGAAATGATGATGACAAAGATGTGTGGCTCACTTGAAGAAATAGAAGAGAGCTTCGTTGATGGAGATTGCACCGACTTTCTCCAAGATCACAATCTGCTCGATGTCCTCTTTGATGTGTCTGCAAAAGAGAGAGAGAAAAAGTTAATTTGCTTTAATTGATGCTAAAGAATATTTTTTAATCCAGTAAGTTTAGCAAAAAACAAATTTTTCTTCTACTCGCAGATTTTCGGAGCGGAAATCAACTCTAGTTCCTTCCTCTTCATTTCGATGCAGCTCTCGTGCAACGGAAGCCGAAACAAGATGGAAAATTGCGCTTAGGGCAGGAAGCAATTGATCCGCGGAGAAATTTCCGTTTCAGTGAATTGAAGAGGAATTCATGAAGAAGGATCTCTGCGATGAAAGAGAGAGCCATTCCTCTCTTATTAAGATGAAAGAGAGAGCCATCCCTCTCTTATTAAGATGAAAGAGAGAGCCATTCCTCTCTTATTAAGATGAAAGAGAGAGCCATCCCTCTCTTATTAAGATGAAAGAGAGAGCCATCCCTCTCTTATTAAGATGAAAGAGAGAGTCATTCCTCTCTTATTAAGATGAAAGAGAGAGCCATTCCTCTCTTATTAAGATGAAAGAGAGAGCCATCCCTCTCTTATTAAGATGAAAGAGAGAGCCATCCCTCTCTTATTAAGATGAAAGAGAGAGCCATTCCTCTCTTATTAAGATGAAAGAGAGAGCCATTCCTCTCTTATTAAGATGAAAGAGAGAGCCATTCCTCTCTTATTAAGATGAAAGAGAGAGCCATCCCTCTCTTATTAAGATGAAAGAGAGAGCCATCCCTCTCTTATTAAGATGAAAGAGAGAGCCATTCCTCTCTTATTAAGATGAAAGAGAGAGCCATCCCTCTCTTATTAAGATGAAAGAGAGAGCCATTCCTCTCTTATTAAGATGAAAGAGAGAGCCATCCCTCTCTTATTAAGATGAAAGAGAGAGCCATCCCTCTCTTATTAAGATGAAAGAGAGAGCCATCCCTCTCTTATTAAGATGAAAGAGAGAGCCATTCCTCTCTTATTAAGATGAAAGAGAGAGCCATCCCTCTCTTATTAAGATGAAAGAGAGAGCCATCCCTCTCTTATTAAGATGAAAGAGAGAGCCATTCCTCTCTTATTAAGATGAAAGAGAGAGCCATTCCTCTCTTATTAAGATGAAAGAGAGAGCCATTCCTCTCTTATTAAGATGAAAGAGAGAGCCATTCCTCTCTTATTAAGATGAAAGAGAGAGCCATTCCTCTCTTATTAAGATGAAAGAGAGAGCCATTCCTCTCTTATTAAGATGAAAGAGAGAGCCATTCCTCTCTTATTAAGATGAAAGAGAGAGCCATTCCTCTCTTATTAAAATGAAAGAGAGAGCCATCCCTCTCTTATTAAGATGAAAGAGAGAGCCATTCCTCTCTTATTAAGATGAAAGAGAGAGCCATTCCTCTCTTATTAAGATGAAAGAGAGAGCCATCCCTCTCTTATTAAGATGAAAGAGAGAGCCATTCCTCTCTTATTAAGATGAAAGAGAGAGCCATCCCTCTCTTATTAAGATGAAAGAGAGAGCCATTCCTCTCTTATTAAGATGAAAGAGAGAGCCATCCCTCTCTTATTAAGATGAAAGAGAGAGCCATTCCTCTCTTATTAAGATGAAAGAGAGAGCCATTCCTCTCTTATTAAGATGAAAGAGAGAGCCATTCCTCTCTTATTAAGATGAAAGAGAGAGCCATTCCTCTCTTATTAAGATGAAAGAGAGAGCCATCCCTCTCTTATTAAGATGAAAGAGAGAGCCATCCCTCTCTTATTAAGATGAAAGAGAGAGCCATTCCTCTCTTATTAAGATGAAAGAGAGAGCCATCCCTCTCTTATTAAGATGAAAGAGAGAGCCATCCCTCTCTTATTAAGATGAAAGAGAGAGCCATTCCTCTCTTATTAAGATGAAAGAGAGAGCCATCCCTCTCTTATTAAGATGAAAGAGAGAGCCATCCCTCTCTTATTAAGATGAAAGAGAGAGCCATCCCTCTCTTATTAAGATGAAAGAGAGAGCCATCCCTCTCTTATTAAGATGAAAGAGAGAGCCATCCCTCTCTTATTAAGATGAAAGAGAGAGCCATTCCTCTCTTATTAAGATGAAAGAGAGAGCCATTCCTCTCTTATTAAGATGAAAGAGAGAGCCATCCCTCTCTTATTAAGATGAAAGAGAGAGCCATTCCTCTCTTATTAAGATGAAAGAGAGAGCCATTCCTCTCTTATTAAGATGAAAGAGAGAGCCATTCCTCTCTTATTAAGATGAAAGAGAGAGCCATTCATCTCTTATTAAGATGAAAGAGAGAGCCATTCCTCTCTTATTAAGATGAAAGAGAGAGCCATTCCTCTCTTATTAAGATGAAAGAGAGAGCCATTCCTCTCTTATTAAGATGAAAGAGAGAGCCATCCCTCTCTTATTAAGATGAAAGAGAGAGCCATCCCTCTCTTATTAAGATGAAAGAGAGAGCCATTCCTCTCTTATTAAGATGAAAGAGAGAGCCATTCCTCTCTTATTAAGATGAAAGAGAGAGCCATTCCTCTCTTATTAAGATGAAAGAGAGAGCCATTCCTCTCTTATTAAGATGAAAGAGAGAGCCATTTCTCTCTTATTAAGATGAAAGAGAGAGCCATCCCTCTCTTATTAAGATACCAATTCTGTTCACTCAGTCATGCACGCACGTCAACAGAAAATAATTTTAGGGATAGTATTCCAGGGAACTTTCATTATCCTACAATAAAGGGCATAAATAAGACCCACGATACAGCGTGAAATATATATTATATTTTTATAACTATCATACGCTGGAACTCTTTAAATGCATCGTGTTTTCTATTCTAATGCAAACAGTTGTAACATGTTACATAATCCTTAACATGGCATTTATTTTATAAATTTCGTCGGCTAATAGTCTACGTAAGCTGGCATGACCCACAAATACAGGGCGAAGAGAACTGCATACTTGAAGTATTGAAAGTTGCAGGAAGCGACAAAAACATCCAGCTTTTAACAATAACAATAAAATTAACATTTATTTACTTTCGTGGCCAACAAACACATTCTCTAAGATTTTTAGACTTTACAGACGATAATGACAAGACTTACATCAGCCAATTCTCGTGGTTGGAAGCAAAGCATTTGGGGGCTACTAAATAGGGCTGTTGCAACTCTCGTCAGATTCTAATGCATTCTCCACTCCCTGAGGGGTACCAGCAGACTGCCCTCTCTCACAGCCACCAGCAGACTGCCCTCTCTCACAGCCACCAGCAGACTGCCCTCTCTCACAGCCACCAGCAGACTTCTCTGTCTCTTCTTTCCCTCTCTGACGGCCTGAGGATATTTCAGCTTATTTCAGAAATAAGCTCATTTGAGCTTATTTCAGAAAGAAAGAACTGCATGAATGACGAGGTATCATCATTCATGCAGTTCTTTCTTTCTGAAATAAGCTCAAGTGCCTTATCATTCAAATAATTCTGTCTCCTCTGCTCTTTTATCCCTAAAAGAGTACTGTTAGTTTCCACAAAAAAGCCTGTTTAAAATGGTCCCATTCTTCCTCAACTTTAATAGTAAGCAAACCATGACTGTCATAATGACTAAGCAACCTATCATGGTAAGCTTTAGCTACCATGGGAATTTTTGAAAACTAAAATTATTTTCATTTCACTGGGTCATTCAGAGTTTCAGTATTAAAGGTAAAATTTTTAACCCTAGCACAACACTTTTTAAATTTAAGTTGCAAGACACTTTTAATAAGGTAATGGTCAGATCCAATTTCAGCTCCCCTATATGCCCTGATATTTCTAACAGAATTAGCCCATTTGCTGTTAATTAATATGTAATCAATCATATTCCTATGCAGCCCATCAGGTGAAACCCACGTGTACTTATGTATGCCGTAGTGTTTGTAATAAGTGTTAGTTATTCTGAAACCATTAAGTTTACTTACCTGTAGGAGACGTTGCCCATTGCCATTGCAGCTACCAATACCAAAAGGGCCTATCACCCCTCCCCAAAGGTCAGAGTTAGTACCAACTTTGGCATTGAAGTCACCTAGAACAAGGGTAATATCTCCTTTCTTGACAGAATTCAAAATATCCTGAAGTTGTCCGTAAAACCTATCCTTCTCATTCTCATTGGCATCCTCAGTGGGGGCATAACAGCAGATAACATTCAAGTTTTTGATGTTCGTCTGAAATTTTGCTGTAAGAAACCTTTCATTAATGCACTCATATCCTAGAAGAGCATCACTAGCGTGTCTGCTGAGAAGCAGACCTACGTCTTGGTGTTATTATCGTTCCTCCCTCGAAAGAGAAATTTGAGATTATTTTTAAGAATCTGACCTTTATCTGTTCATCTGGTCTCTTTCAGGCAAATAATATCTGAATTATAATGGTGAAATTCTTGTGTAAGGACATCAAGAGAAAAAGCTCTGTGCAGAGTCCTCACATTCCAACTACCGGAGAGAAAATGGTTAGTGGGATGTTTAAAGAAACTATGTTTATTGAGAGAGGGAATGTCGGCAATATCAAAGAGCCCCCTAAATCATAGGCATGGGGCAAAGACCCGTTCCCCCCAGCACTAAAGGCTGAAGCCATCTACACTGGAAGACTTCCTCCAATGTAGAATTTGATGATGCCAGTAGAAGCAAAGAGTTCAGGTGCCTGCGATAACCTCTACTCAGGATTATCCACCAGCTGATAAAACTTATCATGTGAATCTATGCACTTGGGGCTGTCAACCCACAAACAGAAAACACAGCATAAGATTCTCCCTCCACAGAAGTCCACCAGTGCAGCAAATTCAGGATCCATAATCAAGCTCAGAGCCTTAATCCAGTCCAGTAAGTTTATATGGTCAGCACGAGAACCCTATTTGGTTGACCACTCCTCAGCAGGGTAGAAAAAAAAGATCAGTAGGCCACGCTAATGTGGCAGCCCTCCTCTTTCGTTCACTTCCAGAGAGTATCTCTTTAGAGGACTAACGGCCTGCACCACGAGAAGGCGGTGTCGGATATTAGGTGTTAGGCCTGGCCGGTTCTATGTATCATCATAGGGCTCCCATCATGCTGCATAACTCTCCTTCCAGTGACTACCTATCTACCATTTACATGCCAGATACGATAAATTTCCTGACAGCAGAATCATCTATTTAATTTGCGCTACCATTATTTCCAATGATTCCTTTAACGAACTTTTTCTTTAGTAGGCAAACGAAGGTCGAATATTAATTTCGGTGATCCTTCGAAAAAACTCTTGCCACGGTTTTCTCTTCTAGCCCAAAGATTCATTCGCATGTGGCTGTCTTTTCTGATCTCCGTCCGCACATATCTGGTGTTAGGGAACTTATAGAAGGCACACAAATCATAATTGGAAAATATTCACCTTCAAAACAATATCAATAAAGGAAAACACCAGAAAAAAAAACAGATCCGCGCTCTAATGATGTAGTGAACTTTGATATAAAGTATTTAAGATTTACTACTGCATTGTTAAAAAGACGGTTGATTTACTTCTGATGTTTCTTTTTTATATTTTTGTTGCATAATATGGTAGGCGGATTATTTTCCAACATTAATTTGTGTCTTACGATGACATGATGTGGGGAACAGAGTGATTTCCAATGAAAAGAGGAAGAAAAAAATGCGCAACGCCAAAGTTGAGGTAATTCCTTTTTGGACTTTGGTTCTCTGGTCTGTAATGTGAAAAGCATCGTCGATGTCAGATTTCGTGAGGGGGCTTCGAAACGAAGTGTGACATGGATAATCAGCAAATGACATGTCATATTCCGTTTCCAACACAGGAGAACTATTCCGAAGAATGCAAAGGAGTGGTTTGCTTTCCTCCCAGTCGATGGTTGAATCGGCAGTCGAATTCGGTTAGCTAGCATCTATATCATGAAAGTAAAGCTGAAAGCGAGGCCTGTTAGTCAAAAACGCGGTCAAACTTCGTGAGGTCCAAAAACACGAGGAGAAAGAGACAACAGAAACATGAAATGAGTGATAGCAAAAATGAAATCAATCGTGAGAGTTTATAAGTGAAGCAAACAATTGGTCCAACGGTTTCAGACAAACTGAAATCGTCCAGAGTTGAAGAGGAAAAGTTTGGATGAAACATTTCTGTAGTTCCGTACAATCGCCTTTCAGAGAAGTACTCCCATCAGCAAATGTTTTATCTTTAGATCTTAATTTGAAATTAGATGCGTTTGTGGCTGGTGATGGAAAGGGAGTTGCATGTCCCTAATGGCACTGCAGTTCAGCGACTATCGTTCTGCAGTGAAGTTCTACTCAAGCAGTTGGACTCGTTTACCTTGTACTTCCCCGGTAGCTGTACTCTTTAGAGTTAGTGCTTACTGGTTTGTTCTTCCTTCACAATTTTAGTTCCCGGTTGTCCTTTACACTAACTGGAACAACCAACAAGGCATGCCGCCCATCACCTGACACCAAGAGTCACGCCTCTTTCAAATCCTGATAAATTCCGCCGTTCTACTATGATTCCTGTCACTTTTTCATTCAGAGATTTCGCCAACTACAAGCTGAATACCACTGTTGGCATTCACCAGCTTCTTTCTGCCATTTGTTTCTTTTTTAATAGGGTTCAATTCTTAACATCGGATAGGCTGCTCCTAATTCAGTGAGTGTAGGAAGGTGAAGCAATGTCAAGGCCCTGATTACCAATTAGGACCGTAAGACCTGGACCGAGGGCCTCTTATTCCTAGGGGGCCCCAAACTCTATATATCATATACAATTTTATTTCATCAATCCTTGTCTTAAAGATATGTTTGCATCAGTGTCATTGGAATACGTTTCACTTTACCTTCTTTTCCTCCAACTACATGCCATAACTAAATTCTAAAAACTGTTCAGATTGATTTAGTTTAGAATAATCTCGACCATTTGCTATATTATGCAAAAAATTTTCAAACTGTGCAATATCACAGGATGAAGAGAAAAAACTACATTTCAAAGCTAGCATGATGCTACAGAGGATCGCGAGGGCCTCGTGGGAGGTCTCCGTGAGAACGCTTGATCTAGCCCAACATCAGTTGATTGATGCTATTACCGACCCCGAAACTCAACAAATACCAGTCATTGTATGTTGTCAATTTTCCACAACCAGAAGATCAGCTTGCCACTGTTCATCTCGACCAGTGACAGAAGTTCGGTTGCGAGGGAATTTTCTTCATACTGGTTTGTGTAAGGTCCATTGTCAATCGGCATCGGTTGATAGACAGGTCCGTGAAGTCCTGGTCGTAGCACCATCTGTATCTGAGGTTGTGATTACGAATGCTGCAGAGAAAAGGTCTATAAGGTTGACAGGGCAGGCTAGGATCTATGTCGTGGCATGTGCACTCTCCTGGTAGGTGCATTTTCATAGCCCAAGTCGTCATCACTGAGTTCGAAATTCATAGCCACAAATTAAACACTGAGGAAGGTAAACGTCTTTATACCTCTGATACTGGTTCTAGGACCACATGTGCGGGATTCACGTGGGACAGAATACTTTCAATAAGAGTTGGTAGGTGGGCAGAAGACACAGTGATGTAATCACAAAACGTGTTATGACCTGTCTTTATCAAGACAAAGCAGTGAGTCTTTACAGATGAATGACGTGCATTGTGCACTTTTTGGTCTAACGACAATTCGCGTCTTTTAACAATTCACTGAAAGGAAATTTAACCCCTCCCGTAACTAAAAGGAAATTTAACCCCTTCCGTAATGAAGTTTCCATCCGAGTTTACATTTCTGTGAGTTCAGGTGTGAATGGAAGAAACGATAAAGAAACATTTTGAAAATTCGCATGTGATTTTGGCCCCAGCAGCAAAATGCTCTTGAGGAATTTACAACACTCTACATTGGCTTTATTTTCCCCATTTGTCATGCCCCATGGCGCCTAATTAGCCATTACTGCATTTCCACTTGATATTGGCCTCTAATTCCTATATCGATCGATCGATGCGGCAAATGTTACTCTTTCTGCTTTAGCACACCGTACATCCTCACCCAATGCAATCCACACTCAAAAACAGACACGTTAGGAAGGTGGAACAATTGGGCCACCCACACACTTCCAGACTGATGCCAGGTGTGTTTAGTTGCAAGACGGGTTTTTTTCATCAATTCCTCCCTTGCACCCTACCACATCAGAGCTACGTGTCTGTGCCTGTTGATACAAGTGTCTTACAATATAAAGGGAAGAAGAGGGGACTCACTGGAACAGCTGTTGGCAGACAGACGCTAGCCTCCCGTCGAGGCCGTCCAGCGTTTCTTTAAGGTGCGTAGGGTATGGCTTCCCCGTACAGATGGACCACGGCTTAACGTCCCATCCGACGGACGGCTGCCTTTCAAACCCATCAGTGTCCCGTACCCGAGGGCAGGGCGGGCAGTTTTTTCAGAGATAAATCTCAACGCTGACCCAGCTGGGACTCGAACCTGGGAACTGCAGATTACGAGCCTAGCATGCTACCGACTGCTACCCCACCATCTCCTGCAGATAAACTTTTAGCTTTGTGGGTCATCGTGTTTAGAATATGTAAACTGTGTAAACTGCTTGAACAAAGAATAATTTTTAAAAAATCTGCCATTGGACTTTTCGTATCAGCTGAGAAAACATTTGCCATTTGACCTTGCTTACACGAGGGTGATCATTTATATCCTACAATGATAATCCGCCATTACTTCCCCTTAAGGAACGATAATAAAAATAATAATGGCCCCTCAAGCAGCTGCTTGCCACAGAGGTCTGACAGGAATCTGTCAGTTAATACGCCATAGTAGTACAAAGTCTGTGAGAATGGCGAGATCTCAGCAGAAAAACAGCACAAATATCGATGCTTTACCCGAGGCTCGAACCCAAACAATAAATTTAATGTACCTGATGATCAGTTATCACCTATCCCAAATATAAAACTGACGGTGACATTTTCGACATGTTCAATCTTACTAAAGTGTCAGAAGATATCGTACCTTCGCCATCTAGGTGTTCCTCAGGCCCAGATGAAATACCTAATATTTTCTATAAAAAGCCTATTACGAAAATTATGATCATTTGCCACATCTCTTTACCAGCAGACGAAGAATTGCGAATGGAATTTCCCTACCGGAGAAGGAAAATTTGATAGAGTTCTTTTTAAGACATAACCATTTGCGATTTTTTTTTTTCATGTCGGTGGTGGTCAACTGATTTTAACTCTTTCAAAGTATTCTTATTTGCCATTTGATTTTCTTCTCTGGGAATGACTGCTTCTCCCTGAATTTCCTTCTCAGGCATCTGGTTTGTTGATTCCCTCGTTATGAAGCCGACAAACATCCGATAGCGATCGAAGAGATTGCCTAATAGATCACGTAATGCTAAGAGAGCTCGACTCTTTCTGTTGCTGACAAAGCATTATGGAACTTCGCTCTTTTCACTGAAGGAAGTGAAGTGAACTCTCATCTGATATCTCGCACAATCTCCTTGGCTCCCCACTTGGTCCGCAACTCTTCCACCACTGGAGCTGGTGTGGCCACCGGGTCAGAAACGGAAAGATGAAACTGGAGCTGTGCCTCACTCATTAGAATGACTGTTGCTGCCATAAGTAGCAGCTGCTTCCAGAGACTGCAGACGAACACCATCGCTCTGCTGATGAGAAGCTTGGAGAGAAAGAGGCCCACTCGGCAGATGAGATGGCAAAGTACTCCACAGATGGGGCGGAGGAACTGGCGTTTGCCTCTTGCCTCACAGACTTCGAAGCGCGTGCAATGGGGATAGGGAGACAATCGCCTTTGTCGAGGCAGGAGAGACTGACGACACATTGGGGAAGGGGGGGGACGTTGTAGGAGGAGTGAAAAACATTCGATGTCATCCACCTCGATGGATTTAAAGGAAATCAAATATTCTTCGGCTTTTATTTTTTCTAAAATACAACGTTTTGCATTACACATTAAAATATTAAATGTCTTTTTTTTCTTTCCTACGGCGTGGATTATTGTTGCCTCATTTTTCATCCGATGGGCCCAGATGCTTCCTCATCTCTGGATAGCTGATGAACCCGTCGATATTGTCATCGTAGGCGAAGAAGCTATCCACGATCGCTGAAAAATAAAGAGATCAGTGAGAAGTTGGAATGGAAACTTTACTTTCAAGAACGAAGTCATGTTCGGGAACAACTCCTTGGGAAAAAAAACGTTAATGCATTCTTCATGAACGCCAGTTAAAAACTGAATGGCTGTCGTCACACCCCTCCTTTGAAGAGACAAGATGATTCTGTTGCGACCACAGATTCTGAAAAACCATCTTCCTTACAACAAATTTCATGCACCCGATGATGAAAATTATCACCTAGCCCAAATATACAACTGATAAAGATATTTTCGACATATTCGATCCCACTAAGGCTTCAGAAGATATCGCATCGTTTCTTTCTAGATCTTCCACAGGATAAGATGAAATTCCTACTACTTCTATATAGCGCTCAAACTTGCAATCCCTTTTAATGTCTACTACCAAATAAGGAAATATCCTTCAGACTAAAAGTAGGCGATTTTAACATCAGTGTACAAAGGAAAAGGAGAAGCTTTACACCTTTCCAATTACCGCCGAATTTCCCTCACTAACCCAGCTTCTAAACTCATAGAAAGATACGTCTTATTGAAGCTGTTCAAGTTTCTTTTGCTCCACAACCACATTCCCATTGACCAGTTGGGATTTGTTCCTGGGAGATTGGAAACCATTCAATTGCTTCAAAGTGTCAATCAATGGCCATCTTCCTTAGAGAACAATGAACTCTTCGACGTCATCTATTTGGTTGGGTAGGGTTGTTTCACCTCTGAGCGGCGTCATCTATTTGGACTGTGAAAAAGCATTTGATACACTTATATGATAAATTCTCTATAAGGTCCTTAGTGTGGGACTCCTAAAATGTGGATCTCATTAAATGTGGGATTCCGAAAAAAAACTTGTCAGGCTGATTCAAGCACTGACCTAGAACCGCAATCAGCAATCAGTTCGTTACCAGCAGTCGTTGCGATCGGACGTTCTTCGCAGAGCTCCTGCCAGCAGGGTGTGTCCGCTGCCCTCCCGTGACCGCGACCATCGGTTTGACCTTCGGGCCGTCACCGGACTAGTAAGTGCCATAAACTTTATTGCTCCTACGCGTCCTCTCCCCCTTGCATCAGTCCGTCGTGCTTTACACAGTGTCTTGTGTAGAGTGAGCTGGCTAAAATCAATTAAGCACCTGGACTTTAGGGCCCAATTTGTGCATCTCTCATTAGTGGTTCCCGCCGTTGAACTTGTGAGCCAAAACTCTCTACACAATGAATTCATTGTGCTACAGCTGTGGAGAAACAATTGCTCCTAATGCCGACCATATCCTATGCAGTGGATGCAAAGGGAAACTGCATTTTGGGTGCTCTGGCACAACGGAGAGAAACTATAAAAAGATGACTCAAGAGAAGAAAAAAACGTGGCTCTGTACTGACTGCAAATTAAGCAGGACAAACAACAGGCCCGTTTCAGATAAAGAAAACAGAGATAATACGCCTCTAAAGAATAGCACACGTGTATCACCCTCACCGACATCGAATAACAATAGTAACTATAGCCAGGAGACATCCTTGGGTCACCGCTCCTCTAAGACACCTGGAGAAGGCTGTAACACTAATAGTATACGGCCCCCGTCTTCGGCGCAACAAGAAACTAGAAACTTTCAAACATTACTGAATGAAATAACGCACTTAAGAAACGAAATCAAAGACTTAAGGCATTCAGTAGAATTTTTCTCATCTCAATATGATACACTATTGAATAAATTTCACGAATATGAAGCGACGCAACTAGACACTATGAGTAAACTAGCTACCATTGAAACTACATGTGCAGATCTCACTCAAGAGAATACGGCTCTAAAGTCGCAAATTAATGATCTTGAACAATACGGCAGAAACCGAAATATCGAGATACATGGCATTCCAATGGACGACCAGGATGAGAAAGAAAATCTAAATCAGATAATGATCAACGTTGCAGAAGCGCTAGATATAAATAATTTTAACATTGATCAACTTGAAGCCTTACATAGACTGCCAACAAGGAACAAGAAAAAAACACCTGCGATTATTGCCCAATTTAAATCTAGAAACGAACGTGAACAATGGATGTCAAAAAAGAAATCGAAAATCTTTGCCAGTAACGTTATTGATGACGCTAAAAAAACGCCAGTGTATATAAATGAAAATTTAACTCCAATAAACAGAGAACTTTTCTGGAAAGCGAGGTGCCTGGCCAAATCAAAAAATTTTAAATACGTCTGGTTTCGGAACGGGAAAATCATGATGAGAAAAACTGATGGTGACAGCGTAATTCGAATTGATATGCAAACGAATTTCGACGAATTTTAAACGGGAAATATATTGTTTATTTGCTCCACCTTATTTGTTCTGCCATGGCGACTTTTCATTTTGATGACTTACCAACATTTGATCACAACGAAAATGTCCTGTGCGACTATGAAGAAGTTCAGAAATGGTTCTTGACTAGTAAATTATGTTATGAATCTGATGAACATTTAAGCTTTCTGCATGTGAACATTCGAAGTCTGAAAAAAAACTGGGATACTCTCTGTGTTTATCTTAAAGATATCTTGAATTTCTTAGATATTATTATATTAACAGAAACTAACATCCTCAGCACGGATGCTCCATTGTTCAATCTAGAAAATTTTAATCAACTTTTTACGAGAACTCCTGGTGCGTTTGAACATGGGATTCTACTTTTCTTCCGCGACACATTATTAGTCAAAACGATACCTTCACTTGTAATCCCTGCTGAAACACTGAATATAAATATCTACAAGGGTAATTTAACTTTCAATTTACTTGCTATTTACAGATCACCAAGCTCGAACATTAACACTTTTCTTTCTAATCTCAAAAATTGGTTCGAAACAACTGATAAACATCGCAATCAAATACTAGTTGGAGACTTTAATTTAGATATCAAAAATATCAAAAAACACGGAGTTGCCAAATACGTAGAATTGTTAACCGAGTTTGGTTTCTCACCTATTATTACTGGTATCACCAGGGAAGACATCATTGGTGACTCTCTTTCTCAGACATGCATTGATCACATTAACGTCCGACTTGACATTAAACTCGACACAAATTCAATGATTTTTGGCAGTAGGATCGCAGACCACTACTTAATCGCGGCAATTTGCGGGGGGAAAAAACTAGGGAATTCGTCCAATCACACTAAAAAGCTAGACAGCAATTTTAACACGAAAACTATCTTAGATCATAAAAACATATGCAAAGAAATAAGTCTAACAGACTGGCTGGACAGAGGCACTGGAAACGAAACCCCAAATTCAGAACTAATAGACGTACTTTATGAAACATTCATAAAAAAATATATGGCGATTGTCAACAATAACAAAATTAATAAACTATCGGATGGCTCAAAAATGAAACAACGAAATTGTAGCAAAGACTGGATAAATCAGGAAATAATAAACTTAATACGTAAAAGAGACTCGGCTTGGATTGATTACAAAAATAACAAGAGAAACAGAAATTTTAAATTACTATACACAAACTTAAGAAACACAGTCACGTCCGTTATTAGGCAGGAAAAGAAAAAATATTACTTCAAACAATTTGAGTCATGTAAAAATAAACCAAAACAAAATTGGGAACTCATCAACCAAATTATCAACAATAAACCTAAAACTGCCATTGACGATTTTATCATGAAGAATATGCCACAAGGTATGTCTGAAACTCAAGCAGCAGAGAAATTTAACAACACCTTTGCAGACATTATTGTCAATCTCAGAGACGATAACCGTATACAGAATCTCTCTACAGTTCCTAAACATATCCAACCTTCTGTCCCCTCAATTTTTATTCCTCCCATCTCAAAACAAGAAACTTTCAAAATTCTAAGTGACTTAAATGAAAGAAAATCATGTGGATACGATCAGGTACACATAAAGCACATTAAAGCATGCAAAACCTCCTTAGCTGATCTCGTGACAAACTTTATCAATGAAAGCATATCTACAGGAAACATCCCTAATAAACTCAAAATTGCTATTCTAAGACCAATTTACAAAAGTGGAACTAAATCCGATTGCACTAACTATAGGCCCATTGCCATCTTACCCGTCCTTCACAAAATACTTGAAAGATATGTAGCTAACGTTCTAGCCAATTTCTTGAAAAAACATAACATTATTAGTGAAAAGCAATATGGTTTCCAAAAAGGTAAAAATACAATTACACTTTTAACGGAGTTTTCTGACGTCATTAATGGAACTTTAAACAACGGAAAAAAAGCAGCAGCTATCTTTCTGGACTTTCGTAAGGCATTTGATACGTTGGATCACGATATTTTGCTTCAAAAATTGTATATTTATGGTGTCCGAGGTATTACCCTTAAATGGTTTGAAAATTATTTAAAAAATAGAGTGCATGTTACCAAAATTAATGGCGTTTTTAGTGAGAAGAGAACAGTGTACACTGGTGTTCCACAAGGTTCAATTTTAGGTCCGCTTTTATTCATTATTTATATTAATGATCTAGCTAACCTTAAACTGAAGGGCTCTCTTTATATATATGCTGATGACACCGCCTTGGTTAACGTGAATCACAATATAGGAGACGCAGTCCGAGATACACAGGATGATTTTAACAAAATTATTTACTGATCTAACATTAATCGTATTTACATAAATTCAGAAAAAACCAAATGGATGAGCTTTCATTCACCAGGATACTATGATCTCTCATCTTATGCAATTAAAAACCACGAACCCTTGTGTCCCCACAACATGATAACTCATGACCCTGACTGCTGCGACTGTGATGTTATTGAGCGTGTTGAGAGCCATAAATATCTTGGACTCTACATGGACACAACCTTCCGATGGAATACACATATTCAAAAGTTAGCAGGGAAATTGCGTCTATGTGCATCTAAACTTTATAAACTACAATTTGTTGCAAGCACACATACATGTATTTTGGTTTACAAAGCTATCTGTGAATCTATATTGACCTATGGTTTGACAATATACGGCTCAACTAACCTCACAAATATAAAGAAAATAGAAACTATTCAATCATCCATTGCTAAAAATATAATCCCATACAACTTAAGAAATTCATTTTATCATAGCGAAGAAAGACTAAATTATCTAGGCATACTCTCTTTTCACAACCTTTACAAATACAGCATCACTTTAAAATATTTTTTTGATAATCAATTTAAATATAAAATCTCTCATGGGAAAAACACAAGGTTACAATCCAAAAATTATTTCCAACTTCCAAAAATATTAAACAATTACGGGAAATGTACAAGGGCATACACAATACCTTACGTGTTCAATCAACTGCCAAGGGAAATTATTTTATTAAACAATTTTAAAGAAATCAAAAATAAGACAAAAAATTTTCTTCTAGGCACTAAATTTTAAATAAAAATTTCAACCACTACAATGGAGCTTCCACTGAAATTCATATAATTTGATGACATTGTTTTAAACTATATCTTATGTATTTTCATGTAACGTTATTATTCTTCTCTCCTGCAGATAAGCAAATGCTTTGCGGGTCATTTGTTTAAAATTTTGTATAACTAACATGAATATGAATAAAGATTATTATTATTATTATTAGAGTCAATGATGAATTGTCACCAGTCAAAGATATTGCAAGCAGAGTTGTCCATGGATCAGAATCGAGCATCATTACTTGATCCGACTTTTTTTCTGTTTTTATGCTTGAATAGTACGTTTTGTTTTTCTTAAGTTTGATATTCCAGATATTCTTCGCACAATCACGCCCCCCGTATTACGCCCTTCACATGTCAACATCATTCTAAAAAGCTATCTGAATTGCAATCACGCTCTTCCCATCAATTCAACAATTTTTTTCATCAATTCACGTGGTCTCTGATATTCTCTCTCGCGTAGAAAGGCCACAAAGATGGCTCACTAAATGACTGTCAATATACTTCAACTGAACATACGACTAAAGACTAGTGAATCTCGATATCGGGTCAGAAAACACGGAAACATCGAACATCGTCTGCTAACAATTGCACGTAGCAACATCAGAAAACAGTCCGTATGCCTTAACATTCCATTGGCCAAGAAAAACTGTAAATATCACTCTTTCGAATGCAGAGCAGAGTTTGGAAGCAGCTTCCGCAACACGTGATATTTTTGTTAACATTACACAACTTTAGAGGAGAATTGAGAGAAGTGGACCGATCACCATTTCTTCGATGTTTCAGATTTTAAACTTCATAGTGAACTTCATTGCAACAAATCTTAACTATTCTACAATCTATGTATATTTTGTTTTCCTTTAAAATCAAAAGGGAAGGAGTAAGAGTGCGATGCACCATCTGATCCTTCTGCCAAAAGTTTCTTAAATGTGTATTCAATTATACGGAAAACAATTATTATTATTATTAAGATTACTTAAAATTTTTAAATCTAAAGAGATTCTGCCAAAATACGCTTTGCAGCTGGCCCCATCCCCTAAATTTCATCTGTTTCCGATTTTAGTGGCCTTTTCTGCAAGGCAATCAGCCTCAATAAAGCACTCTCTCTTGCCGACATTTAAAGTCCTCCTCACCAGAAAGCAGAAATCATCTCGATCGTTTCATAATGAAAACCAAAAAGACTTGGACAGACCATCGATGAAATTCCTTAAAGAAATCCTCATCCACCTTGGAACATTTTGATATATTACTTTCGAAACCATCTACCCAGGCAGATGCAATCCTTGTATCACAACCATCCCGTCTGAACTTTAACACGCAGAGTGTTGGGATCAGTTGCGCTCGGTTTCTACCATCTGACAGACGGCTTCTCCACACGGAAGAAACGTACCTGTCAATCGGAAGGAGGACAAATGAGTTCCAGCTCAAAACAATAACAGACAACTGAGGAATCGGGTTCAGAATAATCAAAATTTCCTATATTTCTGGTCATCATCATCATCATCCTTAAGCAGCCATGTCCAACCAGACGGTGCAATTTAGTTCTCCAATCTCATCTGTCCTGATCTACATATGGTGCAAGGTCCTGTTTGACATTGTCTGCCTACCGCATCCCCCTCTTTCTGGGCCTTTAGGTACACTGTTCATAACCCTATTCGCCAATCTATAATTATCCATACGGGCAACATGGCCAAACCAACGGAGTCTCTCTCTGCACAATATGCTGCTTAAAGGAGGTTGCAGACTCCTTTGCTTAACCTCATCATTAGTTACAAAGTTGAACCACCTAATGCGCAAGATACTGCATAAGCATCTGGAATCAAAAGCATCTAGCTTCCTGTTATCTTGTTTACAAAGTGTCCAAGTTTCACTACCATAACTAACCCTAGAAAGAACCAAACTATTATACAGTCTAATTTTAGTCTTTAGGTTTATACGCCTATTTCTCCACACTCTCCATAGATTCTTAAAAGTCCCGGCAGCAATCCCTATTCGTCTGTTAATCTCATGCCGCACATCACCATTATCTGTTACATAGCTCCCAAGATAATTAAACTGAGACACTTTCTCAAAAGTGCAGTAACAAAAAGGAAAACCTCAACCAGATGACTGAGCCTATTTTTGTATTACAAAGACCATTTGTAATAATGCAACAACGTAGTTTTTTACTTTCACAATTCACTTAATATTTCTTAATTTCGGTATATATTAAGTAGTTATTTTAAGATAGAGGGTTTTTTCGTTTACATGTCTGGAATGTATACTTAACAAGTTTTTACAATAATATAATTTATGAAGTTTGAAAAAAGATGACGGTATTTAGAGTTGATTCATTAATTCATTAAACGTTACGATATAATGGGAGATCCTTATTCAGATTTTTTTTTTTTCAGTTTAGAGTTGATATTCTGGACTTTTATTTTAAGAAAAAAAACCAACTCATATTGCGATAGAGTCGGGGGATGGCTCAGTCGGTAGCGCGCCAGGCTCGTAATCTGTAGTTCCCAGGTTCGAGTCCCAGCTGGGTCAGCATTTAGATTTATATCCGCAAAATTCCCCGTCCTGTCCACGGTCAGTACGGGACACCGATGGGCTTGGAAAAGTCGCCGTCCGTCGGATGGGAGGTTAAGCCGTGGATCCGTGTGCGGGCGCCGCTGGATGGCCTTGACGGGAGGCTTCATCTGTCTCCTAACAGCTGTTCAAGTGAATCCCCTCCCCCAATCTTCTCTGAGCCTTCGGGGTCCTTGTGACCTGGCCATTTAGCACATGGTGTGCAAAAAAGTGCCGCTCAGCGGTAAAACAACCCAACATATTGCGATATCCCCACCACTCTTCATTTTACAACCTTCTGCAAATGGGAGAGAACCCCTCTTAATTAAGTCGGCTACTTGGAAGGAGAAACCCTTAGACCACTCTACCACTAGGGACCACTTCCCGACCACCGGAGATAAAAGCACACTTCAAGGGTCCTCTTGGCGATGCCAGGATAAGAAGTTACGAAAACATATTTCACCTCTCTCGAAGTTTTATTTCATTTCACTTTGAAGCTTAACTTTCTGCACCTCCTGGAAATATTCTCTCCCTACACGACCACATTACATCACAAGAACCATTTTCTGAGCGAGATAATGGGGGTGGAGAGAGCAACGTTCGTAATCCGAGTGTGGGAAACTGAAATCTTGGACAAGTAAATGGATTAAACAGAAAGAGATAACACCTGGAGAAGGTGAGGAGCACGGGGAGAGAGAGAGAATGGATGTCGTTGAGTATGAGATGCGCTTTGAGAGATCATCATAGTCCCACATGAGAGCGATATGATTCTTCTGTGTGAAGTGAGGGTAATTGTCCGAGAAAGAGATTATCTGTGGCGAGGTGATAGCATGAAGAAACGAGATGATGAAAGGGAGGTGGAGAGATACATGAGATCATTTTGTGTGAATTGAGGGTGAGACGAGGACTATTTTCAATAAGGCCTCGTATTGAAAGAGTTTATGTCGAGGTGATGGACATGGAGAGAAGATCATCTTTGGCAAGGTAGAAGCTGCGGTGAAAAAAGTAACATCTCCAGCAAGGTAGAAGCTGCGGTGAAAAAAGTAACATCTCCAGCAAGGTGAAGGGCACAGAGAGATAGAGAAAGATGAAATCATCTTGGGTAACATCATACATAAAATGAGACCATTTTGGATGTAATGAAAGGCAGAGAGAGTGATTACTCGAGTAAGGTGAGGGGTGAAGAGAAAGATAATCTTCCCCTTGCTTTCCATTCAGTTCAAGAGTCAGAGCTGATAGAGAAGAAAAACCACGAGGAGTCATTTCTCTTCTACGTTTGCATCTGTAGATAAGGAGCCACCGTGGCTGCATTCTCTGAGAGAATGATTTCTCTCGTAGGCGTCAGGTCGCGATTTTCCCACATGTGAAGTGGTCCCACCAAAAGATGGTTCGTATGAAATGTCTCTGGACGTAATAATCAAAGAGACCTCGAAAACACTTCTACTTCTCTTACCTTCTACTTCGTAAAAGGGCATGGGGTCTGTTCCAGAATGATCAGTGGTGTGCTTCATTGCGGCGATCAGCTCATGGCCATCGAGCTTCCCGTTGTCATCGAAATCGTGCATTCTGAAAAATAAAGAATAAATAAGAGAATGGAAGCTGGAGCAAACTAGCTGCATCTACTAACTGCTAAAATGCTTGAAAAAGAATGGGATTAGTTCTTATTCGACAGGCAAAATTTGAAAGATTGGGGTTTGGTGTTTAACCTCTCAGCGGCACTTTTAGCACACAATGAACCTGAAGGGCTAAGAGAAAGTTGGGGAAAGGGATCACCGGCTAACTGTTAGGAAACAAACGAAAGCCTTCTGTCAAGGCCTTACAACGTTTAATACGCAGAGGTATGGCTCTCCCGACAATGTGCCTTTTCTCATGGAGGCCACAATGACTGTTAGGGGAGGGGAGGGTCCATTGCATTGAGTTTGGACTTGAACCTGGCACATTTGGTAAGAGAAATGGAATTATACATTCAGATGTTTTGTTAACTAATTATGAAGGGGCTCGGCAGCTAGGGCGGAAAGAGGGAGGGCCAGAATCGCCATTTTGGCGGCAGACCCTTTCTGCTAGCAACAGAGCGCCGGCAGCGGATCCAGGATGGGGGAGCTGAGCGAAGAAAGACGACAAGAGTCACGTGGGAATCGTGTGCATGTCTCATTGGCCGAGACGCCCTAACGTCCCCCGAAGAAACATCACGTGACCTCATCTAGCGTGGCATTCGAACCGAGACTTGTGTGGAGAAGGCAGCATTCCGCATGTCAGGCGGTTTGTCTGTGGCTTGATTAAGCCTTTTGTTTTCTATGCAGCGGTGGGACCGCTGAGGCTCCTTGTAGCCTGTGCTGTGTTTAGCAAGTGACTGTACTCGGTGGGCAGTCACTGTTTGTATATATATAACATAAAGTGTAGATAGTGTAAATAAAATGTATATATGAGAAGACACCTGAGTTTGTGTATATTGGCCACCTATTTAGATCAACCTCCTGAGAAGATAGTGCTAGGTACCCTTCTGCCCACACTCTCACCCATGGCTACAAATTCTTACTTACACAATGCGTGTTAACTTATTATGCAATCCGTGACTTTGAAATTGCACAACCCAGAAGAGGTATCCGATTGTTATGCAAATCGGCAAGTGAGTGGAGCGTGGTGGGATATGCAAATGATTCTACTGTCATACTAATCAGATGAAGAGGGCCAGAGCTATAAGACAAGCCATGCCACTGCCTTAACTAAATTCTTGACGAGTTTGTGGCCAATAGAACTCTGAGTGATCCCACAGAATGAAGTTCTTAAGAACAGCATCACATATTGAATGCTAAGCCAATGTGTACATCAGTCATATCACGAGCTTATGATATTTGAGAGAGAATAGATCATTGGATACCAAAAGTGGGGAGGTCCAGCTGGCACACAGTGTAATGTGTCAGCCCCAACCAGCCATGCCAGGCCACACATACCTCTAATATCACCTGGCAACTTGTTGGCACTCTCCATGGTCAGCCAGTTCCCCGGATCTATTGTCCATCGAATATGATTAAGATTTGTTAGGGTATCAACTGCAGACTCATCACAACCTGGTGTCGAAAGGACACCGGGGTGTAGACAGCTGCCCTGCTTGACCAGCTACAACAGCCATGGTAAGGCATGCACACGGTATTTATTACTACCATGTAATCAATCTGGGTGTGAAATAAATTTACTCTGTAACTCTGTAATCAACCCTGTAACTGTAATGTCTTACTCATCCGGCAACCTGTTTTTCCTGTGACTTTCATCAGATAACAACCACTTCTGGTTGGTGCAATTTCTATCTCACAGAGCGTAGTACTTCAATTGTACGAACTCTGCTTTAAAGTACTTACTTAAACGATATTATTTCCCTGTTAATAGTGCAACCCAATAAATTGGTTTGCGAGCTAAATATCAGAGCATTGAAGGTTAAAGCCACTTTTCTATGCTGAAGAAAAAGCCACTTTCTACTTCTGCTTTTTTCTGTATGCTACCAGACTCTCAACGAAAGGACACCAGTCAATATAACAGACATTAACTGAAAATTCCAAAACGACACCAACCAAAGAAACTGCAGATGAATGGGGGGGGGGGGGACTGAAGGACACCATCCTGAGTGAATGCATTAAATGAAAACTTCAAAAGGACACCATCCTGAGTGAATGTATTAAATGGAAACTTCAAAAGGACACCATCCTGAGTGAATGCATTAAATGAAAACTTCAAAAGGACACCATCCTGAGTGAATGTATTAAATGGAAACTTCAAAAGGACACCAACCAAAGCAACTGCAGATGAAACTGAGGCAGAAAAAGAACACCATCCAAAGTGATTGTACATTAACTAGAAACTCCAACCAAAAACTAAGAACACCAATCAAAGCAACTGCAAATGAATTTTAGGCAATGAATGGACACCATCTACAATGAATGCGCTTTAAATGGAAACCCCAAAAGAGCACCAAACAAAGCAACTGCAGATGAATCTCAGGCAATGAAAGGACACCATCCAGAGTGAATGGGTATTAAATGGAAACTCCAAAAGGACACCAATCAAAGCAACTGCAAATGAATTTTAGGCAATGAATGGACACCATCTACAATGAATGCGCTTTAAATGGAAACCCCAAAAGAGCACCAAACAAAGCAACTGCAGATGAATCTCAGGCAATGAAAGGACACCATCCAGAGTGAATGGGTATTAAATGGAAACTCCAAAAGGACACCAATCAAAGCAACTGCAAATGAATTTTAGGCAATGAATCGACACCATCTACAATGAATGCGCTTTAAATGGAAACCCCAAAAGAGCACCAAACAAAGCAACTGCAGATGAATCTCAGGCAACGAAAGGACACCATCCAGAGTGAATGGGTATTAAATGGAAACTCCAAAGGACACCAACCAAAGCAACTGCAAATGAATTTTACGCAATGAATGGATACCATCTACAATGAATACGCTTTAAATGGAAACCCCAAAAGAACACCAAACAAAGCAACTGCAGATGAATCTCAGGCAATGAAAGGACACCATCCAGAGTGAATGGGTATTAAATGGAAACTCCAAAAGGACACCAATCAAAGCAACTGCAAATGAATTTTACGCAATGAATGGACACCATCTACAATGAATAACCTTCAAATGGAAACCCCAAAAGAGCACCAAACAAAGCAACTGCAGATGAATCTCAGGCAATGAAAGGACACCATCCAGAGTGAATGGGTATTAAATGGAAACTCCAAAGGACACCAACCAAAGCAACTGCAAATGAATTTTAGGCAATGAATGGACACCATCTACAATGAATGCGCTTTAAATGGAAACCCCAAAAGAGCACCAAACAAAGCAACTGCAGATGAATCTCAGGCAATGAAAGGACACCATCCAGAGTGAATGGGTATTAAATGGAAACTCCAAAGGACACCAACCAAAGCAACTGCAAATGAATTTTACGCAATGAATGGATACCATCTACAATGAATACGCTTTAAATGGAAACACCAAAAGAACACCAAACAAAGCAACTGCAGATGAATCTCAGGCAATGAAAGGACACCATCCAGAGTGAATGGGTATTAAATGGAAACTCCAAAAGGACACCAATCAAAGCAACCGCAAATGAATTTTAGGCAATGAATGGACACCATCTACAATGAATGCGCTTTAAATGGAAACCCCAAAAGAGCACCAAACAAAGCAACTGCAGATGAATCTCAGGCAACGAAAGGACAACATCCAGAGTGAATGGGTATTAAATGGAAACTCCAAAGGACACCAACCAAAGCAACTGCAAATGAATTTTACGCAATGAATGGATACCATCTACAATGAGTACGCTTTAAATGGAAACCCCAAAAGAACACCAAACAATGCAACTGCAGATGAATCTCAGGCAATGAAAGGACACCATCCAGAGTGAATGGGTATTAAATGGAAACTCCAAAAGGACACCAATCAAAGCAACTGCAAATGAATTTTACGCAATGAATGGACACCATCTACAATGAATGCGCTTTAAATGGAAACCCCAAAAGAGCACCAAACAAAGCAACTGCAGATGAATCTCAGGCAACGAAAGGACACCATCCAGAGTGAATGGGTATTAAATGGAAACTCCAAAGGACACCAACCAAAGCAACTGCAAATGAATTTTAGGCAATGAATGAACACCATCTACAATGAATGCGCTTTAAATGGAAACCCCAAAAGAGCACCAAACAAAGCAAATGCAGATGAATCTCACGCAATGAAAGGACACCATCCAGAGTCAATGGGTATTAAATGGAAACTCCAAAGGACACCAACCAAAGCAACTGCAAATGAATTTTAGGCAATGAATGAACACCATCTACAATGAATGCGCTTTAAATGGAAACCCCAAAAGAGCACCAAACAAAGCAACATGCAGATGAATCTCAGGCAATGAAAGGACACCATCCAGAGTGAATGGGTATTAAATGGAAACTCCAAAAGGACACCAATCAAAGCAACTGCAAATGAATTTTACGCAATGAATGGACACCATCTACAATGAATGCGCTTTAAATGGAAACCCCAAAAGAGCACCAAACAAAGCAACTGCAGATGAATCTCAGGCAACGTAAGGACACCATCCAGAGTGAATGGGTATTATGGGAAACTCCAAAAGGACACCAATCAAAGCAACTGCAAATGAATTTTAGGTAATGAATGGACACCATCTACAATGAATGCGCTTTAAATGGAAACCTCAAAGGAGCACCAAACAAAGCAACTGCAGATGAATCTCAGGCAACGAAAGGACACCATCCAGAGTGAATGGGTATTAATTGGAAACTCCAAAAGGACACCAATCAAAGCAACTGCAAATGAATTTTACGCAATGAATGGACACCATCTACAATGAATGCGCTTTAAATGGAAACCCCAAAAGAGCACCAAACAAAGCAACTGCAGATGAATCTCAGGCAACGAAAGGACACCATCCAGAGCGAATGGGTATTAAATGGAAACTCCAAACGGACACCAATCAAAGCAACTGCAAATGAATTTTAGGTAATGAATGGACACCATCTACAATGAATGCGCTTTAAATGGAAACCCCAAAAGAGCACCAAACAAAGCAACTGCAGATGAATCTCAGGCAACGAAAGGACACCATCCAGAGTGAATGGGTATTAAATGGAAACTCCAAAAGGACACCAATCAAAGCAACTGCAAACGAATTTTAGGCAACGAATGGACACCATCTACAATGAATGCGCTTTAAATGGAAACCCCAAAAGAGCACCAAACAAAGCAACATGCAGATGAATCTCAGGCAATGAAAGGACACCATCCAGAGTGAATGGGTATTAAATGGAAACTCCAAAAGGACACCAATCAAAGCAACTGCAAATGAATTTTAGGCAATGAATGGACACCATCTACAATGAATGCGCTTTAAATCGAAACCCCAAAAGAGCACCAAACAAAGCAACTGCAGATGAATCTCAGGAAACGAAAGGACACCATCCAGAGTGAATGGGTATTAAATGGAAACTCCAAAATGACACCAATCAAAGCAACTGCAAATGAATTTTACGCAATGAATGGACACCATCTACAATGAATGCGCTTTAAATGGAAACCCCAAAAGAGCACCAAACAAAGCAACTGCAGATGAATATCAGGCAACGAAAGGACACCATCCAGAGTGAATGGGTATTATGGGAAACTCCAAAAGGACACCAATCAAAGCAACTGCAAATGAATTTCAGGTAATGAATGGACACCATCTACAATGAATGCGCTTTAAATGGAAACCCCAAAAGAGCACCAAACAAAGCAACTGCAGATGAATCTCAGGCAACGAAAGGACACCATCCAGAGTGAATGGGTATTAAATGGAAACTCCAAAAGGACACCAATCAAAGCAACTGCAAATGAATTTTAGGTAATGAATGGACACCATCTACAATGAATGCGCTTTAAATGGAAACCCCAAAAGAGCACCAAACAAAGCAACTGCAGATGAATCTCAGGCAACGAAAGGACACCATCCAGAGTGAATGGGTATTAAATGAAAGCTCCAAAAGGACACCAATCAAAGCAACTGCAAATGAATTTTAGGCAATGAATGGACACCATCTAGAATGAATACGCTTTAAATGGAAACCCCAAAAGAACACCAAACAAAGCAACTGCAGATAAATCTCAGGCAATGAAAGGACACCATCCAGAGTGAATGGGTATTAAATGGAAACTCCAAAAGGACACCAATCAAAGCAACTGCAAATGAATTTTAGGCAATGAATGGACACCATCTACAATGAATGCGCTTTAAATGGAAACCCGAAAAGAGCACCAAACAAAGCAACTCTAGATGAATCTCAGGCAATGAAAGGACACCATCCAGAGTGAATGGGTATTAAATGGTAACTCCAAAAGGACACCAATCAAAGCAACTGCAAATGAATTTTAGGCAATGAATGGAAACCATCTACAATGAATGCGCTTTAAATGGAAACCCCAAAGGAGCACCAAACAAAGCAACTGCAGATGAATCTCAGGCAACGAAAGGACACCATCCAGAGTGAATGGGTATTAAATGGAAACTCCAAAAGGACACCAATCAAACCAACTGCAAATGAATTTTACGCAATGAATGGACACCATCTACAATGAATGCGCTTTAAATGGAAACCCCAAAAGAGCACCAAACAAAGTAACTGCAGATGAATCTCAGGCAACGAAAGGACACCATCCAGAGTGAATGGGTATTAAATGGAAACTCCAAAAGGACACCAATCAAAGCAACTGCAAATGAATTTTAGGTAATGAATGGACACCATCTACAATGAATGCGATTTAAATGGAAACCCCAAAAGAGCACCAAACAAAGCAACTGCAGGTGAATCTCAGGCAACGAAAGGACACCATCCAGAGTGAATGGGTATTAAATGGAAACTCCAAAAGGACACCAATCAAAGCAACTGCAAACGAATTTTAGGCAACGAATGGACACCATCTACAATGAATGCGCTTTAAATGGAAACCCCAAAAGAGCACCAAACAAAGCAACATGCAGATGATTCTCAGGCAATGAAAGGACACCATCCAGAGTGAATGGGTATTAAATGGAAACTCCAAAAGGACACCAATCAAAGCAACTGCAAATGAATTTTAGGCAATGAATGGACACCATCTACAATGAATGCGCTTTAAATGGAAACCCCAAAAGAGCACCAAACAAAGCAACTGCAGATGAATCTCAGGCAACGAAAGGACACCATCCAGAGTGAATGGGTATTAAATGGAAACTCCAAAAGGACACCAATCAAAGCAACTGGAAATGAATTTTACGCAATGAATGGACACCATCTACAATGAATGCGCTTTAAATGGAAACCCCAAAAGAGCACCAAACAAAGCAACTGCAGATGAATCTCAGGCAACGACAGGACACCATCCAGAGTGAATGGGTATTAAATGGAAACTCCGAAAGGACACCAATCAAAGCAACTGCAAATGAATTTTAGGTAATGAATGGACACCATCTACAATGAATGCGCTTTAAATGGAAACCCCAAAAGAGCACCAAACAAAGCAACTGCAGATGAATCTCAGGCAACGAAAGGACACCATCCAGAGTGAATGGGTATTAAATGGAAACTCCAAAAGGACAACAATCAAAGCAACTGCAAACGAATTTTAGGCAACGAATGGACACCATCTACAATGAATGCGCTTTAAATGGAAACCCCAAAAGAGCACCAAACAAAGCAACATGCAGATGAATCTCAGGCAATGAAAGGACACCATCCAGAGTGAATGGGTATTAAATGGAAACTCCAAAAGGACACCAATCAAAGCAACTGCAAATGAATTTTAGGCAATGAATGGACACCATCTACAATGAATGCGCTTTAAATCGAAACCCCAAAAGAGCACCAAACAAAGCAACTGCAGATGAATCTCAGGAAACGAAAGGACACCATCCAGAGTGAATGGGTATTAAATGGAAACTCCAAAATGACACCAATCAAAGCAACTGCAAATGAATTTTACGCAATGAATTGACACCATCTACAATGAATGCGCTTTAAATGGAAACCCCAAAAGAGCACCAAACAAAGCAACTGCAGATGAATCTCAGGCAACGAAAGGACACCATCCAGAGTGAATGGGTATTATGGGAAACTCCAAAAGGACACCAATCAAAGCAACTGCAAATGAATTTTAGGTAATGAATGGACACCATCTACAATGAATGCGCTTTAAATGGAAACCCCAAAAGAGCACCAAACAAAGCAACTGCAGATGAATCTCAGGCAACGAAAGGACACCATCCAGAGTGAATGGGTATTAAGTGGAAACTCCAAAAGGACATCAATCAAAGCAACTGCAAATGAATTTTAGGTAATGAATGGACACCATCTACAATGAATGCGCTTTAAATGGAAACCCCAAAAGAGCACCAAACAAAGCAACTGCAGATGAATCTCAGGCAACGAAAGGACACCATCCAGAGTGAATGGGTATTAAATGAAAGCTCCAAAAGGACACCAATCAAAGCAACTGCAAATGAATTTTAGGCAATGAATGGACACCATCTAGAATGAATACGCTTTAAATGGAAACCCCAAAAGAACACCAAACAAAGCAACTGCAGATGAATCTCAGGCAATGAAAGGACACCATCCAGAGTGAATGGGTATTAAATGGAAACTCCAAAAGGACACCAATCAAAGCAACTGCAAATGAATTTTAGGCAATGAATGGACACCATCTACAATGAATGCGCTTTAAATGGAAACCCGAAAAGAGCACCAAACAAAGCAACTCTAGATGAATCTCAGGCAATGAAAGGACACCATCCAGAGTGAATGGGTATTAAATGGTAACTCCAAAAGGACACCAATCAAAGCAACTGCAAATGAATTTTAGGCAATGAATGGAAACCATCTACAATGAATGCGCTTTAAATGGAAACCCCAAAGGAGCACCAAACAAAGCAACTGCAGATGAATCTCAGGCAACGAAAGGACACCATCCAGAGTGAATGGGTATTAAATGGAAACTCCAAAAGGACACCAATCAAAGCAACTGCAAATGAATTTTGCGCAATGAATGGACACCATCTACAATGAATGCGCTTTAAATGGAAACCCCAAAAGAGCACCAAACAAAGTAACTGCAGATGAATCTCAGGCAACGAAAGGACACCATCCAGAGTGAATGGGTATTAAATGGAAACTCCAAAAGGACACCAATCAAAGCAACTGCAAATGAATTTTAGGTAATGAATGGACACCATCTACAATGAATGCGATTTAAATGGAAACCCCAAAAGAGCACCAAACAAAGCAACTGCAGGTGAATCTCAGGCAACGAAAGGACACCATCCAGAGTGAATGGGTATTAAATGGAAATTCCAAAAGGACACCAATCAAAGGAACTGCAAACGAATTTTAGGCAACGAATGGACACCATCTACAATGAATGCGCTTTAAATGGAAACCCCAAAAGAGCACCAAACAAAGCAACATGCAGATGATTCTCAGGCAATGAAAGGACACCATCCAGAGTGAATGGGTATTAAATGGAAACTCCAAAAGGACACCAATCAAAGCAACTGCAAATGAATTTTAGGCAATGAATGGACACCATCTACAATGAATGCGCTTTAAATGGAAACCCCAAAAGAGCACCAAACAAAGCAACTGCAGATGAATCTCAGGCAACGAAAGGACACCATCCAGAGTGAATGGGTATTAAATGGAAACTCCAAAAGGACACCAATCAAAGCAACTGGAAATGAATTTTACGCAATGAATGGACACCATCTACAATGAATGCGCTTTAAATGGAAACCCCAAAAGAGCACCAAACAAAGCAACTGCAGATGAATCTCAGGCAACGACAGGACACCATCCAGAGTGAATGGGTATTAAATGGAAACTCCGAAAGGACACCAATCAAAGCAACTGCAAATGAATTTTAGGTAATGAATGGACACCATCTACAATGAATGCGCTTTAAATGGAAACCCCAAAAGAGCACCAAACAAAGCAACTGCAGATGAATCTCAGGCAACGAAAGGACACCATCCAGAGTGAATGGGTATTAAATGAAAACTCCAAAAGGACACCAATCAAAGCAACTGCAAATGAATTTTAGGCAATGAACGGACACCATCTACAATGAATGCGCTTTAAATGGAAACCCCAAAAGAGCACCAAACAAAGCAAATGCAGATGAATCTCACGCAATGAAAGGACACCATCCAGAGTGAATGGGTATTAAATGGAAACCCCAAAAGAACACCAACCAAAGCAACTGCAAATGAATTTTGGGCAATGAATGAACACCATCTACAATGAATGCGCTTTAAATGGAAACCCCAAAAGAGCACCAAACAAAGCAACATGCAGATGAATCTCAGGCAATGAAAGGACACCATCTACAATGAATGCGCTTTAAATGGAAACCCTAAAAGAGCACCAAACAAAGCAACTGCAGATGAATCTCAGGCAACGAAAGGACACCATCCAGAGTGAATGGGTATTAAATGGAAACTCCAAAAGGACACCAATCAAAGCAACTGGAAATGAATTTTACGCAATGAATGGACACCATCTACAATGAATGCGCTTTAAATGGAAACCCCAAAAGAGCACCAAACAAAGCAACTGCAGATGAATCTCAGGCAACGACAGGACACCATCCAGAGTGAATGGGTATTAAATGGAAACTCCGAAAGGACACCAATCAAAGCAACTGCAAATGAATTTTAGGTAATGAATGGACACCATCTACAATGAATGCGCTTTAAATGGAAACCCCAAAAGAGCACCAAACAAAGCAACTGCAGATGAATTTCACACAATGAAAGGACACCATCCAGAGTGAATGGGTATTAAATGGAAACTCCAAAAGGACACCAATCAAAGCAACTGCAAATGAATTTTAGGCAATGAATGGACACCATCTACAATGAATGCGCTTTAAATGGAAACCCCAAAAGAGCACCAAACAAAGCAACTGCAGATGAATCTCAGGCAATGAAAGGACACCATCCAGAGTGAATGGGTATTAAATGGAAACTCCAAAAGGACACCAATCAAAGCAACTGCAAACGAATTTTAGGCAACGAATGGACACCATCTACAATGAATGCGCTTTAAATGGAAACCCCAAAAGAGCACCAAACAAAGCAACTGCAGATGAATCTCAGGCAATGAAAGGACACCATCCAGAGTGAATGGGTATTAAATGGAAACTCCAAAGGACACCAACCAAAGCAACTGCAAATGAATTTTACGCAATGAATGGATACCATCTACAATGAATACGCTTTAAATGGAAACCCCAAAAGAACACCAAACAAAGCAACTGCAGATGAATCTCAGGCAATGAAAAGACACCATCCAGAGTGAATGGGTATTAAATGGAAACTCCAAAAGGACACCAACCAAAGCAACTGCAAATGAATTTTACGCAATGAATGGATACCATCTACAATGAATACGCTTTAAATGGAAACCCCAAAAGAACACCAAACAAAGCAACTGCAGATGAATCTCAGGCAATGAAAGGACGCCATCCAGAGTGAATGGGTATTAAATGGAAACTCCAAAAGGACACCAATCAAAGCAACTGCAAATGAATTTTACGCAATGAATGGACACCATCTACAATGAATAAGCTTTAAATGGAAATCCCAAAAGAGCACCAAAAAAAGCAACTGCAGATGAATCTCAGGCAATGAAAGGACACCATCCAGAGTGAATGGGTATTAAATGGAAACTCCAAAGGACACCAACCAAAGCAACTGCAAATGAATTATAGGCAATGAATGGACACCATCTACAATGAATGCGCTTTAAATGGAAACCCCAAAAGAGCACCAAACAAAGCAACTGCAGATGAATCTCAGGCAATGAAAGGACACCATCCAGAGTGAATGGGTATTAAATGGAAACTCCAAAGGACACCAACCAAAGCAACTGCAAATGAATTTTAGGCAATGAATGCGCTTTAAATGGAAACCCCAAAAGAGCACCAAACAAAGCAACTGCAGATGAATTTTACGCAATGAATGGATACCATCTACAATGAATACGGTTTAAATGGAAACCCCAAAAGAACACCAAACAAAGCAACTGCAGATGAATCTCAGGCAATGAAAGGACACCATCCAGAGTGAATGGGTATTAAATGGAAACTCCAAAAGGACACCAATCAAAGCAACTGCAAATGAATTTTAGGCAATGAATGGACACCATCTACAATGAATGCGCTTTAAATGGAAACCCCAAAAGAGCACCAAACAAAGCAACTGCAGATAAATCTCAGGCGACGAAAGGACACCATCCAGAGTGAATGGTTATTAAATGGAAACTCCAAAAGGACACCAATCAAAGGAACTGCAAATGAATTTTAGGCAATGAATGGACACCATCTAGAATGAATACGCTTTAAATGGAAACCCCAAAAGAACACCAAACAAAGCAACTGCAGATGAATCTCAGGCAATGAAAGGACACCATCCAGAGTGAATGGGTATTAAATGGAAACTCCAAAGGACACCAACCAAAGCAACTGCAAATGAATTTTAGGCAATGAATGGACACCATCTACAATGAATGCGCTTTAAATGGAAACCCCAAAAGAGCACCAAACAAATCAACCGCAGATGAATCTCAGGCAATGAAAGGACACCATCCAGAGTGAATGGGTATTAAATGGAAACTCCAAAGGACACCAACCAAAGCAACTGCAAATGAATTTTACGCAATGAATGGACACCATCTACAATGAATGCGCTTTAAATGGAAACCCCAAAAGAGCACCAAACAAAGCAATTGCAGATGAATCTCAGGCAATGAAAGGACACCATCCAGAGTGAATGGGTATTAAATGGAAACTCCAAAGGACACCAACCAAAGCAACTGCAAATGAATTTTATGCAATGAATGGATACCATCTACAATGAATGCGCTTTAAATGGAAACACCAAAAGAACACCAAACAAAGCAACTGCAGATGAATCTCAGGCAATGAAAGGACACCATCCAGACTGAATGGGTATTAAATGGAAACTCCAAAAGGACACCAATCAAAGCAACTGCAAATGAATTTTAGGCAGTGAATGCGCTTTAAATGGAAACCCCAAAAGAGCACCAAACAAAGCAACTGCAGATGAATTTTAGGCAACGAAAGGACACCATCCAGAGTGAATGGGTATTAAATGGAAACTCCAAAGGACACCAACCAAAGCAACTGCAAATGAATTTTAAGCAAAGAATGGATACCATCTACAATGAATACGGTTTAAATGGAAACCCCAAAAGAACACCAAACAAAGCAACTGCAGATGAATCTCAGGCAATGAAAGGACACCATCCAGAGTGAATGGGTATTAAATGGAAACTCCAAAAGGACACCAATCAAAGCAACTGCAAATGAATTTTAGGCAATGAATGGACACCATCTACAATGAATACACTTTAAATGGAAACCCGAAAAGAGCACCAAACAAAGCAACTGCAGATGAATCTCAGGCAATGAAAGGACACCATCCAGAGTGAATGGGTATTAAATGGAAACTCCAAAAGGACACCAATCAAAGCAACTGCAAATGAATTTTAGGCAATGAATGGACACCATCTACAATGAATGCGCTTTAAATGGAAACCCCAAAAGAGCACCAAACAAAGCAACTGCAGATGAATCTCAGGCAATGAAAGGACACCATCCAGAGTGAATGGGTATTAAATGGAAACTCCAGAGGACACCAACCAAAGGAACTGCAAATGAATTTTACGCAATGAATGGACACCATCTACAATGAATGCGCTTTAAATGGAAACCCCAAAAGAGCACCAAACAAAGCAACTGCAGATGAATCTCAGGCAATGAAAGGACACCATCCAGAGTGAATGGGTATTAAATGGAAACTCCAAAGGACACCAACCAGAGCAACTGCAAATGAATTTTACGCAATGAATGGACACCATCTACAATGAATGCGCTTTAAATGGAAACCCCAGAAGAACACCAAACAAAGCAACTGCAGATGAATCTCAGGCAATGAAAGGACACCATCCAGAGTGAATGGGTATTAAATGGAAACTCCAAAAGGACACCAATCAAAGCAACTGCAAATGAATTTTAGGCAATGAATGGACACCATCTACAATGAATGCGCTTTAAATGGAAACCCCAAAACAGCACCAAACAAAGCAACTGCAGATGAATCTCAGGCAACGAAAGGACACCATCCAGAGTGAATGGGTATTAAATGGAAACTCCAAAAGACACCAATCAAAGCAACTGCAAATGAATTTTAGGCAATGAATGGACACCATCTAGAATGAATACGCTTTAAATGGAAACCCCAAAAGAACACCAAACAAAGCAACTGTAGATGAATCTCAGGCAATGAAAGGACACCATCCAGAGTGAATGGGTATTAAATGGAAACTCCAAAAGGACACCAATCAAAGCAACTGCAAATGAATTTTAGGCAATGAATGGACACCATCTACAATGAATGCGCTTTAAATGGAAACCCCAAAAGAGCACCAAACAAAGCAACTGCAGATGAATCTCAGGCAATGAAAGGACACCATCCAGAGTGAATGGGTATTATATGGAAACTCCAAAAGGACACCAATCAAAGCAACTGCAAATGAATTTTAGGCAATGAATGGACACCATCTACAATGAATGCGCTTTAAATGGAAACCCCAAAAGAGCACCAAACAAAGCAACTGCAGATGAATCTCAGGCAACGAAAGGACACCATCCAGAGTGAATGGGTATTAAATGGAAACTCCAAAAGGACACCAATCAAAGCAACTGCAAATGAATTTTACGCAATGAATGGACACCATCTGCAATGAATGCGCTTTAAATGGAAACCCCAAAAGAGCACCAAACAAAGCAACTGCAGATGAATCTCAGGCAACGAAAGGACACCATCCAGAGTGAATGGGTATTAAATGGAAACTCCAAAAGGACAGCAATCAAAGCAACTGCAAATGAATTTTAGGTAATGAATGGACACCATCTACAATGAATGCGTTTTAAATGGAAACCCCAAAAGAGCACCAAACAAAGCAACTGCAGATGAATCTCAGGCAATGAAAGGACACCATCCAGAGTGAATGGGTATTAAATGGAAACTCCAAAGGACACCAACCAAAGCAACTGCAAATGAATTTTACGCAATGAATGGATACCATCTACAATGAATACGCTTTAAATGGAAACCCCAAAAGAACACCAAACAAAGCAACTGCAGATGAATCTCAGGCAATGAAAGGACACCACCCAGAGTGAATGGGTATTAAATGGAAACTCCAAAACGACACCAATCAAAGCAACTGCAAATGAATTTTAGGCAATAAATGGACACCATCTACAATGAATGCGCTTTAAATGGAAACCCCAAAAGAGCACCAAACAAATCAACCGCAGATGAATCTCAGGCAATGAAAGGACACCATCCAGAGTGAATGGGTATTAAATGGAAACTCCAAAGGACACCAACCAAAGCAACTGCAAATGAATTTTAGGCAATGAATGGACACCATCTACAATGAATGCGCTTTAAATGGAAACCCCAAAAGAGCACCAAACAAAGCAATTGCAGATGAATCTCAGGCAATGAAAGGACACCATCCAGAGTGAATGGGTATTAAATGGAAACTCCAAAGGACACCAACCAAAGCAACTGCAAATGAATTTTACGCAATGAATGGATACCATCTACAATGAATGCGCTTTAAATGGAAACACCAAAAGAACACCAAACAAAGCAACTGCAGATGAATCTCAGGCAATGAAAGGACACCATCCAGAGTGAATGGGTATTAAATGGAAACTCCAAAAGGACACCAATCAAAGCAACTGCAAATGAATTTTAGGCAATGAATGCGCTTTAAATGGAAACCCCAAAAGAGCACCAAACAAAGCAACTGCAGATGAATTTCAGGCAACGAAAGGACACCATCCAGAGTGAATGGGTATTAAATGGAAACTCCAAAGGACACCAACCAAAGCAACTGCAAATGAATTTTAAGCAAAGAATGGATACCATCTACAATGAATACGGTTTAAATGGAAACCCCAAAAGAACACCAAACAAAGCAACTGCAGATGAATCTCAGGCAATGAAAGGACACCATCCAGAGTGAATGGGTATTAAATGGAAACTCCAAAAGGACACCAATCAAAGCAACTGCAAATGAATTTTAGGCAATGAATGGACACCATCTACAATGAATGCGCTTTAAATGGAAACCCCAAAAGAGCACCAAACAAAGCAACTGCAGATGAATCTCAGGCAATGAAAGGACACCATCCAGAGTGAATGGGTATTAAATGGAAACTCCAAAGGACACCAACCAAAGCAACTGCAAATGAATTTTACGCAATGAATGGACACCATCTACAATGAATGCGCTTTAAATGGAAACCCCAAAAGAGCACCAAACAAAGCAACTGCAGATGAATCTCAGGCAATGAAAGGACACCATCCAGAGTGAATGGGTATTAAATGGAAACTCCAAAGGACACCAACCAGAGCAACTGCAAATGAATTTTACGCAATGAATGGACACCATCTACAATGAATGCGCTTTAAATGGAAACCCCAGAAGAACACCAAACAAAGCAACTGCAGATGAATCTCAGGCAATGAAAGGACACCATCCAGAGTGAATGGGTATTAAATGGAAACTCCAAAAGGACACCAATCAAAGCAACTGCAAATGAATTTTAGGCAATGAATGGACACCATCTACAATGAATGCGCTTTAAATGGAAACCCCAAAAGAGCACCAAACAAAGCAACTGCAGATGAATCTCAGGCAACGAAAGGACACCATCCAGAGTGAATGGGTATTAAATGGAAACTCCAAATGACACCAATCAAAGCAACTGCAAATGAATTTTAGGCAATGAATGGACACCATCTAGAATGAATACGCTTTAAATGGAAACCCCAAAAGAACACCAAACAAAGCAACTGTAGATGAATCTCAGGCAATGAAAGGACACCATCCAGAGTGAATGGGTATTAAATGGAAACTCCAAAAGGACACCAATCAAAGCAACTGCAAATGAATTTTAGGCAATGAATGGACACCATCTACAATGAATGCGCTTTAAATGGAAACCCCAAAAGGGCACCAAACAAAGCAACTGCAGATGAATCTCAGGCAATGAAAGGACACCATCCAGAGTGAATGGGTATTATATGGAAACTCCAAAAGGACACCAATCAAAGCAACTGCAAATGAATTTTAGGCAATGAATGGACACCATCTACAATGAATGCGCTTTAAATGGAAACCCCAAAAGAGCACCAAACAAAGCAACTGCAGATGAATCTCAAGCAACGAAAGGACACCATCCAGAGTGAATGGGTATTAAATGGAAACTCCAAAAGGACACCAATCAAAGCAACTGCAAATGAATTTTACGCAATGAATGGACACCATCTACAATGAATGCGCTTTAAATGGAAACCCCAAAAGAGCACCAAACAAAGCAACTGCAGATGAATCTCAGGCAACGAAAGGACACCATCCAGAGTGAATGGGTATTAAATGGAAACTCCAAAAGGACAGCAATCAAAGCAACTGCAAATGAATTTTAGGTAATGAATGGACACCATCTACAATGAATGCGCTTTAAATGGAAACCCCAAAAGAGCACCAAACAAAGCAACTGCAGATGGATCTCAGGCAATGAAAGGACACCATCCAGAGTGAATGGGTATTAAATGGAAACTCCAAAGGACACCAACCAAAGCAACTGCAAATGAATTTTAGGTAATGAATGGACACCATCTACAATGAATGCGCTTTAAATGGAAACCCCAAAAGAGCACCAAACAAAGCAACTGCAGATGAATCTCAGGCAATGAAAGGACACCATCCAGAGTGAATGGGTATTAAATGGAAACTCCAAAGGACACCAACCAGAGCAACTGCAAATGAATTTTACGCAATGAATGGACACCATCTACAATGAATGCGCTTTAAATGGAAACCCCAGAAGAACACCAAACAAAGCAACTGCAGATGAATCTCAGGCAATGAAAGGACACCATCCAGAGTGAATGGGTATTAAATGGAAACTCCAAAAGGACACCAATCAAAGCAACTGCAAATCAATTTTAGGCAATGAATGGACACCATCTACAATGAATGCGCTTTAAATGGAAACCCCAAAAGAGCACCAAACAAAGCAACTGCAGATGAATCTCAGGCAACGAAAGGACACCATCCAGAGTGAATGGGTATTAAATGGAAACTCCAAATGACACCAATCAAAGCAACTGCAAATGAATTTTAGGCAATGAATGGACACCATCTACAATGAATGCGCTTTAAATGGAAACCCCAAAAGGGCACCAAACAAAGCAACTGCAGATGAATCTCAGGCAATGAAAGGACACCATCCAGAGTGAATGGGTATTATATGGAAACTCCAAAAGGACACCAATCAAAGCAACTGCAAATGAATTTTAGGCAATGAATGGACACCATCTACAATGAATGCGCTTTAAATGGAAACCCCAAAAGAGCACCAAACAAAGCAACTGCAGATGAATCTCAAGCAACGAAAGGACACCATCCAGAGTGAATGGGTATTAAATGGAAACTCCAAAAGGACACCAATCAAAGCAACTGCAAATGAATTTTACGCAATGAATGGACACCATCTACAATGAATGCGCTTTAAATGGAAACCCCAAAAGAACACCAAACAAAGCAACTGTAGATGAATCTCAGGCAATGAAAGGACACCATCCAGAGTGAATGGGTATTAAATGGAAACTCCAAAAGGACACCAATCAAAGCAACTGCAAATGAATTTTAGGCAATGAATGGACACCATCTACAATGAATGCGCTTTAAATGGAAACCCCAAAAGGGCACCAAACAAAGCAACTGCAGATGAATCTCAGGCAATGAAAGGACACCATCCAGAGTGAATGGGTATTATATGGAAACTCCAAAAGGACACCAATCAAAGCAACTGCAAATGAATTTTAGGCAATGAATGGACACCATCTACAATGAATGCGCTTTAAATGGAAACCCCAAAAGAGCACCAAACAAAGCAACTGCAGATGAATCTCAAGCAACGAAAGGACACCATCCAGAGTGAATGGGTATTAAATGGAAACTCCAAAAGGACACCAATCAAAGCAACTGCAAATGAATTTTACGCAATGAATGGACACCATCTACAATGAATGCGCTTTAAATGGAAACCCCAAAAGAGCACCAAACAAAGCAACTGCAGATGAATCTCAGGCAACGAAAGGACACCATCCAGAGTGAATGGGTATTAAATGGAAACTCCAAAAGGACAGCAATCAAAGCAACTGCAAATGAATTTTAGGTAATGAATGGACACCATCTACAATGAATGCGCTTTAAATGGAAACCCCAAAAGAGCACCAAACAAAGCAACTGCAGATGGATCTCAGGCAATGAAAGGACACCATCCAGAGTGAATGGGTATTAAATGGAAACTCCAAAGGACACCAACCAAAGCAACTGCAAATGAATTTTAGGTAATGAATGGACACCATCTACAATGAATGCGCTTTAAATGGAAACCCCAAAAGAGCACCAAACAAAGCAACTGCAGATGAATCTCAGGCAATGAAAGGACACCATCCAGAGTGAATGGGTATTAAATGGAAACTCCAAAGGACACCAACCAGAGCAACTGCAAATGAATTTTACGCAATGAATGGACACCATCTACAATGAATGCGCTTTAAATGGAAACCCCAGAAGAACACCAAACAAAGCAACTGCAGATGAATCTCAGGCAATGAAAGGACACCATCCAGAGTGAATGGGTATTAAATGGAAACTCCAAAAGGACACCAATCAAAGCAACTGCAAATGAATTTTAGGCAATGAATGGACACCATCTACAATGAATGCGCTTTAAATGGAAACCCCAAAAGAGCACCAAACAAAGCAACTGCAGATGAATCTCAGGCAACGAAAGGACACCATCCAGAGTGAATGGGTATTAAATGGAAACTCCAAATGACACCAATCAAAGCAACTGCAAATGAATTTTAGGCAATGAATGGACACCATCTAGAATGAATACGCTTTAAATGGAAACCCCAAAAGAACACCAAACAAAGCAACTGTAGATGAATCTCAGGCAATGAAAGGACACCATCCAGAGTGAATGGGTATTAAATGGAAACTCCAAAAGGACACCAATCAAAGCAACTGCAAATGAATTTTAGGCAATGAATGGACACCATCTACAATGAATGCGCTTTAAATGGAAACCCCAAAAGGGCACCAAACAAAGCAACTGCAGATGAATCTCAGGCAATGAAAGGACACCATCCAGAGTGAATGGGTATTATATGGAAACTCCAAAAGGACACCAATCAAAGCAACTGCAAATGAATTTTAGGCAATGAATGGACACCATCTACAATGAATGCGCTTTAAATGGAAACCCCAAAAGAGCACCAAACAAAGCAACTGCAGATGAATCTCAGGCAACGAAAGGACACCATCCAGAGTGAATGGGTATTAAATGGAAACTCCAAAAGGACAGCAATCAAAGCAACTGCAAATGAATTTTAGGTAATGAATGGACACCATCTACAATGAATGCGCTTTAAATGGAAACCCCAAAAGAGCACCAAACAAAGCAACTGCAGATGGATCTCAGGCAATGAAAGGACACCATCCAGAGTGAATGGGTATTAAATGGAAACTCCAAAGGACACCAACCAAAGCAACTGCAAATGAATTTTACGCAATGAATGGATACCATCTACAATGAATACGCTTTAAATGGAAACCCCAAAAGAACACCAAACAAAGCAACTGCAGATGAATCTCAGGCAATGAAAGGACACCACCCAGAGTGAATGGGTATTAAATGGAAACTCCAAAAGGACACCAATCAAAGCAACTGCAAATGAATTTTAGGCAATGAATGGACACCATCTACAATGAATGCGCTTTAAATGGAAACCCCAAAAGAGCACCAAACAAAGCAACTGCAGATGAATCTCAGGCAACGAAAGGACACCATCCAGAGTGAATGGGTATTAAATGGAAACTCCAAAAGGACACCAATCAAAGCAACTGCAAATGAATTTTACGCAATGAATGGACACCATCTACAATGAATGCGCTTTAAATGGAAACCACAAAAGAGCACCAAACAAAGCAACTGCAGATGAATCTCAGGCAACGAAAGGACACCATCCAGAGTGAATGGGTATTAAATGGAAACTCCAAAGGACACCAACCAAAGCAACTGCAAATGAATTTTACGCAATAAATGGACACCATCTACAATGAATGCGCTTTAAATGGAAACCCCAAAAGAGCACCAAACAAAGCAACTGCAGATGAATCTCAGGCAATGAAAGGACACCATCCAGAGTGAATGGGTATTAAATGGAAACTCCAAAGGACACCAACCAAAGCAACTGCAAATGAATTTTAGGCAATGAATGGACACCATCTACAATGAATGCGCTTTAAATGGAAACCCCAAAAGAGCACCAAACAAAGCAACTGCAGATGAATCTCAGGCAATGAAAGGACACCATCCAGAGTGAATGTGTATTAAATGGAAACTTCAAAGGACACCAACCAAAGCAACTGCAAATGAATTTTAGGCAATAAATGGACACCATCTACAATGAATGCGCTTTAAATGGAAACCCCAAAAGAGCACCAAAGAAAGCAACTGCAGATGAATCTCAGGCAATGAAAGGACACCATCCAGAGTGAATGGGTATTAAATGGAAACTCCAAAGGACACCAACCAAAGCAACTGCAAATGAATTTTACGCAATGAATGGACACCATCTACAATGAATGCGCTTTAAATGGAAACCCCAAAAGAGCACCAAAGAAAGCAACTGCAGATGAATCTCAGGCAATGAAAGGACACCATCCAGAGTGAATGGGTATTAAATGGAAACTCCAAAGGACACCAACCAAAGCAACTGCAAATGAATTTTACGCAATGAATGGATACCATCTACAATGAATACGGTTTAAATGGAAACCCCAAAAGAACACCAAACAAAGCAACTGCAGATGAATCTCAGGCAATGAAAGGACACCATCCAGAGTGAATGGGTATTAAATGGAAACTCCAAAAGGACACCAAAGCAACTGCAAATGAATTTTAGGCAATGAATGGACACCATCTACAGTGAATGCGCTTTAAATGGAAACCCCAAAAGAGCACCAAACAAAGCAATTGGAGATGAATCTCAGGCAATGAAAGGACACCATCCAGAGTGAATGGGTATTAAATGGAAACTCCAAAGGACACCAACCAAAGCAACTGCAAATGAATTTTAGGCAATGAATGGACACCATCAACAATGAATGCGCTTTAAATGGAAACCCCAAAAGAGCACCAAACAAAGCAACTGCAGATGAATCTCAGGCAATGAAAGGACACCATCCAGAGTGAATGGGTATTAAATGGAAACTCCAAAGGACACCAACCAAAGCAACTGCAAATGAATTTTACGCAATGAATGGATACCATCTACAATGAATACGGTTTAAATAGAAACCCCAAAAGAACACCAAACAAAGCAACTGCAGATGAATCTCAGGCAATGAAAGGACACCATCCAGAGTGAATGGGTATTAAATGGAAACTCCAAAAGGACACCAAAGCAACTGCAAATGAATTTTAGGCAATGAATGGACACCATCTACAGTGAATGCGCTTTAAATGGAAACCCCAAAAGAGCACCAAACAAAGCAACTGCAGATGAATCTCAGGCAATGAAAGGACACCATCCAGAGTGAATGGGTATTAAATGGAAACTCCAAAGGACACCAACCAAAGCAACTGCAAATGAATTTTAGGCAATGAATGGACACCATCTACAATGAATGCGCTTTAAATGGAAACCCCAAAAGAGCACCAAACAAAGCAACTGCAGATGAATCTCAGGCAATGAAAGGACACCATCCAGAGTGAATGGGTATTAAATGGAAACTCCAAAGGACACCAACCAAAGCAACTGCAAATGAATTTTAGGCAATGAATGGACACCATCTACAATGAATGCGCTTTAAATGGAAACCCCAAAAGAGCACCAAACAAAGCAACTGCAGATGAATCTCAGGCAATGAAAGGACACCATCCAGAGTGAATGGGTATTAAATGGAAACTCCAAAGGACACCAACCAAAGCAACTGCAAATGAATTTTAGGCAATGAATGGACACCATCTACAATGAATGCGCTTTAAATGGAAACCCCAGAAGAACACCAAACAAAGCAACTGCAGATGAATCTCAGGCAATGAAAGGACACCATCCAGAGTGAATGGGTATTAAATGGAAACTCCAAAAGGACACCAATCAAAGCAACTGCAAATGAATTTTAGGCAATGAATGGACACCATCTACAATGAATGCGCTTTAAATGGAAACCCCAAAAGAGCACCAAACAAAGCAACTGCAGATGAATCTCAGGCAACGAAAGGACACCATCCAGAGTGAATGGGTATTAAATGGAAACTCCAAATGACACCAATCAAAGCAACTGCAAATGAATTTTAGGCAATGAATGGACACCATCTAGAATGAATACGCTTTAAATGGAAACCCCAAAAGAACACCAAACAAAGCAACTGTAGATGAATCTCAGGCAATGAAAGGACACCATCCAGAGTGAATGGGTATTAAATGGAAACTCCAAAAGGACACCAATCAAAGCAACTGCAAATGAATTTTAGGCAATGAATGGACACCATCTACAATGAATGCGCTTTAAATGGAAACCCCAAAAGGGCACCAAACAAAGCAACTGCAGATGAATCTCAGGCAATGAAAGGACACCATCCAGAGTGAATGGGTATTATATGGAAACTCCAAAAGGACACCAATCAAAGCAACTGCAAATGAATTTTAGGCAATGAATGGACACCATCTACAATGAATGCGCTTTAAATGGAAACCCCAAAAGAGCACCAAACAAAGCAACTGCAGATGAATCTCAAGCAACGAAAGGACACCATCCAGAGTGAATGGGTATTAAATGGAAACTCCAAAAGGACACCAATCAAAGCAACTGCAAATGAATTTTACGCAATGAATGGACACCATCTACAATGAATGCGCTTTAAATGGAAACCCCAAAAGAGCACCAAACAAAGCAACTGCAGATGAATCTCAGGCAACGAAAGGACACCATCCAGAGTGAATGGGTATTAAATGGAAACTCCAAAAGGACAGCAATCAAAGCAACTGCAAATGAATTTTAGGTAATGAATGGACACCATCTACAATGAATGCGCTTTAAATGGAAACCCCAAAAGAGCACCAAACAAAGCAACTGCAGATGGATCTCAGGCAATGAAAGGACACCATCCAGAGTGAATGGGTATTAAATGGAAACTCCAAAGGACACCAACCAAAGCAACTGCAAATGAATTTTAGGTAATGAATGGACACCATCTACAATGAATGCGCTTTAAATGGAAACCCCAAAAGAGCACCAAACAAAGCAACTGCAGATGAATCTCAGGCAATGAAAGGACACCATCCAGAGTGAATGGGTATTAAATGGAAACTCCAAAGGACACCAACCAGAGCAACTGCAAATGAATTTTACGCAATGAATGGACACCATCTACAATGAATGCGCTTTAAATGGAAACCCCAGAAGAACACCAAACAAAGCAACTGCAGATGAATCTCAGGCAATGAAAGGACACCATCCAGAGTGAATGGGTATTAAATGGAAACTCCAAAAGGACACCAATCAAAGCAACTGCAAATGAATTTTAGGCAATGAATGGACACCATCTACAATGAATGCGCTTTAAATGGAAACCCCAAAAGGGCACCAAACAAAGCAACTGCAGATGAATCTCAGGCAATGAAAGGACACCATCCAGAGTGAATGGGTATTATATGGAAACTCCAAAAGGACACCAATCAAAGCAACTGCAAATGAATTTTAGGCAATGAATGGACACCATCTACAATGAATGCGCTTTAAATGGAAACCCCAAAAGAGCACCAAACAAAGCAACTGCAGATGAATCTCAAGCAACGAAAGGACACCATCCAGAGTGAATGGGTATTAAATGGAAACTCCAAAAGGACACCAATCAAAGCAACTGCAAATGAATTTTACGCAATGAATGGACACCATCTACAATGAATGCGCTTTAAATGGAAACCCCAAAAGAACACCAAACAAAGCAACTGTAGATGAATCTCAGGCAATGAAAGGACACCATCCAGAGTGAATGGGTATTAAATGGAAACTCCAAAAGGACACCAATCAAAGCAACTGCAAATGAATTTTAGGCAATGAATGGACACCATCTACAATGAATGCGCTTTAAATGGAAACCCCAAAAGGGCACCAAACAAAGCAACTGCAGATGAATCTCAGGCAATGAAAGGACACCATCCAGAGTGAATGGGTATTATATGGAAACTCCAAAAGGACACCAATCAAAGCAACTGCAAATGAATTTTAGGCAATGAATGGACACCATCTACAATGAATGCGCTTTAAATGGAAACCCCAAAAGAGCACCAAACAAAGCAACTGCAGATGAATCTCAAGCAACGAAAGGACACCATCCAGAGTGAATGGGTATTAAATGGAAACTCCAAAAGGACACCAATCAAAGCAACTGCAAATGAATTTTACGCAATGAATGGACACCATCTACAATGAATGCGCTTTAAATGGAAACCCCAAAAGAGCACCAAACAAAGCAACTGCAGATGAATCTCAGGCAACGAAAGGACACCATCCAGAGTGAATGGGTATTAAATGGAAACTCCAAAAGGACAGCAATCAAAGCAACTGCAAATGAATTTTAGGTAATGAATGGACACCATCTACAATGAATGCGCTTTAAATGGAAACCCCAAAAGAGCACCAAACAAAGCAACTGCAGATGGATCTCAGGCAATGAAAGGACACCATCCAGAGTGAATGGGTATTAAATGGAAACTCCAAAGGACACCAACCAAAGCAACTGCAAATGAATTTTAGGTAATGAATGGACACCATCTACAATGAATGCGCTTTAAATGGAAACCCCAAAAGAGCACCAAACAAAGCAACTGCAGATGAATCTCAGGCAATGAAAGGACACCATCCAGAGTGAATGGGTATTAAATGGAAACTCCAAAGGACACCAACCAGAGCAACTGCAAATGAATTTTACGCAATGAATGGACACCATCTACAATGAATGCGCTTTAAATGGAAACCCCAGAAGAACACCAAACAAAGCAACTGCAGATGAATCTCAGGCAATGAAAGGACACCATCCAGAGTGAATGGGTATTAAATGGAAACTCCAAAAGGACACCAATCAAAGCAACTGCAAATGAATTTTAGGCAATGAATGGACACCATCTACAATGAATGCGCTTTAAATGGAAACCCCAAAAGGGCACCAAACAAAGCAACTGCAGATGAATCTCAGGCAATGAAAGGACACCATCCAGAGTGAATGGGTATTATATGGAAACTCCAAAAGGACACCAATCAAAGCAACTGCAAATGAATTTTAGGCAATGAATGGACACCATCTACAATGAATGCGCTTTAAATGGAAACCCCAAAAGAGCACCAAACAAAGCAACTGCAGATGAATCTCAAGCAACGAAAGGACACCATCCAGAGTGAATGGGTATTAAATGGAAACTCCAAAAGGACACCAATCAAAGCAACTGCAAATGAATTTTACGCAATGAATGGACACCATCTACAATGAATGCGCTTTAAATGGAAACCCCAAAAGAGCACCAAACAAAGCAACTGCAGATGAATCTCAGGCAACGAAAGGACACCATCCAGAGTGAATGGGTATTAAATGGAAACTCCAAAAGGACAGCAATCAAAGCAACTGCAAATGAATTTTAGGTAATGAATGGACACCATCTACAATGAATGCGCTTTAAATGGAAACCCCAAAAGAGCACCAAACAAAGCAACTGCAGATGGATCTCAGGCAATGAAAGGACACCATCCAGAGTGAATGGGTATTAAATGGAAACTCCAAAGGACACCAACCAAAGCAACTGCAAATGAATTTTACGCAATGAATGGATACCATCTACAATGAATACGCTTTAAATGGAAACCCCAAAAGAACACCAAACAAAGCAACTGCAGATGAATCTCAGGCAATGAAAGGACACCACCCAGAGTGAATGGGTATTAAATGGAAACTCCAAAAGGACACCAATCAAAGCAACTGCAAATGAATTTTAGGCAATGAATGGACACCATCTACAATGAATGCGCTTTAAATGGAAACCCCAAAAGAGCACCAAACAAAGCAACTGCAGATGAATCTCAGGCAACGAAAGGACACCATCCAGAGTGAATGGGTATTAAATGGAAACTCCAAAAGGACACCAATCAAAGCAACTGCAAATGAATTTTACGCAATGAATGGACACCATCTACAATGAATGCGCTTTAAATGGAAACCACAAAAGAGCACCAAACAAAGCAACTGCAGATGAATCTCAGGCAACGAAAGGACACCATCCAGAGTGAATGGGTATTAAATGGAAACTCCAAAGGACACCAACCAAAGCAACTGCAAATGAATTTTACGCAATAAATGGACACCATCTACAATGAATGCGCTTTAAATGGAAACCCCAAAAGAGCACCAAACAAAGCAACTGCAGATGAATCTCAGGCAATGAAAGGACACCATCCAGAGTGAATGGGTATTAAATGGAAACTCCAAAGGACACCAACCAAAGCAACTGCAAATGAATTTTAGGCAATGAATGGACACCATCTACAATGAATGCGCTTTAAATGGAAACCCCAAAAGAGCACCAAACAAAGCAACTGCAGATGAATCTCAGGCAATGAAAGGACACCATCCAGAGTGAATGTGTATTAAATGGAAACTTCAAAGGACACCAACCAAAGCAACTGCAAATGAATTTTAGGCAATAAATGGACACCATCTACAATGAATGCGCTTTAAATGGAAACCCCAAAAGAGCACCAAACAAAGCAACTGCAGATGAATCTCAGGCAATGAAAGGACACCATCCAGAGTGAATGGGTATTAAATGGAAACTCCAAAGGACACCAACCAAAGCAACTGCAAATGAATTTTACGCAATGAATGGACACCATCTACAATGAATGCGCTTTAAATGGAAACCCCAAAAGAGCACCAAAGAAAGCAACTGCAGATGAATCTCAGGCAATGAAAGGACACCATCCAGAGTGAATGGGTATTAAATGGAAACTCCAAAGGACACCAACCAAAGCAACTGCAAATGAATTTTACGCAATGAATGGATACCATCTACAATGAATACGGTTTAAATGGAAACCCCAAAAGAACACCAAACAAAGCAACTGCAGATGAATCTCAGGCAATGAAAGGACACCATCCAGAGTGAATGGGTATTAAATGGAAACTCCAAAAGGACACCAAAGCAACTGCAAATGAATTTTAGGCAATGAATGGACACCATCTACAGTGAATGCGCTTTAAATGGAAACCCCAAAAGAGCACCAAACAAAGCAATTGGAGATGAATCTCAGGCAATGAAAGGACACCATCCAGAGTGAATGGGTATTAAATGGAAACTCCAAAGGACACCAACCAAAGCAACTGCAAATGAATTTTAGGCAATGAATGGACACCATCAACAATGAATGCGCTTTAAATGGAAACCCCAAAAGAGCACCAAACAAAGCAACTGCAGATGAATCTCAGGCAATGAAAGGACACCATCCAGAGTGAATGGGTATTAAATGGAAACTCCAAAGGACACCAACCAAAGCAACTGCAAATGAATTTTACGCAATGAATGGATACCATCTACAATGAATACGGTTTAAATAGAAACCCCAAAAGAACACCAAACAAAGCAACTGCAGATGAATCTCAGGCAATGAAAGGACACCATCCAGAGTGAATGGGTATTAAATGGAAACTCCAAAAGGACACCAAAGCAACTGCAAATGAATTTTAGGCAATGAATGGACACCATCTACAGTGAATGCGCTTTAAATGGAAACCCCAAAAGAGCACCAAACAAAGCAACTGCAGATGAATCTCAGGCAATGAAAGGACACCATCCAGAGTGAATGGGTATTAAATGGAAACTCCAAAGGACACCAACCAAAGCAACTGCAAATGAATTTTAGGCAATGAATGGACACCATCTACAATGAATGCGCTTTAAATGGAAACCCCAAAAGAGCACCAAACAAAGCAACTGCAGATGAATCTCAGGCAATGAAAGGACACCATCCAGAGTGAATGGGTATTAAATGGAAACTCCAAAGGACACCAACCAAAGCAACTGCAAATGAATTTTAGGCAATGAATGGACACCATCTACAATGAATGCGCTTTAAATGGAAACCCCAAAAGAGCACCAAACAAAGCAACTGCAGATGAATCTCAGGCAATGAAAGGACACCATCCAGAGTGAATGGGTATTAAATGGAAACTTCAAAGGACACCAACCAAAGCAACTGCAAATGAATTTTAGGCAATGAATGGACACCTCTACAATGAATGCGCTTTAAATGGAAACCCCAAAAGAGCACCAAACAAAGCAACTGCAGATGAATCTCAGGCAATGAAAGGACACCATCCAGAGTGAATGGGTATTAAATGGAAACTCCAAAGGACACCAACCAAAGCAACTGCAAATGAATTTTACGCAATGAATGGATACCATCTACAATGAATACGCTTTAAATGGAAACCCCAAAAGAACACCAAACAAAGCAACTGCAGATGAATCTCAGGCAATGACAGGACACCATCCAGAGTGAATGGGTATTAAATGGAAACTCCAAAGGACACCAACCAAAGCAACTGCAAATGAATTTTACGCAATGAATGGATACCATCTACAATGAATACGCTTTAAATGGAAACCCCAAAAGAACACCAAACAAAGCAACTGCAGATGAATCTCAGGCAATGAAAGGACACCATCCAGAGTGAATGGGTATTAAATGGAAACTCCAAAGGACACCAACCAAAGCAACTGCAAATGAATTTTAGGCAATGAATGGACACCATCTACAATGAATGCGCTTTAAATGGAAACCCCAAAAGAGCACCAAACAAAGCAACTGCAGATGAATCTCAGGCAATGAAAGGACACCATCCAGAGTGAATGGGTATTAAATGGAAACTCCAAAGGACACCAACCAAAGCAACTGCAAATGAATTTTAGGCAATGAATGGACACCATCTACAATGAATGCGCTTTAAATGGAAACCCCAAAAGAGCACCAAACAAAGCAACTGCAGATGAATCTCAGGCAATGAAAGGACACCATCCAGAGTGAATGGGTATTAAATGGAAACTTCAAAGGACACCAACCAAAGCAACTGCAAATGAATTTTAGGCAATGAATGGACACCATCTACAATGAATGCGCTTTAAATGGAAACCCCAAAAGAGCACCAAACAAAGCAACTGCAGATGAATCTCAGGCAATGAAAGGACACCATCCAGAGTGAATGGGTATTAAATGGAAACTCCAAAGGACACCAACCAAAGCAACTGCAAATGAATTTTACGCAATGAATGGATACCATCTACAATGAATACGCTTTAAATGGAAACCCCAAAAGAACACCAAACAAAGCAACTGCAGATGAATCTCAGGCAATGACAGGACACCATCCAGAGTGAATGGGTATTAAATGGAAACTCCAAAGGACACCAACCAAAGCAACTGCAAATGAATTTTACGCAATGAATGGATACCATCTACAATGAATACGCTTTAAATGGAAACCCCAAAAGAACACCAAACAAAGCAACTGCAGATGAATCTCAGGCAATGAAAGGACACCATCCAGAGTGAATGGGTATTAAATGGAAACTCCAAAAGGACACCAATCAAAGCAACTGCAAATGAATTTTAGGCAATGAATGGACACCATCTACAATGAATGCGCTTTAAATGGAAACCCCAAAAGAGCACCAAACAAAGCAACTGCAGATGAATCTCAGGCAATGAAAGGACACCATCCAGAGTGAATGGGTATGAAATGGACACTCCAAAGGGCACCAACCAAAGCAACTGCAAATGAATTTTAGGCAATGAATGGATACCATCTACAATGAATGCGCTTTAAATGGAAACCCCAAAGGAACACCAAACAAAGCAACTGCAGATGAATCTCAGGCCGTTGCCTGAGATTCATCTACAGTTGCTTTTCTTTCGTTGCTTTCCTTTTCGTTAAAGGACACCATCCAGAATGAATGCACATTAAGTGGACTTTCCAAAAGGACAACAACGAAAGCAACTGTAGATGAGTCTGAGGCAAAGAAAGGACACCATCTAAAGTGAGTACGCATTAAATGGAAACTCCAAAACGACACCAACTAAAGCAACTGCAGATGAATTTGAATAAAAAAAGGACCCATCCAAAGTGAATGCGCATTAAATGGCAACTATAAAAGGACACCAACCAAGCAACTGCAAACGAATCTGAGGCAAAGAAAGGACACCATACAAAGTGAATGTGCATTAACTGCAAACCCCAAAAGGACACCAACCAAAGGACCTTCAGATATTCACCAAAATGGAGTGTTTCCTGATTTCTCCTCAGAAACAGAGTCCATGGCTCAGTCCCATGTTGTTTAATCCAGCGTTTCGATTATGGAAAAAATCTATTTTTTTAACATTCTTCGAAAACGAAATATGTATTAACTTTCAACTGAAAAAATATATATATAATTTTTTTTAATCTTCGGTTTCAATTTCAATGCACCGATTTATTTCAAAATTTATTTTGGCGAGTAAAGGTTATTTTAAACTTAAAATTTTTAACTTTTAACAAAGCTTTCAATCTTTTCAATTTTTTTGATTCAAAAAATTTGTTCCTCAAAGGAATGTGATATAATTTTTTATCTTTTCAAAAATAATTTTAGAATTAAATGTTATAGAAAGTTATAATATCATATAGTGTCTTTAAAACGTAATATCTATGAAAAGAGACAAAATCCTTACTATGTAATAGCTATGAAAAGGAAAAATTAAAACGTAATATCTATGAAAAGGGGCAAAATTACACAAGAGGGATAATCGGTCCTCTGAATTTTCTCTTTTCATGGATATTACGTTTTAAAGATATTATATAATGTTATAACATTTCATGTGTTTTCGTCTATTTTTTCTTATAGTTCCTTGAGCATTCCGTACATTATACAAATCCCATTTCGGATATTTTTAAAGTTCTTAAACTCTCTTACCCTGTATTCAGTTTCTACCGCATTTCGCGTACTAGACGAAACCTTTTTCAATATTTTTTTCTTCCAAGTTCTTAACGTGCGAGACATTTGTCAGAAAACATAACTTAAGACATTCCTGCTTATATTCATTCAAACTCGAATAAGAAACGGCGAATAACACTTTTCCCGAGTGCTGGGAAAATAACAAAACAAGGTAAAATAACATAGAAGCGTTCACATTTCTCATTCATTTCCCTTATTTGAAGAAAATACAATACTTCAAAAAAACTTTACTTTTGATGTGTATTTTCTTCAAATTTTTGTTTTCAAATAATAATTGCCAAAAAAATGGAGTTTTTTCCCTAAAACTTTTTAGCATTAAGTATTTGTAAATTTTTTAATTTTAATTACGTTATTGATTTTTTCCCTTTTCCCTTTTTCACCCATTTTGATTTTCAAATGGTAACTTTCAAAATTTTATTTAAATTTTTTTCACTCTTCTGTTTTTTTAAAAATTCAATATCATTTTCAGAAATTTCGTTTTCCAATAATAAACTTTTAAAAAATCTTAATATTATTTTTCTCTTTTCCGTTTCATATTATTTCTAACGTTATACTTCACTAAGATTTTGTAAATCTTAACTACATCATTAACTTTTTTTTATGGTTTTCAAAAATTTATTGTCTGTTTTTAGTTACGTTAAATCGTTTTCCCTGTTCAACCTTAAAAATTCCGCGTATTCAAACAGTTTTAATTTCTAAAAAAATTTTAAAAGAGATTACTGATATTTTCCATTTCCATATATATTTATTTTTCATTTGAACCTTTCTTTTCAAACACTTGCAATTTCCTTTCTTATAACTTTTATTTCTGATCGCAAAATTTCATATGTTCGAAACTTTTAAACTGTTTTTTCAGTTTTACCTCTTAAAGTTCTAATTTAAGTTTAAAGCTATTTAGTTTTTTCATTATTTTTCTAATAGCGGAAATATAGTCTGACCTCTGCAAACTTTTGCTTTCATAACGAACCAATTTAAGAATGGCACTTCAAATTTACTCTCTTGCAAATGCACAATGAATGGTGCGTTTAAAATTTACAAACTACAGAAATAAATATTGTATTTCTTTGTTTGTTTTACTTGTGAAAATGGCAAAACGGATATAAGCAAATACACTTAGTACACAACGGTTCCCACAGGGTACAGTCGGCATCTGAAAGTCAGTCAACAGGCTAACGAAAATCCTCAGCTCTCCTGGTTTAGTGGTGATACAAACTATTTACTATATAGTCCAAATGTTCTATATTTATTCAGCAGACACTCTGATATAGAACTTTTCTGAGGAACTATACAGAGCAGTTCTGAAACGTGACGAAACGCTTTTATAATAATAATTTATTTCATGCAGGGTGTTACAGTAAAGCCAAGGTACAGGTAATTTTGGATCTGAATTTAAACGTTCAAGTGGCTTGTTGCCCCAGTACTTTTAGAAATTAAAAAGAAATATTGATGATAGTACAAAACGACAAACATATTTACAGGAATTGCATAATTATTTGATACCTATAAACAAAAAGACAAGTTACACAGACGAAGACAAACATAAAATTGAAATATGATAAAAAAAAAACATAGAAAACTTAGGTGCAAGAAAAGGAAGGTTTAAGACAACAGAGAGTAATATTAAATGAATGAATAGAGAAAAGAAAAAAAGATTGTGGATAATCCCGACAAAGGGCAAAGATGAGGAGTGGGAATAGGGGTGAGGAGATGCTGTTGGTCAAACGTTTCAATATTCTAATAGCAGTGGAGTAATATAGTTTTCGAATTTTGTTTTAGAATTTAAAGATGTGATATCGCTCGGTAGAGAGTTCCAAGTTGAGGTTGCTTGAAAGGCAAAAGAAATTTCACCATAGTACTTAGCTTTGAAAATCTTGGGAGTAGAAAACATTTTATTATCGGGGCGAAGGATGTGGCGATGTCGAAATCGAATATAGGGTGTAAGAATCGAATGAAGGGGATGAGACTTGTTACAAATAGTGTCGTGAATAAGGGTAAAACCGCAACTTTCTTCTAGACTCAAGAATGGGAATTTGGTAGTTGGAACGAATATCAGTAAGTGTTAGAGATTCTCGTTTGTTAAAATAGATTTTGTGAGCTTCATTTTGAACTTTTTCTAAGTTATAAGAGTTCTTTTTATTAATACCAAAAAGAGTGGAAGCACAGTATTCGAATTTCAGTCGGATGTAAATTTTGTAGAACGATGGGGCATAGGAGGATATATAGTTTCGAATGTACCTCAATATATAAGTTCTTTTAGAAGCTGAAGCGACGGTTTATTGGAAGGATATGCAGAGGAACCTTGAACCTCATCTTTATACATACAATACACATATACATACAATACTTACCTTCGCTTAAATTAAATGAAGCTTTTTTTTTTAGAAAAGAAGAACCTTCGGAGAGGAGAGGTTTAACAAATCCAGGAAAAAAGCATTAGTAAGTGAAGGTATGAAAGCGAACTTCTGTGATACGAATGGAATTGGTAAAAAACTATGTACGAAACGTAGCATGTATGTAAATTTTAAGAATCGAAATTACTGCCTAACAGTTTTATAAACAAAATTATTCCTTTGTACTTTAGGTAAGAAATATCAAACATTTCTGAAGCCCCAAATTCCAGACAGTTTTATGACTGTTATACATAAAAACGATATATATATAATATATGGATATATGCTAGGAACGCTTTTAATTATACACATCAAAGTGATGAAATTTTTTTACAAATACAAAAAAGAGTGTTTGTCAAATATATTTTCAAACATAAGTATGCAAAAAATTCTGAAAATGAAAAAAAATTAAAAACTTAACTAAGATGATTTAAAAATAATAATAAACATTTTTGAAACGTAGAAATTGAAAAGTATTATGTAGTAGAATTTTTTAAATATTAAAAACTTAAATCGTATTGAAAACTTCTAAAACTGAGAGAGTGAATTCAAACAAATTAAAAAAATAATAAATAAAGAATTCAAAATAAAATTTTCCAAAACTCCAAAGAACTCAATGTTAGAAATATGAAGTTGAAAATAAAAATTTAAAGTAGTCGTTGTTTGAAAAAAAAATTAAACCAAAATAAAATGATTAACAATGGGAATAAATGAAAACATTTATTGAAAACATCAATTATTTTTGAAAAGGTAAAAGTGAAAAAAAATAAAAAATTATACCACTCATTGTTTGAAAAACAAAATTTTCGTTTTCTCCCTCCCCTCCTCCCCCAACCACAGTCCCTTCGCGCTCCTTCCCTGTGAGATGCCTTGCGTCCAATGATTCACTGGGATTCGTTGATTTCTTTCAATGTCTTCAACTGACACTTTCCCTGTGCCATTCCGTCTGCTATTTTCTCCCCCGGTGATAGATGGGAGGGACGGTGGGAAGGAGGGAGTCAGTTAATAAGTAACGATCTAAGTGGGTAAGAAAAAGAGTGAGTGAGTAGGTAACTAAGGAAATGAGTGATTTAGTGAGTGAGTGGCATGTGAATGTGTGTGAGCGAGTGTAAGTGTGTGTGCGTGCGAGTGTAAGAAAGTAAGTGAGTGTGTATGTGAATGATTGTACGTGTGTGAGTGGGTAAATAAGAACGTGAGTGAGTGAGTGAATAAGTATGTAACTAAGTAAGAAAGTGATTGAGTGAATGAGTAAGTAGCTAAGTAAGAAGTGAGTGAGAGAGTGTGTGTGTATGCTAATGATTGAGTGTACCTGAGTGTGAGTAAGAAAGTGAGTGAGTGAATGAGTAAGTAGCTAAGTAAGAAGTGAGTGAGAGAGTGTGTGTATGCTGGTGATTGAGTGTACCTGAGTGTGAGTAAGAAAGTGATTGAGTGAATGAGTAAGTAGCTAAGTAAGAAGTGAGTGAGAGACAGTGTGTGTATGCTAATGATTGAGTGTACCTGAGTGTGAGTAAGAAAGTGAGTGAGTGAATGAGTAAGAGCTAAGTAAGAAGTGAGTGAGAGAGTGTGTGTGTATGCTAATGATTGAGTGTACCTGAGTGTGAGTAAGAAAGTGAGTGAGTGAATGAGTAAGTAGCTAAGTAAGAAGTGAGTGAGAGAGTGTGTGTGTATGCTGTTGATTGAGTGTACCTGAGTGTGAGTAAGAAAGTGAGTGAGTGAATGAGTAAGTAGCTAAGTAAGAAGTGAGTGAGAGAGTGTGTGTGTATGCTAATGATTGAGTGTACCTGAGTGTGAGTAAGAAAGTGAGTGAGTGAATGAATAAGTAGCTAAGTAAGAAGTGAGTGAGAGAGTGTGTGTGTGTATGCTAATGATTGAGTGTACCTGAGTGTGAGTAAGAAAGTGAGTGAGTGAATGAGTAAGTAGCTAAGTAAGAAGTGAGTGAGAGAGTGTATGTGTATGCTAGTGATTGAGTGTACCTGAGTGTGAGTAAGAAAGTGAGTGAGTGTAGTGATTGAGAGAGTGTGTGTGTATGCTGGTGATTGAGTGTACCTGAGTGTGAGTAAGAAAGTGAGTGAGTGAATGAGTAAGTAGCTAAGTAAGAAGTGAGTGAAAGAGTGTATGTGTATGTAGTGATTGAGTGTACCTGATTGTGAGTAAGAAAGTGAGTGAGTGAATGAGTAAGTAGCTAAGAAGTGAGTGAGAGTGTGTATATGTTAGTGAGTGAATGTACCTGAATGTGAGTAAGTAAGAAAGTGAGTGATTAAATAATTAATTGAGTAAGTGAGTAAGTAAATAGATTAAGATACGACATGATCCCTTAAACTTCATTAGAATTCTTATTAGATCGAACAAGAGAAAAAACTAAGGACAGTGTGATCTTTGTTGGATGATCTTGGGCAATTTGTAACGTTCTCTTATATGATTAATAGTTTAAAGAGGGCGCCATCAGGTGGAATCATAGCTATCATTTGCGCCACATACTCATGGCTTAAGGGACGTGAACTTTGACCCTATCCCCTTATCTCGCTCTTTCGTAGAATTATTCACACGAAACGTCCTGAAGGATGAAGGATACGTTGGCGATAAGCTTTGTCATCTCTGGTGCAGTTCCCCGAAAACATTCACCTTTCGAATGTGAAACACTGTCCCAGTTGAGCAAGCGAGTGATTCATAAACAAATGATTCATAGTGAACCTTTGGCGCTTCCTATAGTTCAACTCGTTTAGTTTCAAACTCGATTTGGTGTATTCTAAAAAAAAATGAATTTGTTGAACGTTTTCCTTTAATACACTGCATGACACTAAAAAGTTTGAGTATTTTAATATTTTTGCTTTTGTCGAATATATATGAGTGAAATATTTATTTGGTTAGAAAAGTACAAATATATTTTTGCAATTCTGAATACGTCTTACATAAAATTAGAAGCAGCAATCCTTCGCCATTTTAAAACTGAAACTGAGATTCAAAACTGAAACGAAAAAGTAAAAATTATGTTCATTGTATATCTATTATTGACGACTGTATATAGATATTTCTTTTACTGTGAGAAATAATTTTGTTAAGAATTGTCCGATAAGAGTTTGTATCTTAAACTCTTATCTCTATACTCTTATTCTTAAGTGTATGAATCTTAGTGTTTCTACCAGAGGAAAAGAGCAGCACCATAAATTTTAAACGCGTTCCGTGTTGAAAGCAATTTTTTTTAAGTTAGATGTACGAAGAAGATTCTCTGTTATGATTTCAGCATTCCTCACTTTCTAAAAGAAAGGTACATCACTTATGTTGAAGTTCAGCTAGGACGGTCGTGCAAAAGTTTGTATTTTTCTGCATTCAATTTCTCACTAGAGTTTCTATTGACAAAATAATATGAAAAACTCGAACAACGAATGTTTAATGATTAAAGTAATATGAATATAAATTTCTTATTATTTCATGCATGGCTTTTAATGGAGGGCAATTAAACTGAACGAAAAAGAAATTGCAACTGAGGAATTGTAATAATTCTTGTGGATTGATGAAGCTGTATTACTCATAAGAGTGAATTCATTATTGAAAATAACGTTCGTTGACCCAACTCAGAAATATAGGTCAATTGCGCTATATGTATGTTAGGTTAAAATAGTTAATATTATTTTTGACATGTGGTTTTTTTTTATTAAATCTTCAGTGCATAAATTACTTCGGAATCAGAAATATAATACTGATACAAAAGATGGCTCCCTCGCATTCAAAACAATAAATCAGCACCATGATTCAGTGCGATGGGACTTTGTGGGGGGCGTGGCACTATCAACAAACTCGAACCTTTGTAACAGAGGGAGCTGGGCACTATCAACAAAGACGACTTTTGAGGGGGACTGTGACCTTCAAGATCAAAAGAGAGTTAAAGGTCATTTGCCGCCCTAGTAAGTCATATACTACTTTCGTCCACTTCACTGAATTCTCTCGAGGTTTCTCCTTTCATTCGTCCATTTCACTAATCTCTCTCGCAATTTTCCCTTTCATTCGTCTATTTCACCGACTTCTCTCGCTATTTCTCCTTTCAATCGTATTTAGCTCTTTTATTAAATCTTGTTTCGTTCGTCTGTTTTGCTAACCTCTTTCGCGAATTCTTGTTTGGTTTCTTCTTTTCGCGAAGTGCCAACATCGCCATTATTGATATTCGTATAGTCCGATATATCAATTAGCTAGTTGTTGGGTCTTTGAATTCTTCTCAAACGATGAGCATTTTTGATGGATCTTATAATCACTCTGAAAGAAAAAATTGTAGTGCTACAACAATTCCTCGTTAAATCCTAATTTCTTTATTTCAATGACTTTGAAATTAATGTGAAACATTCAACTACGCCAAGGTGAAAAATTAGATTACACTTTTTCCGTCACTTACCAAGGTTCTTGTATTCCATTTATGAATTCCGTTTTGGCGAAATATTTCTCTTTCCCTTACAAGAGTAGCGCCTTTGGATTCTCTCTCTTTCGAGCTCCTTTCCTTTATCTGAGAATGAAGAAAGACATTGCGTCTTACCTACCTGAGGAAATAGAACAAAGCCTCATTGGTGGTGATGTCACCAGTGTCTTGCAGTTGCGTTATCTTGCTGATGTCTTCTTTGATGTGGCTGTTGGGATCAAAACATCAACATCAGTTTATCGAAGAAAACTTAGCAAGGTTACAGACCTAATAGAAATGCATCTTAATGCTGCACTAAAAATGCAAACGTTTTTATTTTGATGCATGTCAATTGCAAATATTAATGTCTATAGTGATTATGTAATTATATTATTTTGAAACGCCCAATTAAGGAGGGCATTCAAAAACTGCTTGGCACGAGTCTGTAGATTTTTCACTCGTTCCTCCGAAGTCAATGAGCTACGATTTGTTTGAAAGCTTGTCTAAACTTGCCATTACGTGTTCAAAACAAATGCCAGATCATCATTTCTCACTTTGCTGGTGGCGCGTAAAGTTAAGTCAGCGAAATCTGTGCGTTGCTGATATGGAGCCTACCGAAGATGGGAAAAGATTGTAGACCTTCACAAAGAAGCAGCTTGGGGACGATGCGAACAAAATTCATGTCGATTTATCTTATTATGAGGATCGTGCCTGTTCATATGGCGCTGTTACGAGATGGATGCCGAAATTCAGAAAAGGACGGCGGAGCTTCGAAGATCACCCTCGTGCAGGAAGATCAAAAGGAGGCCATGAACGAGAGAACCATCGCTTCGGTTCGTGAACTCATTAAGGAAGACCCACACATCACCGTTCAGGTAATAAGTTTAGATGTCAATGTATCGATCCAATGTATCGATTGGTAGTGTGGAAACAATTATTCGTCAACATTTAAAGTTCCGAAAGGTCTGTGCCAAATGGGTACCCCACAAACTGACTGAATAGCAAACAAGGGCTAGGGTCGACTCGTCCAAGGAGATGCTGGCAATGTTTTAACCTAGTGACTCCAAACGGTAACAGACATTGTCACAGGTGATGAGATGTGATTTTATTACTATACAATTCCCAGAAAGATCGACAACTATGTTTGGGTTATTCATAATTTTTTTCAATTCCCAAGGAGGTGGTAGTAATGGGCATCTTACCTGAAAAATTGACTATATAATGGCCAATTTCGTCGTTCCCTCATCCCTCCCAATCAAGCGGAAAAATAGAAATGATTTTAAACTGTATCTGGACTCTATGATACGTAGAAATTGGAACTTTTTAACGCAACACAAAGTTACATTGTGGAAAATCTACGAGAAATCCGGGAAAGTGCTGTCTTTGGGGACTTACACAGAATGTAAAAAAAACTAAATCAAATATTCAAACGGTAAACTATAAAAAGCCGTCCTCCGGCCGAGTGGTTAGCGCACTTGGTTATGAGGTCTGACAGGAGCAGTTTAATTTAATTTACAGTTACAGTTTTATTATAATTTAATTTACAATTTTATTAATTTACAGTTTAATAATAATAATAAATAATTACTCCCTCAAGCAGTTGCTTGAGGGAGTAATTATTTATTATTATTATTAAACTGTAAAAAGGGGAAAGAGTTGGTCTGAAATCGGGTACTATTATACGCAAGGACTGTAACTGAATACTTGATGACAGAGGAGAAACCCGTGAAATTCGGGACAGAGCATCAAGTATTTGGGAAATTACGAAGGGTTCAAATCTCTTAAAAAAGATAGTAACCTTTTCGCTCAATCAAGCCGTATTCACTTCTGTTAGTCGTGACTTGTGCGAAAAAGGCATCATGCAGAATGTACTCAGCCATGTAGTTAGGAGCAAAAATAAATGAGAAATGAGATGTAAGAAACGAATTTTTGTGTGCTGATTCGTTTTTAACTCTTTATTTGTATGCACTTATAAACTTTAGTAGAAATATAAATATTCAACTTCTGCCAGATTTTTGCTTCTTCTCTTACTTCTTCCTCCCCTCCAACTTTTAACTAACCTCATGTTTTCTGGCTAGTAGTGCTTTCACTCTTCTATCTCGTAAGCTGTAGTTTCCAGGTTCGAATCACAGCTGGGTCAAAGTTGATATTTATCTCCGCAAAACTACCCGCCTTGCCCACAGTCAGTAGGGGACACTGATGGGCTTGGATAGGCCGCCGTCTATAGGATGGGATGTTAGACCATGGCCCGTTGCGGGAGAACCATATCCTGTGTATGTTAAAGAACACGCTGGATGGCCTTGATGGGAGACTATCATCTGTCTCCCAACAGCTGTTCCAGTGGGTTCCTTCCCCCAACCTTCTGAGCCTTCGGGATCCGTGTAGCCTGGCCATTTATTCCATTGTGTGCCAAAAAAGTACCACTCAAAGGTAACCCAACACTGTATCTATATTTACTCGCCTCATCACCATCATCAAGCAGCATATGGCTACGGAGGTCCAACCGGACCGTGCAATTTAATTCTCCAAGCATATCTGTCCAGAGCCACATCTGCTGCATCCAGCCACTGTACACCAATTCTAACAAGGTCCTGTTTGACATTGTCTGCCCACTGCATCCTAGGTCTCCCCCCTCCTGAGACCTTTAGGAACACTCTTCATAACCCTATTCGCTAATCTATAATTATCCATACTGACAACATGGCCAAACCAACGTAGTCTCTCTCTGCACAATATGCTGCTCAAAGGAGGTTGCCGACTCCTTTCCCTAACTTCATTACTTACAAAGTCAAACCACCTAATGCACAAGATACTGTGTAAGCAACTACAATCAAAAGCATCAAGTTTCCTGTTGTTTACAAAGCATCCAAGTTTCACTACCATGACTAACCCTAGAGAGAAACCAAACTATTATACATTCTAATTTTAATCTTTAGGTGTATACGCCTATTTCTCCACACTCTCCATAGATTTTAAAAGTCCTGGAAGCAATCCCTATTCATTTGTTAATCTCATGCCACACATCGCCAATATCTGTTACATAGCTCCCAAGATAATTAAACTGAGACACCTTCTTAAGTTACCTTGAATTTCTGGTGGACAGTTATTATAAGTCAATCTAGCTAGATGCTCAATATCACTAGCAAGTTCTTGCAAAGTTTCATCACTCTTCTGCATACGATGTGTAAATTGTGTCATATTGTTTTAAATAACTATCGCCAAACCTGAGTTCTAATACAGAAACCAGACTTTGATAATCAAGTCATTTTACTTCTGGAACAGATTGTAAAACTTCCGCAGCAGAATTTCTTAAGGAAGCTGCAAGAAAACTGGCCTTCTGAAATTCATTCTAATGATTAGCTCTAGCGATAACTTCAAACTGTGTTTTGAATACTGTCCAAAATGATTGACCATCACATGTAGAAGATTTAGTTGCATTTCTAGCGATATGTGTAATAACATTATTTTCACTAGAATTAATATTATCACAAGAAGAAGGTAACATTTCATTTTTTAAAATCTGAAACTCGCGTTCACAATCAGTTTTTACAGTTTCAATTTGATGTTTATAATCTAACTTAGCACTATCAAGATCATCTTTTACACTGTTGAATTCGGTCTTAATGTCTTTACATTGATCAGTGATTTCACTGATTTTTATATTCAGATCATTATTCTGATCAGTAATCTTACTAATTTGAGAAGCCACTTCAGCTCTCAACTCATTGTTTTGTGTAGCCATTTCGCTTTTCAAACTATCATTTTGTGCAGCCATTTCGGCTTTCAAGTCATCTTTTTGAGAGACGATCTCAGCTCTCATGTCACCAATTTCACTTGTAATGTCATTCATCAGTTTTACTAATTCATCCATAAAAAAATACCCCCTCAAGCAGCTGCTTGCCACAGAGGTCTGACAGGAGCCTGCCAGTTTATATGTCATAGTAGAAGAACTGTGAGGATGGCAGGACCTCGGCAGAAAAACGACACGGACATCCATGCCTTACCCGGGGATCGAACTCAGGTAGGTCCCTTAGATCAGTAGACAAGCGTGCTAACCACTCGGCCACGGGACGGCTTCTTCTAGTTAATTCATATTAATAATATTTACACTCCCGGCACCAATTTGTTAAAAATTAAAATGGATAAGTACTGAGCGTGAGTTCAAAAATAATAATAACTAGTAACAATAAATCTAAAATAATGTAATTTATTACAACAGTATGGATAAAATCATTTACATAAATTAAAGTCAATCAACTCATATCATTTAAATGAATAAACCTGCAATATCTCGAGAATAACCTTACTAATTACTAAATAATTAAATAATTAAAAATAAAATTATTTTTTTCATAATTACTAAATAACTAAATAGCTATACGTCAAATATCTTCTTCCTAAGGTTTTAGACTTCGAGTACTCTAAAATTGCAGCTAAGTATATTTGTTTCTCAGGACCAATTCTTTTCAGACGTTGATCACTATACTTCAAACGATGAATTCTTCTTTTTTCCTCTAAAAGTTTACTAACGTGATCCACACTATTAAACGAATTATCCTCCCGCACACACCCCAAATAAAATCATTTCTTCTCTAAACTTTAGTACACAGACAAAGACAAACTACGTGTTTCTTCACACCATATTTCTTTTTAATTCCAACAACTTATTCCTCCTTCTTGAAGTCAATTTCTTTCGATGTCGTTAGAAACGTAACTCTCATACTGAAGCATACGCGAGAGTCCATGACGTCTTTCATAAATTCATTGCAGCACGTTCATCTGTCGTACCGTTATGATAAATCGGCATGACGTTTTTTCGCGTCTTCTCCAAACTGTATCCTTGTGAAAATGTACAATCTTTTTCCATCTTTAGAAGGCTCCATAGCAACAAAGCACAGATTTCGCTGACCGAACTTTACTTATCTGGCAGCGAAGAGAGAAATGATAATACGGCCTTTGTTTTTAACAGGTAATGAGACAAGTTTAGACAAGTTTTCAAACAAATCGTAGCTCGTTAACTTCAGAGGAATGAGTGCAAATCTACAGACAAGTGCAGCGCATCATGCTCTTAGTGCCTTTGCTCCATAAAACCCCAAACAATCAAACAGACAATTGTCAAGAACTTTTCGAACGCCCTCTGTATTTCAATAATGTTTGATTTAAAAAAAGTAGAGAACTATATTCACTCAACGATTAGGGAACATCACGTAGCGCTGGTGCGTTCCGGTTCAATGATTACAAAACATCGGGTACTGGAACGACGTTCCGATTTAATGAAACACTTTAATGAAACACATTCGGAAACACTGAGCACCGGAACGGCGTTCTGATTTAGTTGAGCACTGCCTTTGGAAATTGCTTAAGAATAATGTTAACTTCTGTTGTTATAATACTTTGAAAGGTAAATGTTGACGAATTGAATTTCATTCTTCTCAAAGAAAGGCACTGGAACCCCTTTATTTGATAGATTCATCTCTGATCCCACGCCTTGCTTCTTTATCTACGATATGCCACTTTACATATAAACGCAAAAACAGAAATTCTATTTTTAGACCACAAATAACTGAATAGTGTTCAAGGCTTTAAATATCAGTAGTCGACGAAAACGGTAATGCAATTACAAGGAAAGATAGCATTCCTTTTAGAATTCAAAAGTGGAAGGAAAATATATTAAATAAATACACCTAAAGATAAAGTAATAAAACATATATCAAAATAAGCATATCATAAATAAACGTTGATATGAAATAAAGGTATAATATTAGACTCATCATCCTCCTCCTCAAGCAGCCATGGGCTACGGAGGTCCAACCAGACAGTGCAATTTAGTTCTCCAAGCAAGTCTATCCTGAGCTACATCTACTGCATCTGGCCACTGCACACCAATTCTAACGAGGTCCTGTTTGACATTGTCTGCCCACCGCATCCTAGGTCTCCCCCTTCTTTCTGAGGCCTTTAGGCACACTGTTCATAACCCTATTCGCCAATCTATAATTATTCATACGGGCAACATGGGCAAACCAACGGAGTCTCTCTCTGCATAATATGCTACTTAAAGGAAGTTGCAAACTCCTTTGCCTAACCTCATCATTAGTTACAAAGTTGAACCACCTAATACCCAAGATACTGCGTAAGCATCTGGAATCAAAAGCATCTAGTTTCCTGTTATCTTGTTTACAAAGTGTCCAAGTTTCACTACCATAACTAAGCCTAGAAAGAACCAAACTATTATATACAGTCTAATTTTAGTCTTTAGTGTATACGCCTATTTCTCCACATTCTCCCTAGATTTTTAAAAGTCTCGGCAGCAATCCCTATTCGTCTGTTAATCTCATGCCTCACATCATCAGTATCTGTTACATAGCTCCCAAGATAATTAAACTGTAACACCTGCTCAAGACTGCAACCATTCAGATTAACTGAATCACAGCCTGCCTGACCTATTTTCATCACTTTAGTTTTCTCTCTGTTTATAACCAAACCTACTCTACTACCAGTTTCATCAACAGCTCGAATAAAAGAGTTCATCTCATCAACATCATTTGCCAAAAGGGCTAAATCATCAGCATAATCTAAATCAGGAATTTTCGTATCTCCAGTCCATTTAAGGCCAAAATCTTTCCCTTGAAGTGAATTTCGCATAACATAATCAATAACCAAACTAAAGAGAAAAGGAGACAAAATGCACCTTTGTCGAACACCAGAAGTAATGCTAAACCAATTGCTACAAGCCTTACCAACTCTCACACACGACTCAGTGTTATTATAGAGAGCTTTTTATAATATTAGACTAGGTTCTGTTTTCTAGTCGCTACAATCCACAACTTTCTTCTGCGATACTTTGGCGACTGCATCTTAATAACAGTGATGGAGAGAAGGTAGAATAAAAACTAGTTGGGAGCCGTGTCAAGAGGAAAAAATTACTATTTCTACACAAATTCACGAGATTTTCCAAGAAGGAAATTTTGCAGCTGGATTTATAAATTCTTCTCTCCGTTTCTCTTATTTGGTAATTCAATAAGACTGGATATTTATTAATTTTGAAGATAAAAATATCTTAAATTAAATATTTGTTTAGAAACGTAGTAGGGTAGAATTCTTTCAAAAAACAACTGGAACAAATCAAATTACCTGAATTTGAAAATCTAAAATGATTAGTACAAAGACTACAGTTAAGTGCACTCGAAGAGCTGCTTTAAAAAATTGCTTCCCCCACTGGAAAAGTTCCACTGCGCCATTGGAATACCTAAGTAGCATACTTTATAACACTTGGGTTACCCAGAGTACGAGCATATTCTGGTACCGGCCCACTCCCAAGAACACGTTAATGCAAAATCATAATTTTTTTAAGAAAATAAATGCAAATATATTATTATTTTATTCTGTATGAAAATGTTTTGCCTCTTCCTCGAAAGAACAACTTTTTGGCTACAACTTTGCCCTCAGTCACAGATTTAGACAGCAACTGAAATTATTAAATTATTTTTTATCATTAACTTTTTACCTTTTCTACGTTCTGCACTGAATACATCAGTGACACAAAGTGAGAGGCAACAGGGAGACTCTGAGACTGCGCAGCTGACGTTTCAACAGCTCGCCACCAATCAGTGAATGATCCCACTCACGACATGGCACTGCAATTACGTGCAATTACTATGCACAGCGCAGTTTGTCGGCATTCAATTCACACTTTTTGAGTTGAAATTATGAAAATTATGAATTGCAACTTGAATTCCCCCTCCCCTCCTTTTCCTCCCTACTGGAGTGTTGAGATTTTACTACTGGGCATTGCTTACACTGGCCTATCAAAATATTAGGCAATTTCCATATTATGTGAATGGGAATGTAACTCCTAATAAATGCATTTAATGGAAAACCGTGACTGAAGATAAATTGGACATCATAATCAAATGGATTTAAATCTCGATTTTCCAACACTATTCTTTCTATATTTAAAGAGTTATGGAAGCTAGAATTTTTAACAGTTATCTTTGCTTATAAAAATCATTCATAATTGTCTAAATTGAAATAATAATTACGCAAACTTCTAAAATGTATATTATTCTATTAAATGATTAATAAATATTATTTTAATATATTTGATTTATTTTGATACATTGTGGCTCAGAGGTAACTATTTCCTTCTCTGAACGTTTATCAGAGGGTTAACAAAAATAATACTAAATTCAAAATAATGAGTTGTGCAGAAGCACTGGTAGAATAAGGTCAAGAGGGCGACCATAAATGCCCCCCCCCCCCTCAACAAATTTGCAACATCAATAAAATACGTCCACTCAAAAGTTACTCCTTCCCCTTTAGAAATAGGTAACAAAATTTTGCACAAATCTCTCCTAGAACTGAAGCCGATAGCGTTCAGGATACTATGTTACATAAATCCAAAATAATTCTGTTTCCTTAAAGGAAGAGTCTAAGAGTTTTCATTTGACATTTCACCTTTGCTTGCTATACAGTAACAACTGAATTCTCACACAACCGTTAATGCTTTCTCCCGTGCAACGAAAGTCGTTCTCTCTACCTCGAAAGGGAGACCGCGTACTTAGCAACCAAACACGGTGGAGTTAACGATTAGCAAAGCAAAATTGAAAGAGGCCAAACCATGCCTTCTCCGGGATTCGAACCCAGATCTTACTTGCTCGGTATTCGAACATCCTAACCGTCCCATGGCAGAGTGGTTAGCGCGCTTGGCTACTGATCTAAGGGACCTGGATTCGAGCCCCGGGTAAGGCATGGCTGTTTGTGTCGTTTTTCTGCTGAGGGCCTGCCATCCTCTCAGACCTTCTACTATGGCATATAAACTGACAGGCTCCTGTCAGACCTATGTGGCAAGCAGCTGCTTGAGGGGGTATTTATTTTTTTTAACTGTTCTGACTCAAGAATAATCTGTATTTAAATTTCACATTTTCAATGGAAATGTCAATAGAAATAGCCATTTTCTTCCTTACGGGAATTTCTCAACAATATTTTGCGCAGTGCTGGGCGGAAGTTTAGGTTCCAATTCCCTGCCAGTTAATACAGTAGATATACTACATCGCTACACCTTATATACTACTATGATAATTTTAGATTATATCGATATATCTTTTTATACAGTATCGATATATTTAGATAATATCGATATTTTAGATATATAATCGATATGCTACTACGCTAATTTTAGATAAGGTGGCACCACCTACTTGATATCCCTGACGATGTCTGCTGCCCCCCACCTATTTCTCAACTCCTGAAGGACAGGGGATGGACCCGGAATGGAATTGGCGACGTTTTCCTCCTCCACATGCGGTTCGCAGATCACGAACACTGCGAGTACGACTACGAGCAATGGCTGCAGTCGGTTGTGGAGAGCGGCCATTGTGGGCCAGGTGGACGTGGCTCTCTCTCCCTCTCCAAAGGCACTCGGCAGCCAAAGGACCTTGGCCCGCAGAATGCAGATAGCTGACAGAGTCAACAAAACAGATGCTGCAATCGTCAGCGGAAGTGTAGAAGAGCTAGCAGCTGCAAAAGCAGAAGCATTGACAAGTACGTGTAGCTGTGGAAATGTACAAACCTGACTAATTTATCTGTCAGCCAGAGAGCAGACCTGGCCAACCGAGGCTCTTGGCAAAAGCACTTGCTGCTCATTAAACAAATTATCACTAGAGTGAATATGGATCATTTCTTTCAATATTTTTGAACAAGCATTTTTAGGTGCATAACTAAACGATCTTGTCAATTCGATTAAATAAAAATCAATCACTCCTCAATAAGTTGCCCCCCCCCCCCCCCGAGGTCTGACAGGAGCTTGTCAATTCAATCCGCCCCAGAGATATGTGAGGAAAGCGAGACCTCAGCAGAAAGACAACATAATAAAGAAAATATCCATTCTTTATCTGGAGATCGAACTCATGCCCCTTGATCAATAACTAATTGCCCTATTTCCTTTATTCCTTGCACTTTAGAAATGTACGTTTTCGTTTCTAAATACAGATTTTTCCTATAAGAATTTTCCTTTCTTTAAGAATATACACTTATTTCCATAAATTAAGGTTGTGTTGGATTATTTTACCTCTGAGCTGTACCTTTCTGCACACGATGACCTAAATGGCCAGGAGCTAAAGGAACTGAAAGGCTCGGAGGAGAATTGAGGGAAAGGATCCACTGGACAGCAGTTAGAAGAATTGAGGGAAAGGACCCACTGGACAGTAGTTAGAAGAATTGAGGGAAAGGACCCACTAGACAGCAGTTAGAAGAATTGAGGGAAAGGACCCACTGGACAGCAGTGAGAAGAATTGAAAGAAAGGATCCACTGGACAGCAATTAGAAGAATTGAGGGAAAGGACCCACTGGACAGCAGTTAGAAGAATTGAGGGAAAGGATCCACTGGACAGCAGTTAGAAGAATTGAGGGAAAGGACCACTGGACAGCAGTTAGAAGAATTGAGGGAAAGGATCCACTGGACAGCAATTAGAAGAATTGAGGGAAAGGACCAACTGGACAGCAGTTAGAAGAATTGAGGGAAAGGATTCACTGGACAGCAGTTAGAAGAATTGAGGGAAAGGATCCACTGGACAGCAATTAGTAGAATTGAGGGAAAGGACCACTGGACAGCAGTTAGAAGAATTGAGGGAAAGGACCCACTGGACAGCATTTAGAAGAATTCAGGGAAAGGACCCACTGGACAGCAGTTAGAAGAATTGAGGGAAAAGATCCACTGGACAGCAGTTATAAGAATTGAGGTAAAGGATCCACTGGACAGCAGTTAGAAGAATTGAGGGAAAGGACCCACTGGACAGCAGTTATAAGAATTGAGGGAAAGGATCCACCGGACAGCATTTAGAAGAATTGAGGGAAAGGATCCACTGGAGAGCAGTTAGAAGAATTGAGGGAAAGGATCCACTGGACAGCAGTTAGAAGAATTGAGGGAAAGGACCCACTGGACAGCAGTTAGAAGATTTGAGGGAAAGGACCCACTGGACAGCAGTTAGAAGAATTGAGGGAAAGGACCCACTGGACAGCAGTTAGAAGATTTGAGGGAAAGGACCCACTGGACAGCAGTTAGAAGAATTGAGGGAAAGGACCCACTGGACAGCAGTTAGAAGATTTGAGGGAAAGGACCCACTGGACAGCAGTTAGAAGAATTGAGGGAAAGGACCCACTGGACAGCAGTTAGAAGAATTGAGGGAAAGGACCCACTGGACAGCAGTTAGAAGAATTGAGGGAAAGGACCCACTGGACAGCAGTTAGAAGATTTGAGGGAAAGGACCCACTGGACAGCAGTTAGAAGAATTGAGGGAAAGGACCCACTGGACAGCAGTTAGAAGAATTGAGGGAAAGGATCCACTGGACAGCAGTTAGAAGAATTGAGGGAAAGGACCCACTGGACAGCATTTAGAAGAATTGAGGGAAAGGACCCACTGGACAGCAGTTAGAAGAATTGAGGGAAAGGATCCACTGGACAGCAGTTAGAAGAATTGAGGGAAAGGATCCACTGGACAGCAGTTAGTAGAATTGAGGGAAAGGACCACTGGACAGCAGTTAGAAGAATTGAGGGAAAGGATCCACTGGACAGCAGTTAGAAGAATTGAGGGAAAGGACCCACTGGACAGCAGTTAGAAGAATTGAGGGAAAGGATTCACTGGACAGCAATTAGAAGAATTGAGGGAAAGGACCCACTGGACAGCAGTTAGAAGAATTGAGGGAAAGGATTCACTGGACAGCAGTTAGAAGATTTGAGGGAAAGGACCCACTGGACAGCAGTTAGAAGAATTGAGGGAAAGGACCCACTGGACAGCAGTTAGAAGATTTGAGGGAAAGGACCCACTGGACAGCAGTTAGAAGAATTGAGGGAAAGGACCCACTGGACAGCAGTTAGAAGATTTGAGGGAAAGGACCCACTGGACAGCAGTTAGAAGAATTGAGGGAAAGGACCCACTGGACAGCAGTTAGAAGATTTCAGGGAAAGGACCCACTGGACAGCAGTTAGAAGAATTGAGAGAAAGGACCCACTGGACAGCAGTTAGAAGAATTGAGGGAAAGGACCCACTGGACAGCAGTTAGAAGAATTGAGGGAAAGGATCCACTGGACAGCAGTTAGAAGAATTGAGGGAAAGGACCACTGGACAGCAGTTACAAGAATTGAGGGAAAGGATCCACTGGACAGCAATTAGAAGAATTGAGGGAAAGGACCCACTGGACAGCAGTTAGAAGAATTGAGGGAAAGGATTCACTGGACAGCAGTTAGAAGAATTGAGGGAAAGGATCCACTGGACAGCAATTAGAAGAATTGAGGGAAAGGACCCACTGGACAGCAGTTAGAAGAATTGAGGGAAAGGATTCACTGGACAGCAGTTAGAAGAATTGAGGGAAAGGATCCACTGGACAGCAGTTAGAAGAATTGAGGGAAAGGACTCACTGGACAGCATTTAGAAGAATTGAGGGAAAGGACCCACTAGACAACAGTTAGAAGAATTGAGGGAAAGGATCCACTGGACAGCAATTAGAAGAATTGAGGGAAAGGACCCACTGGACAGCAGTTAGAAGATTTGAGGGAAAGGACCCACTGGACAGCAGTTAGAAGAATTGAGGGAAAGGACCCACTGGACAGCAGTTAGAAGATTTGAGGGAAAGGACCCACTGGACAGCAGTTAGAAGATTTGAGGGAAAGGACCCACTGGACAGCAGTTAGAAGAATTGAGGGAAAGGACCCACTGGACAGCAGTTAGAAGAATTGAGGGAAAGGACCCACTGGACAGCAGTTAGAAGAATTGAGGGAAAGGACCCACTGGACAGCAGTTAGAAGATTTGAGGGAAAGGACCCACTGGACAGCAGTTAGAAGAATTGAGGGAAAGGACCCACTGGACAGCAGTTAGAAGAATTGAGGGAAAGGACCCACTGGACAGCAGTTAGAAGAATTGAGGGAAAGGATCCACTGGACAGCAGTTAGAAGAATTGAGGGAAAGGACCACTGGACAGCAGTTACAAGAATTGAGGGAAAGGAACACTGGACAGCAGTTAGAAGAATTGAGGGAAAGGACCCACTGGACAGCATTTAGAAGAATTGAGGGAAAGGACCCACTGGACAGCAGTTAGAAGAATTGAGGGAAAGGATCCACTGGACAGCAATTAGAAGAATTGAGGGAAAGGACCCACTGGACAGCAGTTAGAAGAATTGAGGGAAAGGATTCACTGGACAGCAGTTAGAAGAATTGAGGGAAAGGATCCACTGGACAGCAGTTAGTAGAATTGAGGGAAAGGACCACTGGACAGCAGTTAGAAGAATTGAGGGAAAGGACCCACTGGACAGCATTTAGAAGAATTGAGGGAAAGGACCCACTGGACAGCAGTTAGAAGAATTGAGGGAAAGGATCCACTGGACAGCAATTAGAAGAACTGAGGGAAAGGACCCACTGGACAGCAGTTAGAAGAATTGAGGGAAAGGACCTACTGGACTGCAGTTAGAAGATTTGAGGGAAAGGACCCACTGGACAGCAGTTAGAAGAATTGAGGGAAAGGAACCACTGGACAGCAGTTAGAACAATTGAGGGAAAGGACACACTGGACAGCATTTAGAAGAATTGAGGGAAAGGAACCACTGGACAGCAGTTAGAAGAATTGAGGGAAAGGACACACTGGACAGCAGTTAGAAGAATTGAGGGAAAGGATCCACTGGACAGCAGTTAGAAGAATTGAGGGAAAGGAACCACTGGACAGCAGTTAGAAGAATTGAGGGAAAGGACCCACTGGACAGCAGTTAGAAGAATTGAGGGAAAGGATTCACTGGACAGCAGTTAGAAGAATTGAGGAAAAGGATCCACTGGACAGCAGTTAGTAGAATTGAGGGAAAGGACCACTGGACAGCAGTTAGAAGAATTGAGGGAAAGGACCCACTGGACAGCATTTAGAAGAATTGAGGGAAAGGACCCACTGGACAGCAGTTAGAAGAATTGAGGGAAAGGATCCACTGGACAGCAATTAGAAGAATTGAGGGAAAGGACCCACTGGACAGCAGTTAGAAGAATTGAGGGAAAGGATCCACTGGACAGCAGTTAGAAGAATTGAGGGAAAGGATCCACTGGACAGCAGTTAGAAGAATTGAGGGAAAGGACCACTGGACAGCAGTTAGAATTGAGGGAAAGGACCCACTGGACAGCATTTAGAAGAATTGAGGGAAAGGACCCACTGGACAGCAGTTAGTAGAATTGAGGGAAAGGACCACTGGACAGCAGTTAGAAGAATTGAGGGAAAGGATCCACTGGACAGCAATTAGAAGAATTGAGGGAAAGGACCACTGGACAGCAGTTAGAAGAATTGAGGGAAAGGATCCACTGGACAGCAATTAGAAGAATTGAGGGAAAGGACCAACTGGACAGCAGTTAGAAGAATTGAGGGAAAGGATTCACTGGACAGCAGTTAGAAGAATTGAGGGAAAGGATCCACTGGACAGCAATTAGTAAAATTGAGGGAAAGGACCACTGGACAGCAGTTAGAAGAATTGAGGGAAAGGACCCACTGGACAGCATTTAGAAGAATTCAGGGAAAGGACCCACTGGACAGCAGTTAGAAGAATTGAGGGAAAAGATCCACTGGACAGCAGTTATAAGAATTGAGGTAAAGGATCCACTGGACAGCAGTTAGAAGAATTGAGGGAAAGGACCCACTGGACAGCAGTTATAAGAATTGAGGGAAAGGATCCACCGGACAGCATTTAGAAGAATTGAGGGAAAGGATCCACTGGAGAGCAGTTAGAAGAATTGAGGGAAAGGATCCACTGGACAGCAGTTAGAAGAATTGAGGGAAAGGACCCACTGGACAGCAGTTAGAAGATTTGAGGGAAAGGACCCACTGGACAGCAGTTAGAAGAATTGAGGGAAAGGACCCACTAGACAGCAGTTAGAAGATTTGAGGGAAAGGACCCACTGGACAGCAGTTAGAAGAATTGAGGGAAAGGACCCACTGGACAGCAGTTAGAAGATTTGAGGGAAAGGACCCACTGGACAGCAGTTAGAAGAATTGAGGGAAAGGACCCACTGGACAGCAGTTAGAAGATTTGAGGGAAAGGACCCACTGGACAGCAGTTAGAAGAATTGAGGGAAAGGACCCACTGGACAGCAGTTAGAAGAATTGAGGGAAAGGACCCACTGGACAGCAGTTAGAAGAATTGAGGGAAAGGATCCACTGGACAGCAGTTAGAAGAATTGAGGGAAAAGACCACTGGACAGCAGTTACAAGAATTGAGGGAAAGGATCCACTGGACAGCAATTAGAAGAATTGAGGGAAAGAACCCACTGGACAGCAGTTAGAAGAATTGAGGGAAAGGATTCACTGGACAGCAGTTAGAAGAATAGAGGGAAAGGATCCACTGGACAGCAGTTAGTAGAATTGAGGGAAAGGACCACTGGACAGCAGTTAGAAGAATTGAGGGAAAGGATCCACTGGACAGCAGTTAGAAGAATTGAGGGAAAGGACCCACTGGACAGCATTTAGAAGAATTGAGGGAAAGGACCCACTGGACAACAGTTAGAAGAATTGAGGGAAAGGATCCACTGGACAGCAATTAGAAGAATTGAGGGAAAGGACCCACTGGACAGCAGTTAGAAGATTTGAGGGAAAGGACCCACTGGACAGCAGTTAGAAGAATTGAGGGAAAGGACCCACTGGACAGCAGTTAGAAGATTTGAGGGAAAGGACCCACTGGACAGCAGTTAGAAGAATTGAGGGAAAGGACCCACTGGACAGCAGTTAGAAGATTTGAGGGAAAGGACCCACTGGACAGCAGTTAGAAGAATTGAGGGAAAGGACCCACTGGACAGCAGTTAGAAAATTTGAGGGAAAGGACCCACTGGACAGCAGTTAGAAGAATTGAGGGAAAGGACCCACTGGACAGCAGTTAGAAGATTTGAGGGAAAGGACCCACTGGACAGCAGTTAGAAGAATTGAGGGAAAGGACCCACTGGACAGCAGTTAGAAGAATTGAGGGAAAGGACCCACTGGACAGCAGTTAGAAGAATTGAGGGAAACGATCCACTGGACAGCAGTTAGAAGAATTGAGGGAAAGGACCACTGGACAGCAGTTACAAGAATTGAGGGAAAGGAACACTGGACAGCAGTTAGAAGAATTGAGGGAAAGGACCCACTGGACAGCATTTAGAAGAATTGAGGGAAAGGACCCACTGGACAGCAGTTAGAAGAATTGAGGGAAAGGATCCACTGGACAGCAATTAGAAGAATTGAGGGAAAGGACCCACTGGACAGCAGTTAGAAGAATTGAGGGAAAGGATTCACTGGACAGCAGTTAGAAGAAATGAGGGAAAGGATCCACTGGACAGCAGTTAGTAGAATTGAGGGAAAGGACCACTGGACAGCAGTTAGAAGAATTGAGGGAAAGGACCCACTGGACAGCATTTAGAAGAATTGAGGGAAAGGACCCACTGGACAGCAGTTAGAAGAATTGAGGGAAAGGATCCACTGGACAGCAATTAGAAGAATTGAGGGAAAGGACCCACTGGACAGCAGTTAGAAGAATTGAGGGAAAGGACCCACTGGACTGCAGTTAGAAGATTTGAGGGAAAGGACCCACTGGACAGCAGTTAGAAGAATTGAGGGAAAGGAACCACTGGACAGCAGTTAGAACAATTGAGGGAAAGGACACACTGAACAGCATTTAGAAGAATTGAGGGAAAGGAACCACTGGACAGCAGTTAGAAGAATTGAGGGAAAGGACACACTGGACAGCAGTTAGAAGAATTGAGGGAAAGGATCCACTGGACAGCAGTTAGAAGAATTGAGGGAAAGGACCCACTGGACAGCAGTTAGAAGAATTGAGGGAAAGGACCCACTGGACAGCAGTTAGAAGAATTGAGGGAAAGGATTCACTGGAAAGCAGTTAGAAGAATTGAGGGAAAGGATCCACTGGACAGCAGTTAGTAGAATTGAGGGAAAGGACCACTGGACAGCAGTTAGAAGAATTGAGGGAAAGGACCCACTGGACAGCATTTAGAAGAATTGAGGGAAAGGACCCACTGGACAGCAGTTAGAAGAATTGAGGGAAAGGATCCACTGGACAGCAATTAGAAGAATTGAGGGAAAGGACCCACTGGACAGCAGTTAGAAGAATTGAGGGAAAGGATCCACTGGACAGCAGTTAGAAGAATTGAGGGAAAGGATCCACTGGACAGCAGTTAGAAGAATTGAGGGAAAGGACCACTGGACAGCAGTTAGAATTGAGGGAAAGGACCCACTGGACAGCATTGAGAAGAATTGAGGGAAAGGACCCACTGGACAGCATTGAGAAGAATTGAGGGAAAGGACCCACTGGACAGCAGTTAGTAGAATTGAGGGAAAGGACCACTGGACAGCAGTTAGAAGAATTGAGGGAAAGGACCCACTGGACAGCATTTAGAAGAATTCAGGGAAAGGACCCACTGGACAGCAGTTAGAAGAATTGAGGGAAAAGATCCAGTGGACAGCAGTTAGAAGAATTGAGGGAAAGGATCCACTGGACAGCAGTTAGAAGAATTGAGGGAAAGGACCCACTGGACAGCAGTTAGAAGAATTGAGGGAAAGGATCCACTGGACAGCATTTAGAAGAATTGAGGGAAAGGATCCACTGGAGAGCAGTTAGAAGAATTGAGGGAAAGGATCCACTGGACAGCAGTTAGAAGAATTGAGGGAAAGGACCCACTGGACAGCAGTTAGAAGAATTGAGGGAAAGGATCCACTGGACAGCAGTTAGAAGAATTGAGGGAAAGGACCCACTGGACAGCAGTTAGAAGATTTGAGGGAAAGGACTCACTGGACAGCAGTTAGAAGAATTGAGGGAAAGGTTCCCCTGGACAGCAGTTAGAAAAATTGAGGGAAAGGATTCACTGGACAGCAGTTAGAAAAATTGAGGGAAAGGATCCACTGGACAGCAGTTAGAATTGAGGGAAAGGACCCACTGGACAGCAGTTAGAAGAATTGAGGGAAAGGACCCACTGAACAGCAGTTAGAAGAATTGAGGGAAAGGACCCACTGGACAGCAGTTAGAAGAATTGAGTGAAAGGAACCACTGGACAGCAGTTAGAAGAATTGAGGGAAAGAATCCACTGGACAGCATTTAGAAGAATTGAGGGAAAGGACCCACTGGACAGCATTTAGAAGAATTGAGGGAAAGGAACCACTGGACAGCAGTTAGAAGAATTGAGGGAAAGGACACACTGGACAGCATTTAGAAGAATTGAGGGAAAGGAACCACTGGACAGCAGTTAGAAGAATTGAGGGAAAGGACACACTGGACAGCAGTTAGAAGAATTGAGGGAAAGGATCCACTGGACAGCAGTTAGAAGAATTGAGGGAAAGGATCCACTGGACAGCAATTAGAAGAATTGAGGGAAAGGATTCACTGGACAGCAGTTAGAAGAATTGAGGGAAAGGATCCACTGGACAGCAGTTAGAAGAATTGAGGGAAAGGATCCACTGGACAGCAGTTAGAATTGAGGGAAAGGACCCACTGGACAGCATTGAGAAGAATTGAGGGAAAGGACCCACTGGACAGCAGTTAGAAGAATTGAGGGAAAGGACCCACTGGACAGCAGTTAGAAGAATTGAGTGAAAGGAACCACTGGACAGCAGTTAGAAGAATTGAGGGAAAGAATCCACTGGACAGCATTTAGAAGAATTGAGGGAAAGGACCCACTGGACAGCATTTAGAAGAATTGAGGGAAAGGAACCACTGGACAGCAGTTAGAAGAATTGAGGGAAAGGACACACTGGACAGCATTTAGAAGAATTGAGGGAAAGGAACCACTGGACAGCAGTTAGAAGAATTGAGGGAAAGGACACACTGGACAGCAGTTAGAAGAATTGAGGGAAAGGATCCACTGGACAGCAGTTAGAAGAATTGAGGGAAAGGATCCACTGGACAGCAATTAGAAGAATTGAGGGAAAGGATTCACTGGACAGCAGTTAGAAGAATTGAGGGAAAGGATCCACTGGACAGCAGTTAGAAGAATTGAGGGAAAGGACCACTGGACAGCAGTTAGAATTGAGGGAAAGGACCCACTGGACAGCATTGAGAAGAATTGAGGGAAAGGACCCACTGGACAGCATTGAGAAGAATTGAGGGAAAGGACCCACTGGACAGCAGTTAGAAGAATTGAGGGAAAGGACCCAGTGGACAGCATTTAGAAGAATTCAGGGAAAGGACCCACTGGACAGCAGTTAGAAGAATTGAGGGAAAAGATCCACTGGACAGCAGTTAGAAGAATTGAGGGAAAGGATCCACTGGACAGCAGTTAGAAGAATTGAGGGAAAGGACCCACTGGACAGCAGTTAGAAGAATTGAGGGAAAGGACCCACTGGACAGCAGTTAGAAGAATTGAGGGAAAGGACCCACTGAACAGCAGTTAGAAGAATTGAGGGAAATGACCCACTTTACAGCATTTAGAAGAATTGAGTGAAAGGAACCACTGGACAGCAGTTAGAAGAATTGGGGGAAAGAATCCACTGGACAGCATTTAGAAGAATTGAGGGAAAGGACCCACTGGACAGCATTTAGAAGAATTGAGGGAAAGGAACCACTGGACAGCAGTTAGAAGAATTGAGGGAAAGGACACACTGGACAGCATTTAGAAGAATTGAGGGAAAGGAACCACTGGACAGCAGTTAGAAGAATTGAGGGAAAGGACACACTGGACAGCAGTTAGAAGAATTGAGGGAAAGGATCCACTGGACAGCAGTTAGAAGAATTGAGGGAAAGGACCCACTGGACAGCAGTTAGAAGAATTGAGGGAAAGGATCCACTGGACAGCAGTTAGAAGAATTGAGGGAAAGGATCCACTGGACAGCAGTTAGGAGAATTGAGGGAAAGGACCCAATGGACAGCAGTTAGAAGAATTGAGGGAAAGGACCCACTGGAAAGCAGTTAGAAGAATTGAGGGAAAGGACCCACTGGACAGCAGTTAGAAGAATTGAGGGAAAGGTTCCACTGGACAGCAGTTAGAAGAATTGAGGGAAAGGATCCACTGGACAGCAGTTAGAAGAATTGAGGGAAAGGACCCACTGGACAGTAGTTAGAAGAATTGAGGGAAAGGACCTACTGGACAGCAGTTAGAAGAATTGAGGGAAAGGACCCACTGGGCAGCAGTTAGAAGAATTGAGGGAAAGGATCCACTGGACAGCAGTTAGAAGAATTGAGGGAAAGGATCCACTGGACAGCAGTTAGAAGACAGGCAGAAGCTTCCCGTCAAAGCCAGTCAGCAGGTTCTTTAATGGGTATAGTGAACGGGTTTTTTTTTCTTTTCTTTAAAGAAATGTGTATATCTTGGTTTCATGTTTCCTTTTAATACTGAAGGTCTGAAAGACCCAGTTATAGCTGAGTTTACTATGATAGGTTAGTTATTCATTATGACAATCATGGTTTGCTTATTACTGAAGTTGAGGAAAAATTGGACTATTTTAAACAGGTTTTTTGGAAGCTAACAGTACTCTTTTAGGAAAAAAGGAACAAAGGAGGCATAATTATTTGAGTGATAAGGCACTTGAGCTTATTTCAGAAAGAACTGCAGTAATGTCCTTAATCAGTACCCTTCATAAAGTAGAGCTTCATAAACGTGTAAAAGATCAGTTAGCTGCTGATAAGAATCTTTGGCTTGGCTGACAAAGCCTAGGAAGCAGTTAAACAGCACAACAGCAGAGAGCTGTACCAGATAGTTAATGTTTTGTGTGGTGGAAAACAGGCAGGTATACAGATTGCTTGGTTGTTTTATCTCTGAGCGGCACTTTTTTGCACACCATGGGCTAAATGGCCAGGTCACATGGATCCCGAAGGCTCAGAGAAGATTGGGGGAGGGGACCCACTGGTACAGCTGTTGTGAGACATATGGTAGCCTCCCCTCAAGCCAATCCAGTATGTTCTTTAATGTGCGTAGGCATGACGCTCCTGCAGAGGGGACCATGGCTTAACGTCCCATCAGACGGACAGCAGCCTTTTCAAGCCCATCGGTGTCCCCTACTGACCATGGGCAGGGCGGGTAATTTTGCAGAGATAAATCTCAATGCCGACTCAGCTGGGAATTGCAGATTATGAGCCTGGCCGCTACCGACTGAGCCATCCCAGCCCCAGGTATACAGGGATTGAAGGATAAACAAGATAAGGTTATAGAAGGTGAGGATTCTATCATGTCTAGGTGGGCTGAGCATTTCAGTGATGTTCTAAACAATGTGGTTAGTTCTACTCCCATTGTTTGCAATGATGATAGATGCATTGGTGGCTTTAATGTTGGTCCTATAACATAATCTGGTTATTTTGGCTATTTCTAAACTTAAATTTCATAAATCACCAGGGATACTTGAAATTACTACGGAAATGCTTAGAGCTGGGAATGTTTTGGTTACCACTTATTTTTCAAAACCACCACCCTATTTTCAAAAAAGGTGATCGCAGTTCTTGTGATAACTATAGGGGTATCAGCCTACTCTCTGTTCCTGGGAAAGTTCTTTGCATGATTGTGCTTAATAGAATTAAGAATCTGGTTGACAGGCAATTGCGTGATGAGCAATGTGCATTCAGAAGTGGTAGGGGATGTGTAGATCAGATATTTTCACTTAGGCAAATTCTTGAAAAATATTTAGTTTTGTTGATTTCAAAGAGGCTTTCGACTCTGTTGATCGTCATAATTTGTGGTTGATTGTGAGATCCTAATGGTATACCAAACAAGTTAGTTAACATAATGAAAGCTCTCTATAATAACACTGAGTCTTGTGTGAGAGTTGGTAAGGCTTGTAGCTATTTTTTTTAGCATTATTTCTGGTGTTCGACAAGGGAGCATTTTGTCTCCTTTTCTCTCTGGATATTGATTATGTTATGCAAAATTCACTGCAAGGAAAATTTTTGGCCGTAAATGGGCTAGAAACTAGTGATTAAAATTGGTCAGGCCAGCTGTGATTCAGTTAATCTAAATGGTTGCAGTCTTGAGGAGGTGTCAGTTTAATTATCTTGGGAGCTATGGATCTTTATCTCTGGAGCATAATATCTGACCTATATAGATACTGGTGATGTGCGGCATGAGATTAACAGCCGAATAGTTTGTCTCTGGGACTTTTAGGAATCTATGGAGATTGTAGGTTGGGTTGTTTTACCTCTGAACGGCACATTTTTCACACCATTGGCTAAATGGCCAGGTCACAAGGACCCTGAAGGCTCAGAGAAGGTTGGGGGAGGGGACCCACTGGAACAGCTGTTGGGAGACAAATGGTAGCCTCCCGTCAAAGCCATCCAGCGTATGTTCTTTAACGTTCACAGTGCATGGTTCTCCCGCACACGGATCCACGGTTTAACGTTCCATCCGACGGACGGCGGTCTTTCCAAGCCCAACGGTGTCCCCTACTGAACAGGGCGGGGAATTTTGCGGAGATAATTCTCAACCCTGACCCAGCTTGGACTCAAACCTGGAAATTACAGATTACGAGCAGTGTGTCAAAATGCCTCAGAAAGAGGGGGAGACCTAGGATGCAGTCGGCAGACAATGTCAAACAGGACCTTATTAGAATTGGTGTGTAGTGGCTAGATGCAGCAGATGTAGCTCAGGACAGATATCATTGTAGAACTAAATTGCACTGTCAGGTTGTACCTCCGTAACCCATGACTGCTTGAGGATGATGAACCACAGCTGACCGTGAGCACCCCACAAGCTTTGCCGTCTCGGAAATGCTCTGACCCAGTTGTCTGGCCATTACAATTTTATCTTTGACAACTCACTTAAGTGTGCCGACTTTCCCATCTGAAGAACAAGAATAACACTGATTAACAGAGCTCAGTATAAAGTTTATACTGTTTCATGACATTCATAAGCATCGTCGTTTACCTGCAGTTGCTCCAATTTGCATAAAGATGAGCTGGTCATAATATTTTGGCTCTTCGGTGTATATTATAGTATGTAATATATTTTTAGATGTTACATTAGTAATATTACATTTTTTTGAAATTACATTGGTATGCAATATTATATATTTTGGAGTTATATTGTTATATAATACAAGCAAGTCAGCTCCACTGTTCGTTTCTAGTGGTTTTGAGGAACATAATCGCAATTAACAATACAGGCTTACTGTATTTTAGAAGTAATTTTGAGCATTATTATGTTTGCAAATGATTAAAAAGTTTCCAAAAAATAAAGCTAACACTATTTTTGAAGCAATTTTACATATAAAAATTTGAGTAGATGTACATTGTGCGTTAATTAAATTGAAGTTTTTAATTCTCTATGACACTGTTAAATGTTTTTCACTTCAACACATGGACTATGCTATCAAGTATCAAAAAGTTGTTAAGGAGAGATTTTCGTACCGTACCGCAAAGGATGGATAGTAACAGGAGCATCCGGGATGCTTTCGGTAACAAATCTCGACGTTCTTGCCGGCAAGAACGTCGATTATTAAATTTTTCACCGAAAGCATCCCGGAAGTTCCTGTTACTACCCATCCTCTGCGTTACGGTAAATCTCTCCTTAATAACTTTTGACATTTGATAGCATAGTTCATGTGTTGAAGTGCTTAAAAACATTTAACAGTGTCATAGAGAATTAAAAACTTCAATTTAATTTTATATATTTATTTTTGCATTAATAAATGTGAAATAATTATGAAATATCGAGATAAAAATGCTACATTACAGCAAAATTTTAAAATCAAAACGTGAAAAATGTTATTTTTATTTTCAAAAAAAGTATCTCTAATCATTAGCCTATAAGAAATTCTCCCTTAAAGCTCACACATGGTTTTACGTAGGGAAAACTATAGGTTGATCAAAGATCTGTGCAGTAACCGAAAATTATGCCTCTCCAAACCATGCACAGTTCATTCTTTTCAGTCACATTGCTATGCGGATATCAATACCAGAGGGAACTCACCGCAAAGGTCGGTACTAAACTTAAGCATTTAAGTTACATACAAGGGTAGCACCTTATTTTCTGAAAGAATTTAAAATTAGCTTGATGTTACCTGCAAAACCTACATTTCTCATCCTCATGAAGAGTCCTCGGTGAGGGTAAAACATTGAAGTCTTTAATCCTATTTTTAAAATTAGCTGTAAGAAACCATTCAATAATGCAGTCATAGCCTAGAGGAGTATCACTAGCATGTCTAGCAAATGCTTCAAAGCAAGTGTATGCCTTGAATATGTTTTCCCTCCTTGCTCCCTGAAAAAAAAAAGCGAAATTCAAGATTATTTTTGAGTCTGACCATTACCTGTCCATATAGTCTCGTCCCGTGGCCGAGTGGTTAGCGCGCTTGGCTACTGATCTACGGGACCTGGGTTCGAGCCCAGGTTAAGGCATGGATGTTCGTGTTGTTTTCTGCTGAGGTCCTGCAATCCTCTCAGATCTTCTACTATGGCATATAAACTGACAGGTTCCTGTCAGACCTCTGTGGTAAGCAGCTGCTTGAGGGGGTAATTTATTTAGTCTAGGTCATAATTCTGAAATTCTTGTGGGAGAATATCTAGAAAATAATCTCTGTGCAGAGTCCTAACATTCCAAGTACCTGTGGTGAGAAGTTACTGAGGTTTATAAAGAAACTGTTTATTGAGAGAGAGGAAGTGCCAACAAATCAAACATCCCTCTATTCAGAAGCATGGGAAAAAGACTTTTTCCTACCAATACTTAACCCTTTCAGTGTCCAGCCTGAAAAACTGGTTTCCATCCAGAGGCCAAGCAATTTTCTCCCTATACCCAGTCAAAAAAATTAACTTTAGAAAGTTTTTGCCAAATAACTAATGAAAGGAATTAGTACATGTTACATGCCAAATTAATCAGCATTTAATTCTGGATTTTCTGAAAATAGAATATTTAACAAAAAAGACAAGTTTTGTTTTAATAGGACTTTTTTGGAGTCATGTAGTTAAAAATGCATCAGGCAACACTAATAAAAATATATTTAAAAAAACTAATAGGAGTGATTATAATGCACGTGAACAGAAAGGCTATTTCTGAATAACAAAAAAAATATTTTTCTCGTTTTGTAATTTTTTTTCTCGGTACCATACTTTGATAAAATTCCAGTCTTTTCAGCCAATTGTGCCGAGTCAGATAAACAAATCAATTTTAGAATATTTGAAAAAAATAACAAATCAATGCAAATATAGGTCATATTATATATCAAAGAGAATTTAATTACGAATTTTATGAAAATAAAAATAAACAAATTTACAAGTATATTGATTTTTAATAAGTCATCAATGTGATAGGGTGAAAAAAAAGATCGCACTATGCAATTAAGGCTTCAATTTTGAAAACCTGATGAACAAAAATGATTAAATTATATATTTATCGAACGGAAATTTCCTCCAGAATAATATAATATTCAATCTGAAATATGATTTTTCTTTTAATGATCTTTTTTTAGTATCGTACATTTTAACCCCCCCCCCCCCCCCGTGTTATACAAAGTGACCTGACTTCTCACATTCACGAGATTTTCTGAACTGGTTATGAAATGGAAAAAAGCTTCTTTGTACGCTTTTTTTACTAGACATTATGAATTTTTTTGTTTGGGTGTTGAAGTTTGACGATCTTAACTAAGTAGTGCAAAAAGGTTTGTACACCAAAGCAGAAGACAGTGTTATATCGTCTGTATGGCACACCCAAGGAACTGGAGGGGGGGGGGGGAGATTTAAAATCATTCAATATAAAAAAACTCATAATTTAAAAAAATATATATATTTCTTTCTAGAGAGAGGGGGGGAACATTTACAGTGAGTGAGTTTAATGAAGGAGAAGCCTTCCCGAAATTGCCATCCCACATGACAGCTGATTTTCGTAGCAAGGAAGTCTATTTCACTTCCGTATCAAAGACATTCATTTTCAGAAAAAAGTAGAGTTCCAAGTTTTTTTTATTAAAAACCCAAGAAATGATAAAAGAAAAATTACATATAACCTAACGGGAGTTAAATGAAATATCCGCAACAACTTTAAAGCCAGCCTCTGTTGTAGCATAACTTGGAACGATCGATAAATCAGCCGGTGTCATACGTTAGGTTCTCATTTCTTACCTTACATTTATTCAGTAGCGCCATGTTGCCCCTTGAACTGCACCTGGCTATTTTAATGTATTATACATTTCTTCAATCATTTGCAAATTTTTGTGATAGTTGTGTGAATCGTTAAAACTCAGTTCATTTAACAAATTCATATGTGATATAATTGCTTCTCTTCTAGCGATTTCCGACACCAAAAGCTGTATTTACTTTTTTTTCATACAATAGGACAAAATAATTCTTAAACATGTAATTCTATTCTTATTAGAAAAACGAGTCATTTTATATTAATGAACAAATTGCCCACCAGATGGCAGCAATTTCTTCATGCAAGGTTGAATGTCACGTTTTAGCACACATGCATTCTGGCAAGTGGATGGGGCCTTTAGAGGCTTTATCAAATTATTTATATTTTAGTTTAATAAAATTTGCATCAAATTAAAAAACATTATTTTTCAAGTTTGAATTATATATTTTTATAACATATATATATAAATTAGAAAGGCAATTTTTAATTTTAAAAAAATCAATTTTTTTTTGTTGTTGTTGTACTAAAAACGTATACATACGTCCTTGGCATCTCATTTCGGATTCTACGAACATATACAGATGACGTGGACACTGGAAGGGTCAAGACTTAAGCCTCCTATGATGGTAGGGCTTACTCCACTACAGGTTTGGCAAAGCCTATCGAAGGGTTCAGATACCAGCAATGGCCTCTGATCAGGATTATCCACCAAGATATTGGGTATTGTGTGCATCAATTGTCTATCCACAAACAAGCAGGAAAACAGCAGAATATTTTCAGGTATTTGTACATATTTACAGGTATTGTGTGCATCAATTATGTCTATCCACAAACAAATGGGAAAACAGCAGAATATTTTCCCTCAACAGAAGCCCCACCAGTGCAGCAAGTTCAGGATCCATAATCAAACTCATGGCCATAATTTCTCATTCAGGTTGAAATAAGTTCAGCACTAAGATCCTGTGTGGTGGACTACTCCTCAGCAGGGTAGAAACAAAAACGATAAGGTAGCTGTAGTAGTCCAGATCAGAAAGCCAACATAGATAGAAACAAAAGGGACGAAAATTGGTCAGGCAGGTTGTGATTCAGTTAATCAGAATAGTTCCTCTCTTGAGCAGGTCTCTCAATTTATCTTGTGAGCTATGTAACAGATACTGGTAATATGCGGAATGAGAGTAATAGATGAAGAGATTACTGCCAGGACTTTTAAAAATCTATGTAGAGTGTGGAGAAAGAGGCATATACACTTAAAGACTAACATTTGACTGTATAATAGTTTGCTTCTTTCTAGGATGAGTTATAGTAGTTAATAGTGAACACTTTGTAAACGTAACAGGAAACTCGATGCTTTTGATTCTATATGCTTATGCAGTATCTTGGGCACTAGGTGGTTCAACTTTGTAAGTAATGAGGAGTCTGTAATCTCCTTTGAGCAGCACATTGTGCAGAGAGATTCTGTTGGTTCGACCATGTTGCCCATATGGATAATTATAGATTAGCAAATAGGGTTTTGAGTAGTGTGCCTAAATGCCTCAGAATGAGGATAACCTAGGGTGCGATGGCAAGACAATATAAACAGGACTTTGTTAGAATTGGTGTGCAGTGGCCACATGCAGCTCGGACATATATGCTTGGAGAACTAAATTGCATTCTGGTTGGACCCTCGTAGCCCATGGTTGCTTGAAGATGATGATGCATCAGTTTATATGCATAGGAGACTTAGTCTCCAGTGAGATCTGGTATTCCTGAAGGTGGAGTTTCCATGGAGATGGTAATGGTTGCATATTTGTATATACATGTTCATATTTATTAAATTTTCTGATGTGATTTTCTTATGTGAACTGAAATTTAGCAGACTATGATGCAACTATTTTATTATCTAAAAATGTTTAGGTAGTTTATGATTTTGAATGATAGCAGCTGCTTGAGGAGATATTTTTCTTTTACCATGTGTTAAAACAATAGTTGGTCCATTGTTCTGTATATTCTTTTAATCAGAGTTCAAAATGAATACAAATATATTTATTCTTAGGTGTATATTATAGACAATATTTTTTTGCTATGGAATCATTGTAAAAATGAATTAAAGAAACTAAGAATTTATTAGTATTATCCCTTCTATTAAATCCACTCATGAATCAGAAATCAATCTACCGTATTTAAGTAATAATGTTATGCAGAGGAGTTGTCAACCTCCTTTAAGTAGCATATAGTGCAGAGAGAGACTCAGTTGGTTTGGCCATGTTCCTCGTATGCATAACTATATATTAGCGAATAGGGTTATGAAAAGTGTGCCTAAGACCTCAGAAAAAGGGGAAGACCTAGGATGTGGGGGTAGACAATGTCAAGCAGGACCTTGTTAGGATTGGCCTACAGTGGTGAGATACAGCTCAGGAGAGATGTGTTTGGAGAACTAAATTGCACAATCTGGTTGGACCTCCATAGCCCATGGCTGCTTGAGGATAATAACCTATATTACCATCCAGGTTTATCATAACCTCACTTAATCCCAACAATAATTCTAATTCACTCTGCACACATCCACAATATAAGTATCCACTTTTAGTTCATATTTCAGATGAGGACTAATATATTTTAGAGTGCATGAATACTCACAGAATTAAATTTTATCATCATATGTGATCAGAAGTTGGATCCCCTTTAAAACTCATAATGGAAAATTAAAAAAAGTATCAATTATCATCTGATTTCCGCACCCAACCTAATCCACAACAACTTGTTAAACAACTATCTAAAGTTCACCACTGGTTTCCCATTCATCCCTACTCTCAGTACTACAGGGCGTTTCAAAAAGGACGCAACCCTAAATATAAGAGAGTAGAACTTATGCGTATGTATATTTTATGCCATAATATTAGTCAGTTGGCATTACTGTACTCAAGGTTAACAGCCTTTAGCAGTTGAAATGACATTGTCACACTCTACTCTCACTCAAGCATCCATTCCTTTATGTTGTGTCAGCTATGTCATTTTCCAAAATCGAACGTATATTTATTGTTCAGACTTATTTTACATACAAATCTTAAGAACATGTGAGAGAGGAGTTTGAGTTGAAGTTTCCTCAGTCTGCAGTTCCCAACAAGTCGACAATATCTTGTTTGATTGATTAATTTCGTGACACTGGGTCTGTACAGGATCGAAAGAGCTCAGGCTGGCCATCACTGTTAACTGCCGAAGTTTTTGATGTCTTAGCGTTTAATTTGCTCACCCAGAAAATCTCTTAGAAAGTTATTTTCTCAGGTTGGACTGTCATCAGCTACTGTTTTCAGGGCTACAAAGAAGTTAAATTTTCATGCCTACCGCATTGGCGTCGTTCATGAACTGAAACAACCAGACCATGAAAAATGTTTACGGTACTGTCGGTTTCGTTCTTTTGTTGATGAAAATGGAATTGAGGTGTTGGACCGTGTTCATTTCTGTGACGAGACTTGGTTTCATTTGGATGGGTATGTGAACAGTCAAATATGGAACAGTGAAAATCCTCACACTTTTCACAAATAACCATTACACGCACAGAAAATTGGTGTTTGGTGTGCAATTTCCCGTCGTGTGATAGGGCCTTTATTTTTTGACTCAACTGTAACTGGTGAAGTTTATCAAGACCTCATCCAACAGTTTATTGCACTATTGGATGTGAATGAACGCGAGTGTTGGTTTCAACAAGATGGCACGACCGCCCATACTGCAAATGACACAATGGTCATGTTGCAAAAGAATTTTTTGTGTTCATTTGATTTAAAAAAAATTGTGGCCCCCAAGATCCCCAGATCTTACTCCTCCAGATTTTTTCATTTGGGGATATCTCAAATGTGTAGTGTTTCAAAACAATCTTCATACACTTGAAGATTTGAAGGTTAACATTAAAAAAGATTTTAAACATAAGAAAACAAACGTTATGAAAGGTGGCTGCAAATGTCATGAAACGGATACAAACCTGCATCCAGGTTGCAGGAAATCACTTTCAACATCTGTTGTAAAGGTCTTATTGTCTAATTTGTGTTCTTATGTCTAATTTGCATCTTTTGAAATTTGTATCTTTTGTCAAGTTTAAATAGAAAAATACAATAGAGGGTTGCGTCCTTTTTGAAACATTCTGCATTATGTCCAAATATGGATATATTGTACGGATCAAAATACAGTACATTATCTTAAATTGTTGGTTATTTTAGGTTTTATGGCACAACAATACTATCTTAAACATAGTAAGAAAAGATCAAGCATCATACCCCCACTCAGGTGAAGAGTACCTTATTAAAAGACCCCAATAATATTGTAACAAGAATAAATATGTTGGTAAAATCTTTCAAACTTTTGAACTCAATTAAAAGAACATTTGATTGATATACAGAACAATAAACAAACTAATGCTTAAATTCATACCATCAAAATCACTAACTACCCAAAACGTTTTAAATAATAATTACATCACCATCTGTTAAATTTCAGTTAACATAACTAGAAAATTTGATAATAAATGTAAACACATATATATTCTGTAACAGATATGAAACCATTACTATTTTTATAGACATTTCTCTTTCAGGTGGGGGGGGGGGGAGATAGCTCAATTGGTAGTGCATCAAGCTCGTAATCTGTAGTTCCCAGGATCGAGTCCCAGTTGGGATTATCTCCACATTAGATTCATTATTCCATTAGATTTATCTCCACAAAATTCCCTGCATTCAGTCAGTAGGGAACACCTATGGGCTTGGAAAGGCTGCTGTCCATCAGATAGGACATAAAGCTGTGGCATATATAGAGGGAGAGCCATACTCTGTGTACATTAAAGAACACATTGGATGACACTGACGGGAGGCCGTCTCTCCCAACAACTGTCCAGTGGGTCCCCCCCACCACTTAACCTTCTGAGCCTTTGGGATTCTTGTGACCTTGCAATTTAGCCCATTGTGTGTAAAAAAAAAAATGCTCAGAGGCAAAACAATCCAACCTTCTTCAGGGATACCAATACCCCCTGGATGATTAGTTTTCTTTCATGAATGCAAATTAATACAGAACTGACCTACAAATATCATTACCACTTTGGACAATTTGTGTATCTAAAGAAGTGATAAATAGCTACTGTGAAACACATTGGAGGGGCAACAGCATATGATCTTAACTGAACACGCCATATTTTGTGTTGTATTATGATTAGCATTCTCGTGCAACTGGAAGTGTAAAATTTTCGAGCAAAGGAGTGTAAAATGAAAGTTTGCAGCCATGACTGCTGCCATCTTTCCTCACTTCATGCTCTGCTTAATAGTGCTATTTTTGTTTGCTAGTCTTTAGGAAGCTGACTGCTATACATGGGATGGCATCTGTATACATAGTAGATAATAAACCTGTTATTATTTTCCCCCTTAACTGCCAGATTTACATGATTCTTTGAGGGTATAATTTATTACCTCAGTGAAAGGTATCTTTCCAGACTAAGTGACAAGCCAATGGTTGAAAAGGGCATTAGACTACCATGGCACTCTCACTTAGAGTTGGTTGGGTTGTTTTACCTCTGAGCAGCACTTTTTTGCACAACATGGGCTAAATGACTAGGTCACATGGACCCCGAAGGCTCAGAGAAGGTTGGGAGAGGGGATCCACTGGAACAGCTGTTGGAAGACAGATGGTAGCCTCCCATCAAAGCCATCCAGCGTGTTCTTTAATGTGAACAGGGTATGGCTCTCCTGCACACAGGGCCAATGCTTAATGTCCCATCCAAAGGACGGCAGCCTTTCCAAGCCCATTGGTGTCCCCTACTGACCGTGGGCAGTTTTGCAGATAAATCTGAATGCTGACCCAGCTGGGACTCGAACCTAGAAACTACAAATTACGAGCCTGGCGCACTATCGACTGAGCCCCCCCCCCCCCCTCACTTAGAGCAATGAGATCCTGAAGGAAAAGGAGGAACTCAGGCAGGATTCCCCAGTTGTTTCTCAAGAGGCATTCAAATAGCCCCCAATAGCTACACTCAGTAAGCAGTTGCAACCGAGGCTAATTAACTGTTTCCCAAAAAATTTTCATTAACTATTAGGCAATATTCAGAGAAAATAGTTAATCATTAATATTGATTTTTAGAGGTAGTTAGATATTATGTTAAATAGTGGTAGTTGATTCTAAATTGGTGGGGCCAAAATACCATATGGCAAAACCAACTCATAGGGATGGAGGAAGATATGTTGCTGGTAATGCCCCAGACTAATAATCTGCAGTGATGTAACTATGGGAAAGGAGGGGGGGTCCTGGGTGCCTCAATCCAGAGGGTGGTAAAATAGCCTTTAAAATGCAAAATTTCAAAAATGATTTTACATTTTGTAATTTTTCCTATTTACAAGTGGTTCAAGTGTACTTCATGACCTTATGGACTTGGAATTTGGATACCTTGCCTATATAAATGTAGAAATATGGATATCCATGCCATTGCTTACCATATTTATCAATCTTGTTCTCACACGTTCTATTGCTTTGGGTTGTTTTACCTCTGATTGGCACTTATTTTGGTCAGGTCACAAGGACTCCGAAGGTTCAGAGAATGTTGGGGGAGGGGACCCAATGGAGAGCTGTTAGGAAACAGATGGTAGCCTCCAGTCAAGGCCCATCCAGTGTGTTCTTTAATGTGCACAGGGTATGGCTCTCTAGCACACAGAGGCCATGGCTTAACATCCCATCCAATGGATGGCAGCCTTCCCAAGACCAGTGGTGTCCCATACTGATCTCAAAGCTAGCCCAGCTGGGACTTGAAAATGTTCCATCCAGTTGTTGGTATGCAATATAACAGCTACATGTTAAATATAATCTTAAAGTAATGTATCGTTTAACATTCATTGGCTAAGCTTTTAAACCATGCTGTAAATATTTGCTGTCATTTTATTGATACAGCGACGAAGTTTAATATTAAATTTTAATCCTTTACACTATGAATTATTATCTAATACATAAAAACACTGTTTTGAAAGCAATTTGTGCCTTGTCAAATGCTGGAACAGATTTCGGCTTTAACAATGGGAGCTTAAACTTTGCTACTTGAACAGTAGGTTTTTTTTTTTTTGAAAACTTTGCCCCAAAGTGGTCAGAGTGTGCATACATTAAGCCAAACAGCATATACTTCTGTTCATTAGAATTGTTGACACAACTGGCAAACCAATATGCCAGAGTTCACAAACACACTTTACTATTAGCTTGTTTCTATTTTGTACTCTAAGCATTGCTAATATTAATGAAAAAGTATCTGACAAGGAAAAATCTATAATATAACAAGAATTCTGAATAAGAGACATAGGAAAACACTTTGAGAAACATGATAGTAATAAAATTTTATACTGCTCACATGGACTTTAGCAGAGACCATACAAAATTAGCAATACTTCCAGGAAAATCTTAATCTTAACCTTGTGTGATGATATCACACAAGAATAATAGATCAAGATTTCACTGGATTTCAAACCTGTTGTTTTAAGTTCTTCAATAAAAGGTTCATTGAACTAATATTATTTTTGCTTTCTTTCTAATTTAAGTGCTAAAAATTGTTAATTCATTATGAAGAAAAGTACTGTACAGAAATTACTTTATTGCTTATATTACAACATTTTACATATTTCATTTTCAAATATTTACATTTCTTTTACAACTTGATGGCATGATGAAATATACAGCAAAATCTATATAACTAATAGGTCTATAATGAATATCTGTGGAAGTTATTCAAAAAATATAATAATGCCCTTTTTTAAGAGATGTCCATTTCATTATTTTCCCCATCATCTGTAAAGTAAAATGCAAATTCTTAAATTGTGAAAATATTATTACAAAAACATAACATTTCCCATTTAATAATTAAAGAGATCATGGACATTTCATTAATGATTTTTCTACCTGATGAGTAAGACAATTGCAAGTTGAAAAGATTTTTAGTCCTTATTTACAGTTTTTTTATGCAAAGCTCTTTTAATGCCTTTGAAAAACTGCTGACTCCTCAAAGACTCAGTTCAGGGGATGAACAGAATTTCGAATTGCAACTTTCTACCCTAAGAGAAATCATTAACAAGATGAAGTGCTCAAATTTCTTTTTAATAGTCACTGAAAAAAATCACGAATTTACTTTTTCATAATTCACATTTACACAAATTAAGAGCAAACAATATTATGAAAAATAGACAAACTATTATGAACTTTTTTTTTGCTGTTTTTCTTAACTTCCTATTTTAGTGGTTTTAAATTACTTTCTACTCTGCTTCCACTCCCTTTTTGAATTATTATAAAAGTACATCTATCACATATTTTGCATGTTTACCATGGAAAGCAACATGGGTTTTTTCCCCACAGACTACATTTTAAAATGGGGTTCATTTTTGGACCACAATTTTTGCCTACACAAGTTTAGAAGAAAAAAATTTTATTTATAGATATTAGATTTGCAAGCATTAAAGAAATGCATAACACATTAACAAAACATGGAATGATGACCATGAAATCACAAGCAATAACAAAAATAAATTTGCTTTCAACAATCGTAAGTTCACAGTAAAACTGACAGTAAGCCTGACTGTGGTAGTCGCAATGGAAACCCAAATATTTTTCTGTTGTAACTTCCAGAGCTTAAAGGTTATAAGTTGAAACATATCCTCTTTTAGCTACTAAAATTTGAATTATTTTTATGCATGGAGAACTGTTTTAAATATATAGAGCAAAGTAGGTCCTCTTAACAAAACAATGCTAAAGCAAAAATGTGAAAACAAAGACCAATGAAACATGTGGAATAAATGAATAAACAATATTTGCAAAATTTTAAATTTATTACTGTTGGGAAATTATAGAACCTATATATCATTACCCAAATTAATTTCCAATAATATAGAGAATTATGTAGTGCTAGGCATTAAAAATTAGAGAATTCTTAATTTCTCTTGGTAAATTCATTCCTTTTTTATTGTCACCACTGTCATAAATTCATTGGAAGAATCAATTTCACTCATGGTAGATTGAAATGAAATATAACTTATTTGTTAAAAGAAAGTGTCTTTAAGACACAAAAATATTCATTCAGCTGTTTTCATTAATGTTTGCAGAATTTTTGTGGAATTATGATAACAAGGGAATATTTTCAACTGGGTCTGTAAATGGTAGCCAGGCATAAACTGAAAGGAAAGCTGTGTAACAATCCCCAGTGACGATGCATAGGACAGACCAGGTCTACCATCTAATGTCCAACCCCACCTTCTCGTCATGGTGCAGGCCGTTAGTACCTTTCAAAAGAGATATATATTCTCTTTTTGAAGAGAACAGAAGAGGATGGCTGCCAGATCAGTGTGGCATGGGATACCTATCAAAATACTATATCAGCTGGTAAATAATCCTGCTCAGAGGCCATCACAGTTACTCCGATCCTCACTTAGCTAGTTGGGCACTGCCAAACCTAAACTGGAGTAATGTGTCTCAGGCAGGTCATATGGCTCTTGAAAAGGTCCACTTGAAAATGTAGTACCTGAAGTTCCCACCAGCATGGTTGGTTTCAGCCTTTAGCAGTGGGGGAGCAGATCTTTTTGCCCCATGCCTGTGATCAGGGGGCTGTTTGATATTGTTGGCCCTACCTCTCTCAATAACCCTAATTTCTTTAAAAATCCTACTAATAACTTTCCCTCTGCAGGAACATGGAATGCGACTTAAAAATAACTTTAAATTTCTCTTTTCAGGGAGGGTTGGGTAGTTTTAACCTCTGAGCAACACTTTTTGCATACACTGGCACTAAATGGAAAAGTCCCTTGAAAGCTCAAAGAAGGTTGGGAGAGAGGACCCACTGGAGAGATGTTGGGAGACAGATGGTAGCCAAATTTCAAGGCCATCCAGCATGTTCTTTAACGTGCACAGGATGTGGCTATCCCACACATGGGGCCATGGCTTAATGCCCCATCTGAAAGCCAGTGGCTTTTTCAAGCCCATTAGTGTTCCCTACAGGCCGTGGGTAAGGTAGGGAGTTTTGCAGAGATAAATCTCAACACTGGCTCAGTTGGCACTGAAACCTGGGAACTGCAGATTATGAGCCTGGCATGCAACTAACTGAGCCACCCCCCACCTATTTTCAGGGAAGGAGGATAAAATCTCCAGGGTGTAGGTTTGCTTCTCAGCAGAGATACCAGTGATGCTCTTCTAGGATATGACTGCATTAATGAAAGAATCCTTAGAACAAAATTTGAAACTAAAATTAATTCCCAGCTCAAATTTGAATGTAGATGTTGACAGAAACCAAAATGAGAGGTCAAGGACGTCAGTAAACATCTTTTGTGCAACACATGAAACTTCTATTTTTTTTTTTTGAAATTGCCATTCGAAAATTTTCTTAAATATATCTTTTAAAAATGTGCAATTTAAGTTTGAAAAATAATATTTTCTTTTTTTAATTTATGCATATTTTATTAAACTACAATGCAAATAATTTGATAAAGACATTTGATTTCCATTTCTTAAAAGCACTAAAAGGTATTACCGATTAGCTTGTTAATGTTCCTATTTGCTGAAGCAACCTTCTGATTTAAACTCACAAGTTTGATTTTAACTATTATCAACAAATTTTTCCTTAAATTTTCGAAAATCTCCTAAAACTTAAAAAAAAAAATGCTATTTATAAAAACGGTAGATTTTGGAAATAATTACAAAATACATACCGCATTTTTTTTTCCATTTCACACTCTTTTCTGTCATAAACTTATTTTAGTATTCCCAAAATTATTTTTATCATTTTTCTCAGAATTTTATGCATCTTTCCTGGTCTTCAAATCGAAACTGTAAGTAAACAAATCCTTCTTAGAAATTCTGGGTGTAGCTGCATTTAATTAGGTATGTCTCACTGAGGCAAACAAGAGGCAAACAGCTGACACATACTATCTTTGTTACATGTGCTATAAGTGGCTCTCATATTATTTTGGCCCAGGATATTGGTTGTAAACTTAGCATTTACTCTTTATATTTAAACCTTAATTTTCCTTTTGGTAGATTTATTTTCAGAAACTAGTGATTTTTTGGCCAACCCATAAGTATTGATTTATCATAGTTATGCTACATTGGATGGCCCAGCCTAAAACTTATTGCTGTGGATATTTTAACATTGCATTATGCTATATGTTAATTTTTATTTTATTATTTATTACTTTTCCAGTAAAACTTTGATCTGGTATCATTTTCTGAAAATAAATGAGGTCTTGGATATGGAAGCAAATTCATTTCTGTTACAATAATAGAATTTCTGATATACACCTGGTAGTAGTTTGTTAGAATAATATAGAGGAAAAATTGTCATTAGCAGGTGGGATCTGAACCCACGACCTCCTGGGTTGGAGGTGGCTCAGTTGGTAGCGCGCCAGGCTTGTAATCTGCAGTTCCCAGGTTCGAGTCCCAGCTGGCTCAGCATTGAGATTTATCTCTGCAAAATTCCCCGCCCTGCCCATGGTCAGTAGGGGAGACTAATGGGCTTGGAAAAGCCACCGTCTGTCGGATGGGACGTTAAGCTGTGGCCCCGTGTGCGGGAGAGCCATACCCTGTGCACATTAAAGAACAACTGAATTCATCACAGCTGAATGGCCTTGATGGGAGGCTACCACCTGTCTCCCAACAGCTGTTCCAGTGGGTCCCCTCCCCCAACCTTCTCTGAACCTTCGGAGTCCTTGTGAACTGGCCATTTAGCCCATGGTGTGCAAAAAAAGTGCCGCTCAGAGGTAAAACAACCCAACCCATGACCTCCTGGTAACAAGTCACCTAACATGTTATCAGGAGGTCGTGGGTTCAGATCCCACCTGGCTAATGACAACTTTTTCTCTTGATAGGTCGCGGACCTATTGGTATTTGTAACTTCATTTTTTTTACTTTTGGGATCTGGGAACAAGATTCTATCTCACTTGTAGAATAACTGCAGATGTTGTGTTTGCTAGGGAATGGCATCTGATTGGCGCCTAGTGTTGGAGGATTCCCAGGGTTGCCTAAGTTATTGCCTTGCTTCAGCCGGCGAAGGGATTCTGTGTGGGGTGATGGTGCTAATAGGACCTGTGTTCGGTCTCCTGTCTTTGAAATAATTGTTTATTATTTCCGAGTACACAACTGTTAGTCCAGCAGAACTCCGTTTTCATTGTGGATAAATCTTCAATCAGGGTATAATCTTTTTAATTCATATTAATCTGATTGTTGTCACTTTTCTTTAATATTTTGACTGTCACTTTATAATATTGAATTTATTCGAGTGGATTGGAAATATGATAACTATTGTAATGTGAATTTATCCACCTTTATAAGTTGGTGGAGGAATTATGCTGATTTGAAAATTTAAATAAATTTAATTTTTTTGTTGTTGTTTAAACCAAATTTGCATTTGTCTATTATTAAATCCTCTACTCATCACAGCTACAGTTAGCGAGTACATGACTGTGTATTACTAGCTTGTGGGTTGTTCCTGGTTCGAACTCGAATCTTCTGAGCCACTCTTTCAGAAGTATCTGTTAGAAAGTAAATTTTTGTTTGAAGTCAGATCAACAAGTATAGATATGTAATTCTAGATGTGTTATAACTATGTATGAATAAATTATTTTTGAAAAATGCGGAATATAATTTTAGTTCATGTCACATGCCTTGAAGAGGAAAATTGCAGGTAACACTCTACATTATTCTAAGAAATTCATTTCTGTAGATTTATTTCTGTAAGTTAGCTATATTTCAGTTGGCTGATTTATCGACCTTTCTGAGTTATTCCACATCGGAGACCGGCTTAAAAGTTGTTGCAGATATTTTAACATCCCATTAGGTTATGTGTAATTTTTCTTTTATGTCTTGTTTTAGTAAAAAAACTGAGCTTGTACTGTTTTCTGAAAAATGGTGTCTTGGATATAGTAGCAAAATAAACTTCTTTACTACGGAAATTTTGGGAAGGCTTCCCCTCCGCTAAACTCACTGTGAACATTTCACTCCTCCCCCCCCCTCTAGAAGAATTTTTTTTTTAATTATGAGTTATTATGTTTATATTGAATGATTTTAAAAATTCCCCAGTACCTTGGTTGTGCCACACACAATATAAAGCTGTTTTCTGCTTTGGTGTACAAACTTTTCTGCACTTGTCAAGATTTCCAAACTTCAACACCGAAAGAAAAAATTCATAATATTTAATAAAAAAAAAAGGCAGCCAAAGATTATTTGATTTATCAAGCTGATTTATTGATCATTTTTTTCTATTTCATAACCAGTTCAGAAAATTCCATGAATGTGAGAAGTCCAGGTCACTTTGTATAACACTGGGCAGGTTTAAAATATACGATACTAAAAAGGATCATTAAAAGAAATAAAAATCATATTTCACGTTGAATATTATATTATTCTGGAGGAAATTTCCTTTCGATAAATATATAATTTAACTATGTTTATTCATCAGGTTTTCAAAAATGAAGCTTTAATTGCATAGTGCGATCTTTTTTTTCACCGTATCATACTGATGGCTTATTAAAATCAACATATTTGTAAATTTGTTTATATTATTTATTTTCATAAAATTCATAATTAAATTCTGTTTAATTTGGTATATAATAAGACCTATTTCCATTGAATGGTTATTTTTTTTTTCAAATATTCTAAAGTTGACTTGTTTATCTGACTCAGAACAATTGGCTAAAAAAGCCTGAAATTCTCTCAAAGCATGGTAGCGAGAAAAAAATTACAAAACCAGAGAAATATTTACTTGAATTCAGAAATAAATAGCCTTTCTATTCATGTGCATTATAATCATTTCTGTCTATTAGTTTTTCTTTTTTAAATAAATTTTTGTGTTGCCAGATGCATTTTTACACATATCTCTAAAAAAGTCCCTATTAAAATGAAACTTGTTTTTTTTAATATTTTATTTTCATAAAATCCAGAATTAAATGCTAATTAATTTGGCATATAACATGTCATAATTCCTTTCATTAGTTATTTGGCAAAAAAAAGATTTTTTTTGTCTGAGCATAGGAAAAAAAATAGCTTGGTTGGTTGGTTGGTTGGTTGTTTGGGGTTTAATGGCGCATCGGAAATAGCTTGGCTACTAGATGGAAACACTGGACACTGGAAGGGTTAATTACGTTATGGCTCACTGCACAAGAGGCAGGTAACTCACACATGCCATCTCTGTTCTGTGTGTTATATAAAGTGGCTCCATAATGGATTGTTTACTGTTTTGATCCAGCATATTGGATACCCTTTGTAAAGTTAGTACTTTTTTTAATATTTAAATCTTAGTTTTGTTTTCAATAGATTTATTTTCACAAATTGTCAATCTTTTTGCCGATTGATAACTATTGATTTTTATCTCGTTTTCAAAGAAAACAAGATAATAGTTTCGCTTTGTTGTTTGTTTGTGTAGACATCAAACTTTTTTGTTTACAGAGATAAATTAAAAATTATTTTTGTGTTGGATAGGTATTGATGAAATATTATGATATGCACTTTCTGAATCTCTCTAAAGCTATAATTGCACCCTCTAATGATGCAAAAATTTGCAAATTCCAAAATTTCGAACAAATACTGCAAACGACATATTTCAGCTAGAAATTAATTTTGTGGTGGAATTTGAACCCCATGATGAATGACAATAATGAATTGACCTCTTAGACCCATGGGGAGTGGAAAAACACAATTTTTTGTTAATGTTTGTATTTAAAGATAAATGAAAAACTTTTTACGGTTAGATAGGAATCGATAACATATTATGATTCACACTTTTGGAATCTATCAAACACTATAATTGTGTTTTTTAATGGTGAAAAAGATTGAAAATTCCAAAATTTCAATGAATATTGCAATGATATATTAATGATAGAAATATGAAATTTTTGTGGTGGAATGTGAACAACATGAAGTTTCCATTGAAAACAATGAAAGTGATATTTAGAAAACTTTTTAATTTGATTGGTACTAATGAAATTTTATAATTCACATTTTTCAAATACTTAGTAGTTTCAATATATATCTTTACAGATCACTGACATGATGACACAGCAGAGCTCTTATCGAATTTTACAAATAATATGTATAGAATAGAAATTTGAAAAAATAGTGGTAGTTTCAGAATAACATCATTTTCAGAACAACAATCATTTTTTCAGAATAACTAACACATATTACAAACACCGCGACATACATAAATACACATGGGTTTCACCTGATGGGCTGCATAGGAATATGATTGATTACATATTAATTAACAGCAAATGGGCTAATTCTGTTAGAAATACCAGGGCATATAGGGGAGCTGAAATTGGATCTGACCATCACCTTGTTAAAAGTGTCTTGCAACTTAAACTTAAAAAGTGTTGTGCTAGGGTTAAAAAATTTACCTTTAATACTGAAGCTCTGAATGACCCAGTTATAGCTAAAGCTTACCATGATAGGTTACTTAGTCATTATGACGGTCATTGTTTGCTTAATACTGAAGTTGAGGAAGAATGGGGCCATTTTAAACAGGCTTTTTTGGAAACTAACAGTACTCTTTTAGGAAAAAAGGAGCAGAGGAGGCAGAATTATTTAAGTGATAAGGCACTTGAGCTTATTTCAGAAAGAAGGAACTGCAGGAATGTCCTTAATCAGTACCCTACTAGTCCTAATAGAAAAGACTACAGAGAGCTTAATAAACGTGTAAAGGATCAGTTAGCTACTGATAAAAATCTTTGGCTTGATAGCTTGGCTGACAAAGCTGAGGAAGCAGTTAGGCAGCACAACAGCAGAGAGCTGTACCAACCAGATAGTTAATGTTTTATGTGGTAGAAAACGGACAGGCATACAGGGATTGAAGGATAAACAAGGTAAGGTTATAGAAGGTGAGGATTCTCTCATGGCTAGGTGGGCTGAGCATTTCAGTGATGTTCTAAACAATGTGGTTAGTTCTACTCCCATTGTTTGTAATGATGATAGATGCATTGGCAACTTTAATGTTGGCCCTATAACACAATCTGAAGTTAGTTTGGCTATCTCTAAACTGAAACTTCATAAATCCCCAGGGGTGGATGAAATTACTACTGAAATGCTCAGAGCTCGGAATGTTTTGGTTACCACTTGGATGACTGAAATTTTGAATAACTTTTATGATAAAGGCATGGTTCCTAAAGATTTTACCAGAGCTATTATTATCCCTATTTTCAAAAAAGGTGATCGCAGTTCTTGTGATAACTATAGGGGTATCAGCCTACTCTCTGTTCAAGGTAAAGTTCTTTCTATGATTGTGCTTAATAGAATTAAGAATCTGGTTGACAGGCAATTGCGTGATGAGCAATGTGGATTCAGAAGTGGTAGGGGATGTGTAGATCAGATATTTTCACTTAGGCAGATTCTTGAGAAATGTTTAGAGTTTCAGAAACCTTTGGTTGCTAGCTTTGTTGATTTCAAAAAGGCTTTCGACTCTGTTGATCGTCATAATTTGTGGTTGATTGTGAGATCATATGGTATACCAGACAAGTTAGTTAACATTATGAAAGCTCTCTATAATAACACTGAGTCATGTGTGAGAGTTGGTAAGTCTTGTAGCAATTGGTTTAGCATTACGTCTGGTGTTCGACAAGGGTGCATTTTGTCTCCTTTTCTCTTTAGTTTGGTTGTTGATTATGTTATGCGAAATTCACTTCAAGGGAAAGATTTTGGCCTTAAATGGGCTGGAGATACGAAAATTTCTGATTTAGATTATGCTGATGATTTAGCCCTTTTGGCAAATGATGTTGATGAGATGAACTCTTTCATTCGAGCTGTTGATGAGATTGGTAGTAGAGTAGGTTTGGTTATAAACAGAGAGAAAACTAAAGTGATGAAAATTGGTCAGGCAGGTTGTGATTCAGTTAATCTGAATGGTTTCAGTCTTGAGCAGGTGTCACAGTTTAATTATCTTGGGAGCTATGTAACTGATACTGGTGATGTGCGGCATGAGATTAACAGACGAATAGGTATTGCTGCCGGGACTTTTAAGAATCTATGGAGATTGTGGAGAAATAGGCGTATACACCTAAAGACTAAAATTAGACTGTATAATAGTTTGGTTCTTTCTAGGGTTAGTTATGGTAGTGAAACTTGGACGCTGCGTAAACAAGGTAACAGGAAACTAGATGCTTTTGATTCTAGATGCTTACGCAGTATCTTGGGTATTAGGTGGTTTAACTTTGTAACTAATGATGAGGTTAGGCAAAGGAGTCTGCAACCTCCTTTAAGCAGCATATTGTGCAGAGAGAGACTCCGCTGGTTTGGCCATGTTGCCCGTATGGATAATTATAGATTGGCAAATAGGGTTATGAACAGTGTGCCTAGAGGCCTCAGAAAGAGGGGGAGACCTAGGATGCGGTGGGCAGACAATGTCAAACAGGACCTTGTTAGAATTGGTGTGCAGTGGCCGGATGCAGCAGATGTAGCTCAGGACAGATATGCTTGGAGAATTAAACTGCGTGGTCTGGTTGGACCTCCATAGCCCATGGCTGCTTGATGATGATGATGATGAGTGGTAGTTTTCAAGAGAAATTCCAGTGACAGCAATAATCTACCCACTTTTCTGAGAGAGGTGTAGGAAATGCAACTTTTTAGATTTAAGCACCAGAGGCGATATATGCATATGCACCAGAGGCGATATGCATTCTTCTAGTTCATAGTTATGCTACATCGGATGGCTGGCCTACAACTTGTTGCTGTGAATGTTTTAACATAGCATTAGGTTATATATTAATTTTTATTTCATTATTTATTACTTTTCCAGCAAAACTCTGATCTGGTACCATTTTCTGGAATTAAACAGGTCTTGGATACAGAAGCAAATTTATTTCTGTAGATTTATTTCCTCAAGTTAGCAATATTTCAGTCAGCTGATTTATTGATATTTCTCAGTTACACTACATCAGATGGTTGACTTAAAAGTGGTTGTAGTATTATACTTACCATCCCATTAAGTTATATGAAATTTTTCTTTTATTATTTCAAAATTATTTTACTAAAAACCCAAGAACTTGTACCATTTTCTGAAAACAAATGATGTCTTGGATATGGATAGAAAGTGGACTTCCTTGGCATGGAAATCAGTCCTCATGTGGGAGGGCAATTTCAGGAAGGGTTTACTTCAGGAAGGGTTTTCAGGAAGGGTTTAAATTATAAAAGAACAAATATAATATTATTATGCTGAATTAAAAAGTTATCCATTCTGATGACACTATTGCAGCACACATGCCCAACACTTGCTACTAATTACTGCCGTCTGCATATTACTAGGCCATGAAATATTTATTGGTTAGACAGGCTGTGATTAAGTTAATCTGAATGGTTGCACTCTTGAGCAGGTGTCTCAATTTAATTATCTTGGGAGCTATGTAACAGATACTGATGTGTGGTATGAGATTAACAGATGAACAGGGATTGCTGCCATAACTTTTAAGAATCTATCGATAGTGTGGAGAAATAGGCGTATACACCTAAAGACTACAATTAGACTGTACAATAGTTTGGCTCTTTCTAGAGTTAGTCATAGTAGTGAAACTTGGACTCTTTGTAAATGTGATAATGGGAAACTTTATGCTTTTGATTTTATATGCTTGTGCAGTATCTTGGGCATTAGGTGGTTCAACTTCATAAATAATGATGAGGTCACACAAAGGAATCAGCAACCACCTTTAAGCAGCATATTGTGCAGAAACTCCATTGGTTTGGCCATGTTGCCTGTATGGATAATTATATATTAGTAAATAGGGTTATGAGCAGTGTATCTAATGGCCTCAGAAAGAAGGGGAGACCTAGAATGTAGTGGGCTGACAATGTCAAACAGAACCTTGTTAGAATTTTTTGTTAGAAATTGTTAGAATTAGAAGAGAACCTTGTTCAAATTCTAACAAGGTTCTGGCACCATCTACAGTGGTAAGATGCAGCAGCTCAGGAGAGATGTATTTGGAGAACTAAATTGCATAATCTGGTTGGATCCCATAGCCCATGCCTGCTTGAGGATGATGATGAAATATTTACCACCAGTTTTGCATAAACGACTTATTTTCAGTTGTAGTTTTGCTAAATTAAAATAAGGTATCACACAGCTAGAAGTTAGTAATAAGAATTTAATTCACGATAATGCTGTGGTTAGTTTTAAAACATTAAAACACGGTTCAGGGAGACACAACGGCACTCTCAAAAACAATACTTGAACATAATATCAAAATCGATAAAATTAATTATAAACCAGGAATGGCCCCAAAATCAAAATTTCAGTTACAATACGCTAAAACACTAAATATACACAAATACCGCGACGAGGTCTGAAACACCGAGATCCCACCCCTTCCATCGGCGTGGCATCTCCTGTTGCACGCCCCATCGCGAGATGCGCACGCAACATGTAAAATGCACAGGCTATGATTAGAAAGAGGCTGACTATAAATGTCACACATGGTTACCATCGCTCCTGCCTGACGAAGCCACGTGTAAAGAGAGTGTGGCGAAACGCGTCGCACGGAGCACCTGGGGGGGGGGGGTCATGTTGTTTTTTAAAATGTTTTCTTTAAAAAACGTTTTTAAAGTTTTAGCATTGAAGTAGTAACGGTTTTAATGGTGGAGCAAAGTTAATATCTTCTCAAAATTGGAAAAGTGCTAATCACAACAAAAAGAACAGATTGTGTTATACCCAGTAAGCATATAAAATTAACAGTTGGTTACAACATGCAACAACAGCTGTGGACATCACTACAAAGGAAAAAGAAAAAAGGAACAAAGAACTTGTGCCACCAGAAATCACTGACAACAAGAGCCAGTATAGCGCAAAGCACCAAGTCTGGACAAGGAAAACCAGTGTCGCTCCACAGCAACTACACCAACATCGTAACAACTGAACGAACTTTCCATAAATAGGACTGGTAGCATATTTAACGACCATCTTGCAACATGAGAATGCTGCAATATGAAACTGTACCAGAAATATGATAAATATGTTTTCTACTATATAATACATTTCTAGTGGCTCTTGTGAGAAAAGAGCCATATAAATATGGTATATTGAGTTAAGGGTAATCATAAGGTAAAACCCGTAAAAAGGTTTTTAAAATGTAAAGCACTCTCCTACTTTTGAGACCTGCTCCCTGAACCGTGTTTTAATGTTTTAAAACTAACCACAGCATTATCGTGAATTAAATTCTTATCAGTAGTTTTGCTTTCAGTAGCCTGAGAAAATGGTTTAATGCTGGGATAAAAGATAAAAATAATTCTAGGAATACTTAAAAAAACTTAAGGCAGAAAAGAAAGTAATGCAGGGGAAAAAACAGAGGTACTTTTTTTTTAATAAAAAGGAAGAAGGTATTTCTTTACAAAAAGGATGGAGATAATCTAGAAGCTATTTTAGACTTATCCAAATTTCTCATACAACATACAAATACTTACACAAGGACATGCCCTGCTGGTCTTAGTAGTCATGTATATTAACTACATGCCCTGCTGGTCTTAGTAGTCAGGTATATTAACTACATACCCTGCTGGTCTTAGTAAAAACATACTTGTAATTACTTCCAAATTCAAAATAGTAGTTTTTGGTTAATTTTCAGGAGAATTTTAAAACTTTAAGGAAAAATCTGTTCATAAAGTTCAAATCAAACTTATAAGCTTAAATCAGGGGGTTGCTTCAGTGTAATGTTAACAAACAAATTGGCAATCCCTTATGTCTGGTCTATGAAATGGTGATCAGATAGCTGTAAGAAATTATTTATATCTTACCTTAATAAAATTTGCATCAAAGGGAAAAAAAAATATATTATTTTTCAAGCTTGTATTATGTATTTTTATAAGACATATGCAAGACAATTTTTAAACAACATTTTGTATTTGTAAAAAATTTAAGTTTATGTGCTGTACTAAAAACAGACATATAATTTATATATATACTCAGCCTTTCATTTCAGATTCTGTCAACCTATATAATACATAGACCTGGACATTGGGTCTCATCCTGAAAAATTGATTTACATCCAGAAGCCCAGTGACATTTATCACTATGCTCAGCCAACAAAAATATTAACTTTAGAATTTTTTGCCAAAAAACTAATAAAATAAATTATGGCACAGTTAGATGCCAAATCAATCAGTATTTAATTCTGGACTTCATGAAAATAAAATATTTAATAAGGCTTTTTAGGGTGATATAGTAAATAAAAACTCAGGCAATGCAAATAAAAATTTATTAAAAAAATAATAGTTAGAAATAATTATGATACATATATGATTAAAAAGACTGCTTATTTCTGAATAAAAAAAATAAATTTTGCTTGAAACAAGAACGTGACTCTCTTAAGTATACAATTAAAAGACCTTCTTGCTCAAAAATTAATTTAAAATAATTTAAAAATTCTCTGTCATTGAGCCATAAAATTTCAGAGTTTATCCTTCAAACTATTTGGATGTTGAAAGTTCTTAGGAGAAAAACTCTCAGAAGCTTTTCGGAGCAAAGACAGCGCTCCGTCTTCAGTGATGTTATGTACTGATGTTGGGTCCGTTTAGACAAAGAGCTTCTTTCCACATGTCGTGTAGGGTGATTCCAGTGTCTCGGTTGCAGGTGGGGACGGACGAGGTCATTATTTCAATAGCCTCGCGCACTATGGTTCCATAGAAAGTGGATGCGCGCGCAAGAAGTGTGGCGTGCTCCCAGTCTATTGTTGCCGTGTGTTGCACTGCTAGCTCAGAGGCGGCCGTCGTTAGCTTCTTTTGGCTGACATCAGCTTTGTGCTCCGCGAACCTTTCTTGCAAAGAGCGAATGGTTTTGCCGATGTAGTACACAACGGAATTATCCGTCAACTGTAGGGGAAATCGGTATACGCCCGATTTTTGAAGAAGGCTATATTTATCCCTGTCCCTTTTGACTAATTTCTTCAAATTTGGAGCGGGGCTGAAAACAATTTTTATACTATGGGCTCTGAGTAATTTGTGGACCGATTCACATAGGACAGGGACGTAAGAAATGGATCCGGCAAAAATAGTACGCTCGGGGTCGGTGATTGGGATGAGAGCCGAATCTCTTCTGCTTTCGTTTCTATATTTGCTGATAATTTTGTCTATTGCTGTTGGGTTGTAGCCATGGGAAGCAGCGATGGAATGGATGTTTAAGATTTCTTTTTTTTTCCCTTAAACATCCATTCCATTGCTGCTTCCCATGGCTACAACCCAACAGCAATAGACAAAATTATCAGCAAATATAGAAACGAAAGCAGAAGAGATTCGGCTCTCATCCCAATCACCGACCCCGAGCGTACTATTTTTGCCGGATCCATTTCTTACGTCCCTGTCCTATGTGAATCGGTCCACAAATTACTCAGAGCCCATAGTATAAAAATTGTTTTCAGCCCCGCTCCAAATTTGAAGAAATTAGTCAAAAGGGACAGGGATAAATATAGCCTTCTTCAAAAATCGGGCGTATACCGATTTCCCCTACAGTTGACGGATAATTCCGTTGTGTACTACATCGGCAAAACCATTCGCTCTTTGCAAGAAAGGTTCGCGGAGCACAAAGCTGATGTCAGCCAAAAGAAGCTAACGACGGCCGCCTCTGAGCTAGCAGTGCAACACACGGCAACAATAGACTGGGAGCACGCCACACTTCTTGCGCGCGCATCCACTTTCTATGGAACCATAGTCCGTGAGGCTATTGAAATAATGACCTCGTCCGTCCCCACCCGCAACCGAGACACTGGAATCACCCTACACGACATGTGGAAAGAAGCTCTTTGTCTAAACGGACCCAACGTCAGTACATAACATCACTGAAGACGGAGCGCTGTCTTTGCTCCGAAAAGCTTCTGAGAGTTTTTCTCCTAAGAACTTTCAACATCCAAATAGTTTGAAGGATAAACTCTGAAATTTTATTGCTCAATGACAGAGAATTTTTAAATTATTTTAAATTTAAAAAAATGACTCTCTTTTTATTATTTTTTGTTTGTACTCTACTTTGAGAGAAGTTCATGCGTTTTGCCAACTGTGCTAAGTCAAATAAACAAATTACAATTTTTTAAATAAATAACTAATCAACAGAAATATATATATATGTTTTTAGGATAATTACTCCATTCTTAGATACTTTATGTGCTTTTACATATAAATATTTACAGCAATAGAGCTTTTAAATGTTATTTTAAATAAATAACTAATCAACAGAAATATATATATATGTTTTTAGGATAATTACTCCATTCTTAGATACTTGATGTGCTTTTACATATAAATATTTACAGCAATAGAGTTTTTAAATGTTATTTTAAAATTTTAAATGTTACTTTAAACTATCATAATATGGTTTTTACTTATCTCTACTTTTAGAAAAAAAAATTGCTGATTTTGTTGGAAGCCGGTATTTGATTTTGCCGGATTTTGGTACATTGTATTAAAAATTTCTAGAATTTTGCATTTGCCATTATATTTAAAGTGATAGATTATAATAAAATCTGAGCATTGCAATTTATTGTATCTACTTTTATGCAGTCAGCTTTTTCTTTGGCATTTCATTTTCTACACTGTTCTTAAACCTTTATGTTTCCTAGGTAATCTTTTGCAATATATTTCTAGAAAAAAAAAACAGTAGTTAATCTTTTCACCAGTTTCTGTTGGCACAATGATTTTCAATTTACTATGGTTATACAATAGTAGGTTTTTGCTGATAAAATAATAGTTTTTACTAATGCCATTGGTTATTTGCTAAAGCTGTGAATTTTGAGTAGTTTTTGGTATTTCAATTTGTATTAAGCTTTATTTTGCATATCTAACCTATTATCCTTCATTTCACAGATTTCTATTTAAATTGCAAGAACATCTAGTTGTGTTGTTTTATCTCTGAGTGATGCTTTTTTTGCACACCATGGGCTAAATGGCCAGGTCACATGGACCCCAAAGGCTCAGAGAAGGTTGGGGGAGGGGATCCACTGGAACAGCTGTTGGGAGACAGATGGTAGCCTCCCATCAAGAACATCTAGTAGAAGTACTAGACTGGTTAGTTGACTGAAGTTTCATCACTAATTAGGAATGCACATTATTTCCTTCAGAGTACAATTAGTCAACCTTTAACTTACCTACAATTAGTCTTACCTTTAACTAGTTGTTGTAGCTCATAGACAGCACTGAGTAATACTTGAAACTGCTTGCGTCTTTTTTCCAGCTTTATATCCAGTTCTTGCTTTGTTTTCTCTAAAGCTCTAATTTCATCACCCAGATGATGCAACTTAGAGAGTGTCACCTTACGGTCTGGCTGCACAGATATAATTTTAGCTAAAGCATCATACTCTGCAAATAGAGAGTTTCCCTTTTGAAGCTCATGAATATTTTACAAAACATATTTTTTGCACTGAGGTTAAAATTTAAAACAATGAGAAATAAAAATATCAAAATCCTACAAAATTGTCATTGTAAACTATTCTGGATTTAACCCTGAGTGTGCCTCAGGGTTACAAGGTTGGGTTGATTTATCTCTGAGTGGCACCTTTTTATGCACACATTTGTTAGCTAATTGGCCAGGCAACAAAGACACTCAGAGAAGGTTAAGGGAAGGGAAACAGATGAAAGCCACCTATAGAGGTGTGCAGAGGGTTTGGCTCTCTTGAACATGGGGCTATAATGTAACATCCCCTTAAACAGAGAGCAGCCTTTACAACCCTATCAGTGTCTCCTTTCTGACCAAGGTAGGGTGGAAGTTAGTGGAGATTAATCTCAATGCTGGGGATGGAGAAGGACTAGGATATGAACCTGCAAACTGCAGTTTACTGGCCTGGCACACTAATAATAATATTTATTGACCATATAACACATAATACATTTAATAATAAATAATAAAAGAAATACCCCCTCAAGCAGCTGCTTGCCACAGAGGTCTGACAGGAGCCTCTCAGTTTATATGCCATAGTAGAAGGTCTGTGAGGATGGCAGGTCCTCAGCAGAAAAACAACACACACAACCATGCCTTACCCGGGCCCAGGTCCCTTAGATCAGTAGCCACCAAGCATGCTAACCACTCAACCATTAATAAAACACAATAAATATAAGATACACAAAAATTATACATAAATAATGAAACAAAATATATACACTGTAACATTGAAATTGCAACACATAGAAGGAATGATCAGTAGGTGGCCGAGTTGCATCATGATATGCAAATGATTAAAATATGGGACCAATCCAGCTGAAGCATTTGCTAATATCAGCTAGGATGGCTCTGCCATTAGTTACAACTAAGGCCAGTTTTCTTGCAAGACGAGTCTTCTGAATTAAAGCTGCAAGTTCTAGTAGGAAGTGTGTATGGAATGCCAAGGCAACAGATTTGCCTACCATATTGGTAGATGAGTGAATTTGAGAGAGAATGGATTATTGGCCTGTGAGAAGATAGATGATTGATGCCATAATGTACAACATTTGTGTCATGACAATGCATTGATGCTGACAGCAGCTTTTGAAAGGAAGATTGACTTCTCATTGGCCAGGATCTGGAGTATGCAGGACGACCACACCATGGGAGGACCATTGATCCAGCTACAAGCTTATGTCTACCCTATAGCCACTCTATCTACTATTGGAATCTATAAGTCGTTCCATCACATGACAAACCATACATTGAAGACTGGCAGAGGTAGGGCTTCGTGCACAGCATCCACTGTATTGCCTGCCGATAATCAATGACCATCATCGCCAGCATTTGAAGGACAAATCTCAGGTTCAATGATCACCGGGTTCACATATGGAGAAGACAAAGAAAAGACTAATTCAAGAATAATTGTCAAGCAGCATACTGTGCAAATGGCAAGCATCATAGTTTGATAGCTCAGCAGTACATGGAGCATATATTGGATATTATTATTATTATCCTTTTCACAAGAAGGGTGTCTGGCAGACTGCTTCAGCAAGATAACGTGCGTCCACATACCGCAAACATCTTCAGGGAAAGTCTATGTGTTATCAATGTCCTGGAGTGGACAGCATAATCCCAGGATCTGTCCCAATAGAACATGTGTGAGACATGGTTGGATGCCATCTCAGCACCCACCCACAACCAGTGCAGACAACATCGATCCTGCAAGACTAGGAGCAGGAAGCATGATGGACAGTACCATAGGAGGCTATATCAGCAGTCTCTATGACTCACTGCCAAGATTCATTGCTATATGTATTGCCAATAGTGGTGATTGTACCTCCTACTGAATGTGCCTTATTTTTCTGGTAATAAAACTGTCCATTTGTTTTGAAATCTTAATCATGTCTTCCTGTCTCCCACAAATCTCCATAATGTGAATATCAGTTGAATTTTCACTGATCAGTTGATTTTCACTGATCTCAGGAATTCTGAGTGTTGCAATTTCAAACATTACAGAGTGTAACAGGTTGTCAAATTCTATTATTATTATTATTTGCTATTGACATGCAATTTTTTTTACACTACTGATACTGATTCAAAAGTTTAGGAGCAGCAATAAATTTTTAAAAATCAACAATTTAATATTTGCCTATTAATGATACATGAAATGAGGGAATTCAAAAATGAAAAATGTGAAAAAAATATTGTTTATATTTAGCAATTGTTGTCTAATTCTGATTTTAAACATATTCTCATTGTTTTCTTCCCTTGTATTGCTTGCTAATTTATCAAAAATTTGTGGGGCTAGAATCATCAAATGTCTATGGATAATTTCTTCAAAAACGTACATAATAAAATTCTCTATTTCTTAGATTTATTTCTGTATGTAACAATTCAAATTTATCTTGATTTTTAAATATAAACAAAAGGATTTTTAAAATATAAAATTTCTGAGATCAAAAATTTTATTTTCTATACGCATATTTTTAAATTTAGTATTATTATTCATAATAACCTTCAGAATTTTATTTTATAATGTTATTAATTTAAAGAGCTTAAATACATTCCTCCCCAATTAATTAAACAATATTGTAAAGTAGATTGTATCCATGAAAAGTAAACAGTTATGAGAAAGGAAATACCTACAATTTCCTTTAGATGATATATTTTAATTAATACCTTAATCATTTTGCAATCATGTTTGTATGAAATTAATACCTTAATCATATTGCAATCATGTTTGCATTTTAAATTATTATCAATATTAATCTCAAAATATTTGAATGTTTTAATCTGTATAATTACTGAACAGGGATGCACTGTTTTACTTCTGAGCAGCACATTTTTGCACATAAGAGGTTAAATGTCCAGGTCACAAGGACCCCAAATGCTCAGAGAAGGTAGGAGGAGTGGACCCACTGGAACAGCTGTTGGGAGACAAATGATAGCCTTCCACACATGGGGCCTTGGTTTAATATCCATTCAATGGACGGTGACCTTTCCAAGCCAATCGGTATCCCCTACTGACCATGGGCAAGGGGAGAGGGGGAGTTTTGCTGAGATAAATCTCAATGCTGGCCCAGCACAGACACCTGGGAACTGCAGATTATTAGCCTAGCATGCTACGACTGAGCCACCCCCACCTCTAATTACTGAACATGTGCAAATATTATTAATGTTACAAGTAATTCTATATGACGTGATTTTTCTGTTAAAATTATTGTTGTTAGAGTAAAATATAATACCAGTTTTCGATATTTAGTGTAAGATGATTTTGATGATAATTGAATTTTTTTAACGTCATGAGCAGTATTAGGTTTTAATTCTCGGAAATTATTGTTTCTATACACTACAGCGCATTATCAGCATACAAAATATCCCTTTAGCCCTTTAAGAATGATATCACTCTGAATTTAACATCAATCAATTTTAGAGGAAAGATTGGTCTTGAGCCAGGTGGGATATGAACCCACAACCTCCTGATAACATGTCAGGTGCTCAGACCACTGAGTTACTGGCCACTAGTGTTGAAACCCGGTTTTTAAAATTTCCCCAAAAATCGAAAATCGAAAACAAAAAAATCGTTTTTTTAGATTAATTTTTTATTTGGCTACAGTAATGTTGATTTTTTTATAAATGCTTTTCATAGAAATAGAGAAGGGGAAATAATAAAAAATGATAAAATGAACACATTAAGGTCATTCAAACAATGAACAAACACACACATATGAAATTTTATTCCATTCCAATTTATATACCCTATATAAATAGAGAGAGAGTGAGTGAGTGAGAGAATGAATGACTATGTGAACAAGCATCATTTTATAAAATAGATTACAATGGTAACAGTTTTATATTTTAAATATTAATTATAAATAACAGTGGCTTTGAAAATTACAATGCAGTAATTAAAAGATGATAAAGAAATTGCAACTTTGAAATCGTTACCTACTAAGTTGATTTGTGACAAACTGACAACTTCTCTTCAGTATAACTTTTGCCTATCTGGCAACTCAGTCTTTAGTTTCATCATGTAAACTGTCGTGTAGAGTCAGTCGACTAATGAAACATATTTTGAAATGTTCAGTATCGATTAGAAATTTTAAAACTTGGACTTTTTTAATTTAATAATCGAAATCTCCTTATAAATTTGTGGAATATGTCGAATAGATCTAAATATGGGATTATTTTGTGCATAAGACAAAAGAAAATGCTGAATGCAAGAAATGTAACAAGACTTTAAAGTGTTGTGGAGGGTTAGCGACAACTTTGAATTTGCATGTTAAAAATGTTCATGGTATTAGCATCAACAAAAGTGATTCTTCTGCATTCAAGAAGCAAAAGACTTTGGGAGAATATATACAAAGAAAATCTATTGAAGAAGAAATTTTAAGACTTGCTGGTGCTGATGGATTAAGTTTCATTGTATTGCTAATAGTAAATTTATTCAAGAGAGTTTACATAAAACTAAATATGACAAGCCTCATCCAACATCCCATAATGGTGTAAGAAACATCCCATAAAAGTGTTGTTGCTTGGTTTTTATGAGAAAAAGAAACAGGAGCTTACTGGCCTTTTCAAGGAACAAGTGAGTAAAGGTATCTATTTCTCATTGACTTTAGATGAGTACACTTCTTCACAAAATGTACGATACATGAATATAAATGTTCATAAGAGAGAGAATCAGCTTTGGTCTCTTGGCATGATTAAAATATCTAACTCTCTAAACTGCATCAGAATTGTAGAGATAGTTAGAAAAAGATTAGAAGAGTTTGGGTTAGATTTCAATACCCATATTGCCGGATGTATGACTGATGGAGCAGTCACAATGGTTAAATTTGGTAAGGAAATAACATCAGTTCACCAACATTGTATTGTGCATTGCATTCATTTAGCGGTTTCAGATATTTTGCATTCCAAAGCTACAGAGAGTGTCAATGAAGAAGTAACTGATGTTGACATTGAAGATGATGATGAAGACTTAAATGAAGATGAGTATGATGTTAATCAAGGCCTATATTTGGATCCCATGTTTGAAATAAATATTGATACAAATGAGGCACCACACTTTCATGACACTTTCTATCATTTTGGTTTTCACAGAAGCACGCATATCTTAGATATGCGCGCTTAAATAATGGCCCACAAATTTTCAATGGGGTTTAGATCGGGTGAATTTCCTGGCCACTCCAATACCTTCAAATGTTGCTGGGTAAAGAAGCTCTTAGCAAGCTTAAAATTGTGGCATGGTGCCAGATCCTGTTGAAATACCCCATCGCCATTAGGAAACAGCTTCTGCAGTGTTGGGACCATTTTTGCCTCCAAAATGCCTATGTATGTACTTTTTTCTGTCCATCATTCCTTCAGAGGTGAAGCATCTGTTAGATTAGTTTAGACTTGCAGCAGAAGGTTACGAAAAAGTTTAGAATTGCAGCAGTTTAGACTCTGCAGTAGAAGGGACTTAGCATTCCTTCGCTTGTCCCAGCTAATTCGCACAGTACTGTACAGAGAGAGCATTAGTGCCTCTGGCAGAGAAGCATGCTGATATCTGGCATAGCATTGAGTCAAACAACACTCAGATGTCCTATGACAGATTCTGCCACATGTGCTCTAATTGCTGGGCTAGTTCATCGACATTCCTGGATGGCTGCAATGCACATCTCAGCATGTCCCATATGTGCTCGATTGGCAAGATCTGGAGAGTGTTTCAAAACCATGAGACATTTTCAGGAGAGGCGAGCCATGTGCAGCTTGGCATTATAGTGATGGTAAGTGGCTCCCAGAAGATGTGACAGCAAATGCAACACAACTGGTCGCAGGATGTTGTCAAGGCACCACTGGGCTGTTAAGGTAACATGTAGCATTACTAGGGTGGACCAGCTGCCATAGGAGATGGCTCCCTAGATTGTAACACCATGGTCATATGCTGCTCCACAATGTAGGCCAGATCGGGGCACTGGCCAACCTCCTCCAGACACATATGCATTGGTCATCTACTCCCAAGCAAAAGCAGGATTCTTCACTGAACACTATGCTTCCCAAGCACAACACCACTCCAGACGGCACTGCTGATGCTCGGTGATTAGTGGTAGCCATCATAAAGGCTGGAGAGAATATAGTCCCGCTGCTGCCAGTCATGTTTCAATTGTGCATCTTGATAAAGCATGCTCTGTGGAGAATGCTGTATTTGGATGGTAGATAACGATGGTATCATTCTGGCTGCTCTCACTATTCCACATCCTCATGTCTAGTTGTTTGCCTGGTTGGCTGGTGCATTCATGGCAAGTATGTGCCTTCCTGGACCCATTGCCACCAACATCATCTTACTATGGCATAACTCCAACCCAGATGCAGGCTGATATGTCGACATGACCAACCAGCTTCTTTGTGGTCCACAACGCGTCCCCTCTCGAACTCACCGAGTTGCTGGTATGGTCGTCAGATGCATCATTGTGGCATTCTCATCAACTACTTATGTCAATGCAAATACAACATTGGTCAGAATGGTCAATGCATGTGAGCATACATATGCCCTGAGATGCACATTTCCCCTGTGCACTGGGACCACTCTGTATGTTTATTGGCATCTAATTTCTAATCGTTTGCATGCCTGACCAGGAGGTATTTGCATTCAGAGTTTTGCAGTTGATGGACTATTTTATCAGGGTCCTTATTTTTTTATGCCACAGAATGTATTTATCAGGTAACCACAAAAGTTTTTGCTATTTTTGGTACTCATAAAAAAAGAGCACAATCCGTATTAAAAACAGTTTTATTCGGCAAAGTAATTTACATTTCATTCAATCACCTTTTCCCGCCTTGAAACTAACTTATAAAACCCCTTCTACAAAAGTCCTTGTTTTTGGAACAGAAGCAAGTTTCTATAGCGATCTATACCTCCCTATCATTCTTCATCTCTTGTCCATGCAGATTAATATCAAGACAAGTGATAATTTAAAGGAGAGATCTCTGGTGAATAGGGTAGATGACAAAAAGCTCTCATTCAAGATGTTGGATTATCTCTGTGGTCACTTTATCTGTATGTGAATGGGCATTATCCTGAAGGAACAGTACTCCTTATGATTGGCAAGTGCTCAAAGTGGACAATTCCATGAGCTTGCCACCATACACAAAGGAATACCTTACGTCGATGCAGTGATGGCCTTGGAGTGTGTGGAGTGAGGTCCATGGTAGACACCCATTGTTGTTTCCTTGAAGGATTCTTATATTTTTATCCACTTTTTATCATATGTCAGCAAATGATCGAGAAAGGCTCTTTGTTGTGGCAGGAGAGAAGGGAAAGGCAGGCTCACACACGTTATTTCTTGATGTTTGACAATTCACATAGGACCCATTTGCTTAATTTTTATGCTTTACCAATTTTGTGCAGATGCCTTCTGATGGTTTCATCATTCATATCGAACATCAAAGCAAGCTCCTTGACATGTTCAACTGCTATCTTCTTCAATGGCTGCTTTCAAAGCTTCATTGTCGATGACCATGGACAGTTGCTACACATTGCATCTTCAAGTGATTCATTCCCAGTTAGAAATTTTTGGAACCAATTTCTGGTTGCGTGTTCCTTTATAACATCCTGTCTAAATGTGACACATAGTCTGGTGGTTTCTGCAGCAGTATTACCAAGTTTAAACTCATAAAGTAAACATCTGATGAGCTTCGATGACACTTCCATTTCAAAATTTTATTGGGTTTACTACTTGGATGATATTACTACGTAAATAAGATACAATGCAATTTTAAGATGCAGTAGTATGCTGTAAATGGTAGCTAGGCATAAACTGGAAGGAGAGCTATGTACCAATCCCCAGTGGTGATACACAGAACAAGCCAGGTCCAGCACCTAATGTCCTACCCCACCTTCTCATGGTGCAGGCCGTTAGTACCTTTCAAAACAGATATTCTCTTTTGGAAGGGAACAGAAGGGAGTTCAGTGTGGCCTACTGATCTGGCCATCTATGACCACTTTTTCTTTCAACCCTGCTGAAGAGTGGTCAACTTTACAAGGTCCTGATGCTGACCATTTATACCCACTAGACTGGTTTATGGATTTGAGCTTGATTATGGATTCTGGACTTGCTGCATTGGTGGACCTCTGCTGAGGGAGAATGTGTCGCTGTGTTTTCTGTTTGCTTCTGGGTTGCCAGCCCTAAGTGAACAAAGACAGGGGATACCTTATATTAGCTGGTGGATAATCCTGACCAGAGGCCATTGCAGGTACCTGAACCCTCACTTAGATAGTTTCGCATCATCAAACTTAAACTGGAGTAAGACAGGTCTATGGATCTTGACAAAGTCCACTTGAAAAGGTAGTGCCTAAAGTTCCTGAAGTCTATGAAGAAAGAAGATATTTCTTTTGTGCTTAGTGACTTCAGTGCTAAAGTTTGCACTGACTCTGATCTTTGGGCAGGAGTTTTAGGTCCCTTTGGCATTAGTAGTTCCAGTGGCAATGGAACTTCCACAAGTAAGTAAACTTAATGGTTTGCGAATAACTAACACATACTACAAATACTGGGACATTTATAAATGCACATGGGTTTCACCTGATGGGTTACATAAGAATATGACAGATTATAATTTAATTAACAGCAAATGGGTTAGTTTGGTTAGGAATACCAGATCATACAGGGGAGGCAAAATTGGGTCTGACGATTACCTGGTCAAAAGTGTCTTGCAGCTGAAGCTTAAGAAATGTGCTAAGGTTAATAAAATTGCCTTTAACACTGAAAGTTCCAGATGTAGCCAAAGCATACCATGATAGATTACTTAGTCATTATGACAATAGTTGGTTTGCTTACTGCTGAAGTTGAGAAAGAATGGGATCAGTTTAAGCAGGCTTTTCTTGAACCCAACAGTTATCTTTTGGGTAAAAGGGAACAGACAAAACAAAATTATTTGAGTGATAAGGCTATGGAACTTACTTTTGAAAGAAGGAACTGCAGGATTAATATGAGTCAACACCCTACTAGTCCTAACAGAAGGCATTACAACAAGCTTAATAAACGTGTAAAGGATCAGTTAAAGGCTGAAAAGAATCTTTGGCTTGATAGCTTGGCTGACAAAGCAGTGGAAACAGCACAAACAGCAAAGGGTTGTACCAGATAATTAATGTTTTATGTAGGAAGAAACAGACAGGTACACAGGGATTGAGGGATAAACATAGCAAGGTGGTTGAAGGTTTCAGACAAGTTCTAAATAACGTGATTATTTCTACTCCCATTGTTTGTAATGGGGATAGATGCATTATTGGCTTTAATGATGGCTGTATATCACATTCTAAAGTTGCATTTGCTATCTCTAAATTAAAACTGCATAAATCCCCAGGGGTAGATGAAATCACCACTGAAATGCTTAGACCTGGGAACACTTGTGTTGTTTGGAACACTTGTATTGCTGGGACACATGGCTGACTGAAATTTTGAATATTTTTATGATAAACATGTTATTCCTAAGGATTTACTAGAGCTATTATTGTCCCAATTATTAAAAAAAGTGATTGCAGTTTTCCTGATAATTATAGGGGAATTAGTCTACTTTCTGTTCTAGGTAAAGTTATTTGCATGATTATACTTAATAGAATTAAGAATTTGGTTCATGGACAACTGCATGATGCTTGAGAAATGTTTAGAATTTCAGAAACCTATGGTTACTAGCTTTATAGATTTCAAAAAGGATTTTGACTCTGTTGATCGACATCATTTGTGGCTGATTGTTAGATCATGTGGAAAACTGATAAATTAGTCAGTGTAATGTTGGTTGTTTTACCTCTGAGTGGCACTTTTTTGCACACCATGGGCTAAATGGCCAAGTCATAAGGACTCCGAAGGCTCAGAGAAGATTGGGGGAGGGGACTCACTGGAACAGCTGTTAGGAGACAGATAGTAACCTCTCATCAAGGCCATCCAGTGTGTTCTTTAACGTGCACAGGGTATGGCTCTCCCGCATAAGGGGCCAAGGCTTAACGTCCCATCTGACGGACGGCGGCCTTTCCAAGCCCATCAGTGTCCCCTACTGACCGTGGCTAGGGCAGGGAGTTTTGCAGAGATAAATCTCAATGCTGACCCAGCTGGGACTCCAACCTGGGAACTGCAGATTACAAGCCTGGCAGCTACTGACTGAGCCACCCCCATCGCAGTTAATGTAATGAAAACTCTCTATAATAACACTGAGTCATGTGTGAGAATTGGTACATCTTGCAGCAATTGGTTTAGCATTGCTAGTGGAGTTCGACAAGGGCTCATTTTTGTCTCCTTTTCCCTTTTGTTTAGTTATTATGTTATACAAGGTTCTTTGCAAGGGAAAGATTTTGGCATTAAATAGTTTATAATAGGGGTTCTCAACGTGGTGTAGGCGATAAAATTTTTTGGGGTATGCCGTGAGCGCTAGATCTAGTAACAAGCCCATTTCACTGATTACCCAGTAAAACGTTTATAATTTTATAAGATTTGTTAAATTGCTTGTCATTTTTTGTGTTTATCGATATATGTAATTCATGAATAAAAAATTTAATGTGAATATATATGTGTGTGTGTTTTATTTTATTCCCATTGTTATACTATAACTATAGTTTTATCTATCTATACAAGGGGTACACCAGTTACACACACATTTCCAGGGGGTACGGGAAGCATAAAAGATTGAGAACCACTGGTCTAGAGATTTCAAAATTTCTGATTTAAATTTATGCGGATGATTTGGCCTTGTTGGCTAATGATGTTGATGAGATGAATTCATTCATTAGAATTGTTGATGAGACTGGTAATAGAGAAGGTTTTCTGATAAACAGAGAAAAAACAAAAGTGATGAAAATTGGTCAGGCAGGTAGTCTTCAGTTACTTTGAAGGCTGCACTCTTGAACAAGTGTCTCAGTTTAATTATCTTGGGAGCTATGTAACAGATACTGGTGATGTGCGGTATGAGATAAATAGAAGAATAGGGATTGCCGCTGGGACTTTTAAGAATATATGGAGAGAGTAGAAAAATAAGTGTATACACCTAAAGACTAAATATAGGCCGTATAATAATTTGATTTTTTCTAAGGTTAGTTACGGTAGCGAAACATGGACTCTTTGTAAGCAGGATAACAAGAAACTTTATGCTTTTTATTCTAGATGCTTGCACAGTATTTTGGGCATTAGGTGGTTCAACTTTGTAAATGATGAGGTTATGCAAAGGAGTCATCAACCAGCATTTTATGTTGAGAGAGGGAAGGCATTGGTTTGGCCATGTTGCCTGTATGCATAGCTGCAGAATGGCAAATAGGATTATGAACCATGTTACAAAAGTATTCAGGAAAAGGGGGAGACCTAGGAAGAAATGGATAGACAATATCAAGCAGGACCTTGCTAAAGTTGGCATACAGTGGCAAAATACAGCAGTTGTAGTTCAGAACATACATGTCTGGAGAGGAAAATTATACATTCTGGTAGGACCTCTGTAGCCCATGGCTGCATGAGGCTTTTGTATTTATATATACACGGTCATATCAGAATAATATGACCACCCACAGAATCACAGTGTAACCTCCCAGGTGCATCACAGAGTGCACATGACAAGGTCGACCACACAGAGATAAAAGCGGCCCACCAGGACAGATGAGCCATAGTGCATAATGTGAGCAAAATGGGCAAAGGTATTGATTTGAGGAATGTTCAAAAAGGAATGATCATCGGCTACTATACCAAGGGTGGAAGCATCTCGGAAACAGCAGACTTCGTGGGCTGTTCGCAAAGTGCTGTAGTAAGGTGTACCAGGAATGGATTGCTGGCACACCAAGTACCTTCAGATGTCATAACTGTGGAGTCCCAAAGGCCATCGATCCCAGAGGCGAACATCACCTGCACCAACTGATAAAAGACAATCGATGCGCAACAGTGCAGCAATTGACCACTCAAATGAATGCTGAGGCACCCAGATACGTGTCACTGATAACAGTAGAGTGAACCCTGTTACGCACGAGTCTCCGGAGCTGACACTGTGTAAAGGCGCCCATGTTAAGCAATGTTCATCGACAATGACACCTGCAGTTCGCACAGGACTGGTGCTGGCAGTGTGCATATCTGGAGGATGTTTTCCTGGTATGACCTGGGACTGCTGGAACCACTGGATGGGTCCCTGAATGCCAGTCGCTACCTGTCCATCCTCGCTGACCACATGAATCCCTTCATGTTGGACATTTACCCTAATGGTGATGGTGTCTACCATCAGGACATTGCACCCTGCCATGTCACTAAGGTAGTGCGAGACTGGTTCCAGGAACACGACAGCAATGTCTCCGTTCTCCCTTGGCCAGCAAAATACCTCAATCCTATAGAGCACTTGTGAGACCATTTGGATCGACAGGTTCAGCGTGCTGACCCACAACCACACCATCTCCGGAACCTCCGTGCTCTGTCGGAGTCCGAATGGGCACATTAGCCTCTGGAAACCTTCTAGGGCTTCATTGCGTCCATGCCATGCCATCTTGCCACTGTCATCTGGGCCAAGGGTGGTTATTCCCATTATTAGGTAGGTGGTCATATTATTCTGATACAACTGTGTATAGGAGAGCTGAAATTGGATCCGACCATTACTTTGTTAAAAGTGATGCAACTTAAACATAAGAAGAGTTGTGTTATGGTAATAAATATTACCTATACACTGTAGCTCTGAAAAACCCAGTTATAACCAAACCTTACTATGATAAGTTGCTTAATCATTATGACAGTCATGATTTGCTTACTACTGAAGTTGAGGAAGAATGGGACCGTTTTTAACAAGCTTTTCTTGAAACTAACAGTGCTGTTTTTGATTTTAAAAAAAAAAGGGGGGGGGGTACAGAGGAGCAAAATTATTTGAGTAATAAGGTATTGGAGCTTATTTATTTCATAAAGAAAGAACTGCAGGAATATCCTTAATCACCACCCTACTAGTTCTAACAGAAAGCATTATGAAGAGCTTAATAAATGCACAAAGGATCAGTTAGCATATGATAAGAATCTTTGTATTGATAGCTTGACTTACAAAGCCAAGGAAGCTACTAGGCAGCATAACAGCACAGCAGAGAGCTGTACCAGATAGTTAATGCTTTGTGTGGGAAGAAATGGACAGGTATACAGGGATTGAAGGATAAACATCATAAGGTTACTGAAGATGAGGATTCTGTCATGATTACATGGGCTGAGCATTTCAGAGATGTTCTAAACAATGTGGTTAGTTATACTTCCATTGTTTATAACTATGATAGATGCATTACTTGCCTTAATGTTGGTTCAATATCACAGTCTAAAGTTATTTTGGCTATTTCTAAACAAAACTACAGGGGTTTATCAAAATAATAGAAACACCAAAAGCAACTGGAGTACATGCAATGTGCTGTATGCATATCACAGGGACATTTGTCACCCACAATGTGAAGTACATAAAAGAGATAAGTATGATGTCGGCTATCATGTAGTATTGCCATGGTTCAGGTGAAACAGTTGTTGTGGTATAATTGTCAACAATGTCAGATCTCGGCGATCTCAAAAAAAGCATGATCATTAGTGCATGTCTTGCAGGAGCTTCAGTAACCAGAACGGCGGAAATAGTAGGTATAACACGAACTGTATTGATGATTATGACTACTCTCAAAAAGGGCAGGGCATTGCATCCAAACATGCAAACTGTGGACACCATATGAAGTTGTCAAATATGGATAGGCAAACACTGGCATGGATTGTACAAAGGAAGCACAAGACCATGGCACTGCAAATAGCAGAGTTGAACACCAGTCGCAATGATCCTGTTTCCATCATAACAGTTTGTCAGGAACTTCATCATGCCAGTATTTATGGCTGTCCTGCAATCCACAAACTTCTGATTACCATCAATGCAACAAAATGTGTAAGTCGGTGCAAAGCACATAGAAACTGCGATGCTAAAGACTAGCAACATGTCATCTGGTCTGATGAATCATGCTACACAATGTTTCCCACCACTGGTAGAGTGTATGTCTGGCAAAAACCTGCAGAAGTGTACCACTCCAACTGTTTGATTTCTGACTGTGAAGCATGAAAGTGGATCCCTGATGTTATAGGGTGCCATATCATGGCATTCCTTAGGGTCATTAGTTAATCTGCAGGGTCATGTCGCATCCACAACATACAAATCCATTCTCGGGGACCACCTGCACTCAATGTTGCAGGCATTGTTCCCTAATGACCGTCCCTGGTTTCAAGTGGATACTGCAACTGTGCATTGTGCAAAATGTGTCAAATTGTGGTTTGCAGAGTGTGAGGATGAGGTACAGCAGCTACTCTGGCCACCTCAATCTCCAGACTTCAATATTATTGAAAGTTTGTGGGAATATCTGGAATGCAAGGTCAGATCACACTTTTCATCTCCAGCATCACTGGTACAGTTGGGCCATATTTTACAGGAAGAATGGGCCCACATTACATTACAGTATGTGCATGACTTGTATAAGTCTATTCCTTAGAATTGCATCTGAATGCCCGAGGTGGGCCTACAGCTTATTAATAAAATGTTCTCCACAAAGAGTACTGTTTCCATTATTTTGATAAACCCCTGTACATAAATCCTCAGTGGTAGATGAAATTACTACTAAAATGCTTAGAGCTGGGAATGTTTCTGTTATCATATGGCTGACAAAAATTTTGAATATCTTTTATGACAAAGGCATTGTTCCTAGGGATTTTACCAGTTATTATTATATTTATTTTTAAAAATGGTGATTGCAGTTCTCATAATAATTATAGGGGTATCAGCCTACTTTCTGTTCCAGAGAAAATTCTTTGCATGATTGTGCTTAATAGAATTAAGAATCTGGTTGACAGTCAATTGCATGATGAGCAATGTGGATTCAGAAGTGGTAGGGGATATGTGGATCATATATTTTCACTTAGACAGATTCTTGAGAAATGTTTAGAGTATCAGAAACCTTTTGTTGAGCTTTGTTGATTTCAGAAAGGCTTTTGGCTCTGTTTATCATCATAATTTGAGGTTGATTGTGAGATCGTAAGGCATACCAGACAAATTAGTTAATATAATGAAAGCTCTCTATAATAACATTGAGTCGTGTATGAGAGTTAAGGCTTGTAACAATTGGTTTAGCATTGCTTCTGATGTTCGACAAGGGTGCATTTTGTCTTCTTTTTAGTTTGGTTATGCAAAATTCACTGCAAGAGAAATATTTTGGTCTTAAATGGTCTAGAGATCTGAAAATATCTGATTTAGATTATGGTGATGATTTTTTGGCAAATGATGTTGATGAGATGAACTGTTTCATTACAGCTGTTAATAAGACTGGTAGCAGAGTAGGTTTGGTTATAAACAGAGAGAAAACTAAAACAATGAAAACTGGTCAGGCAGGTTGTAGTTCAGTTAGTCTGAATGGTTGCACTCTTGAGCAAGTGTCTCAATTGAACTATCTTGGGATCTGTTTAATAGATACTGGTGATATGCTGCATGAGAAAAACAGAAGAATAGGGATTGCTCCCGGGACTTTTAAGAATCTATGGAGTGCATGGAAAAATAGGCATATACACCTAAAGATATATTAAGGCTACACAATAGTTTGGTCCTTTCTAAAGTTATTTATGGTAGTGAAACATGGCCCTTTTGTAAACAAGATAACAGGAAATTGATGTTCTGATTCTAGATGCTTATGTACTATCTTGGGCATTAGGTGGTTCAACTTCGTAAGTAATGATGAGGTTAGGCAAAGGAGTCAGCAACCTCCTTTGATCAGTATATTGTGCAGAGAGAGAGACTCTGTTGGTTTGGCCATGTTGCTTGTATGCATAATTATAATAAAAAAATAATAATAAATACCCCCTCAAGCAGCTGCTTGCCACAGAGGTCTGACAGGAGCCTGTCAGTTTATATGCCACAGTAGAAGGTCTGAGAGGATGGTAGGACCTCAGCAGAAAAATGACACATACATCCATGCCTTACCTGGGGCTCGAACCCAGGTCCCTTAGATCAATAGCCAAGCGTGCTAACCACTCGGCCACGGGACGACTATATATTAGTAAATAGAGTTATGAATAGTGCACCTAAAGGCATCAGAAAGAGGGGGAGACCTAGGTTGCAGTGGACAGATAATGTCAAACAGGACCTTGTTAGAATCAATCTAAAGTGGCCAGATTCATCAGATATAGCTCAGGACCGATGTGTTTGGAGAACTAAATTGCACAATCTGGTTGGACCTCCATAGCCCATGGTTGCTTGAGGATGATGATGTTTTCACAGAAGAGCTTAAGACAACACCTGACACAAATTCAGTTATGCTATTATAATATAAACATAGATGATAATCACGGCATTTACCTGATGCTCTTTTGGCATTAATAAATCAATAAATATTTAGCAGAAAAATTCCTGTATGTCGGAGAAAATTTTTTCCACTAAATATTTATTGCTATTATAATGGTATGAAAACCAAACTAAAATGATGGCCATTTTCAGTTTATCAGTTTAAATTTCGGTTTTTGTTGTAAAGTTTACTAAGCTCAGTATATGCAATATCATTAATATTGCTGCTGAAACATAAAATTAGTTTTACAGTCACAGCAGCATAACCAGTTTGCATGCCAATGTAAATTTTTGGTACAAAGTATTTTATTTAATTTTAAATATATGTTAACAGACTTTTTTCTTTTCAGGCTTATAACTACTCTGTGATTTTACTCCATTATTTATGATTAACAATGCTGCAATGTTATGATAGCATTTGAATAAGTAAATTATCAATATTCTATTTCTTCTTATTAATTAATCCTATTGTTATTATAACAGACACCTATAGTCTGATTTATTTGCATATTCAAAACTTACATGCAAGAAAATATAATTTATTAAAATTGGCCACACCAAAAATTCTTTTTAACCCTTACTGTGTTGCAGCCCAATGAATCACTTTCATCTTTCCCATTCTAGTGGATGGAGAGCGATGCTTTGTTCCCATAATACAAGGTTGTGAAAAAAATATTTTCAAATAGAAATCTGAATATTTTTTCAACTGTTTCTAATTAAATATCAACAATAACATTTAAATCTATGATATAAATTTTTACCTGTTGATTCCACTGTAAAAAATTATGATAAAGTTTAAAAATAAATCTATTTGAGTGTTGAGTCACCTTCAGTCATCATAAACAGCATCAAGTAGCACCGATTCAGTTCATGCCTCTATTCTGCTGTACTGCACTTAGATTATTGATTGGTTGCATTTCCTGCTCTTTTCTACTATTTATAGCTCTACTATAGTTATAATGCTTTCTAAACTTTTAAGGTAAGGATACTGATTTTTTTACTACCAGGAACTGTGTCATCTGGGAACTATGCACATCGGCTTTCGATCAATATTTTAGCAGACTTTCGATATTAAAGACATTTTTTATTTACTTTAATGCTTCTAAAATTATTTTTTATTGCTTCTCAAATGGATACTGCGATTATAAACAAAAATTAATTAGAAACAATCGAAAGTGAAACTGCTAGCGATCTAAAATGGCTGCAATCAGAACAAGCATTTGGATTACTCAGAGTGCGATTTTTTTAAATGGTAGGACTTCATTTATCAATATTTTCAATTCTATTTAAAGCATATAAACAAATTAAGGTCAGAAAATTGCGAGTTTTAACCAAAATTTCTGCCGGAATTTTAGAATTAAACTTTTCCGTAGCAGTTATGCGGCTTCATAATAAAGCAACTCGTTCTCAAATTCAGTGCATTGATTAAACTTGAAATACTTTTAAACATTTTCTTTTTTTTTTTCAGAGTTCTTTATCACTTCTGATATATTTTTCATTTCTTATTTAAATTATCTAGTTTTTAAAGCAAAATTATTTTTTATGACACTGCTTTACTTAGGCTTAGAGTTTGTCAATCTTCAAAAGTATAAGAATATGCATAAATGACTAAATAATTTAGAAAAAACAAAATAAATGAAATATTTAAGTAATAATCGAAATATTATGAACTGTTTATATTAGAATAATAAAATAATATATAAAAACAGGAAAAATATATATATTTTTTTTAAATTTTACTAAAAGTGGGAAAAATACAGTAAAATTTTGCAATTGTTTTAAAAAAAATGCTTAAAAAATTTAACATTTTTTCTTCGAATTTTTGCCATTTTATTGAACACACAATTAAATCCTCTTTCTTTTGGTATATAACATGACATCTTTCTATTCATTAGTTACTTCAGGATGAGGTTCTAAAGTTGTTTATTTTGTTTTCTGAAACCACTTTAAAATAAATCCGGCCACCACAGTGAGTTCGGTTTCAGAAACCAGACACTGTAAGGGTTAATGGAGCTACCTAAACACAAAATCCTGATTCACAAAATCCATTAAATTCTAAAATAAATAAAAAAAAAACATTTGATTTCCAGTTATCAGTTGCAAAACTATATAATTTTATATTATTACAAATCAATAAATTGATCAATTCACCTAAGATAAAAAGCCTAAAAAATTATACACCTGTCGTAAAATTAACTTTGTCAACAGAACATTACTTTTCCAAAGCACAAAAATGAATCACTATATATTTATATTAGAAGATAAGATAGATTAGTAGAGATAGAAGAGAGATTAGAATAGCTAGATAAGATTAGATAGTGTCTGATGAATAAATTATTTTACCTTGTTTGTTTCTGCGAACTCTTTTAGCTTGCTGTAGTTCGGCTTTGCAGTCTAAAATCTTCTTTTGTGCCTCTGCAATGCCATTCTCTGTAGATATAAATATAGGCATTTAATAATTAGTACAAAAAAAAAGTTAAAATTCTAAACTTTCTATCACCTCAAAAATACTAGTTTTATAACAGATTTAAAACAGATGAATTAAATTTAAAAGTTAATCACTATCTGAGCTGTTTAGCTTTGTTTTATTTTGGATCAGTGAATACAGGATTGTAGATATGTTGGTCACTTCTTGCATAGTATTTTGGGTTGTTTTACCTCTGAGCAGCACTTTTTTGCACACTATGGGCTAAATGGCCAAGTCACTAAGACCCTGAACACTCAGAGAAGGTTGGGGGAAGGGGACCCACTGGAAAGCTGTTAAATATATTAGTTAGCTGTTAGGAGACAGATGGAAGCCTCCTATCAAGGCCATTTAACTTTTTCTTTAATGTGCACAGGACTTTCCCACAGACCAAGCCATGGCTAAATGTACCATCCAACAGATGGTAGCCTCTACAAGCCCATCAGTGGCCCCTAATGGAGATAAATCTTAACGCTCACCCAGCTGGAATTTGAACCTGGGAACTGCAGATTACAAGCCTGGTGCACTAGTGACTCAGTCATCCTCGCCTCTATACAATAGGCAAAATAAATCCTTTCCTGTTATATGGATCACTAGATTAATTTTTGTTTTGGTCAAAATATAATTAAGTGATCCATGTAACAGGAAAGGACTTACTTCACCTACTATAGAAGAAGTGACTACTGTATTCAATAATCCAAATTGTAACTTTGAATCACTAGAACGATACTACACAGCTTGGTTAGTGATTAACTTTTTATTACTATTTTTATGATATCAAATTATTGAGTTGGTGAAAAATTCACCATCAGTACTCAGGCATAGCTCTTTATGGAATACACAGCAAAGAATATTGTACATATGACATATTTAATGTGGGGGCCCTAAATAATAGCCTGTGTTTGAATTGTATCCAGGTAATATGTATTCTGATAGAAAAAGTGTCTGCCTTTCCAGTAAGGTTTCAACATTAAGACTAGTTTACTTAAAGTATTTTGAAATACAGTAGATGACACATTAAATGCCATGGACTAAATAGTAGCCTGAACTCACATTATAGCCAGCCACAAGCAACAAATTGTAAATTGTACCTCGGGTTACTATTCAAAAATTTACAGCATATAACAACTAAGGCATCCTTGGAACAAAAGACAAATTCAAGTATTTGTCTTTCGAAGAAAAAAACGCTTAGCATGCAAGAAAAAGCTTTTGCATCACATCTCTTTATTTTACTTTGTAATTAATGATTAAGCTATGAACATAATGGCCTTGCAATGGAAAAACCCTTTACAAATCTTCTATAGTAGGTGCAAAGTCCAATAAAACTACGAAGTTGATGAACATCTTGTGATGGAGGCCAGTCTCTTACATCTTCTATCTTACTAGGATCAGTCTTAATCCCTGATTTAGTGATGACATGACCAAGGTAATGAACTTCTTGCTGGAACAGTTTACACTTCGTTGGTCCCAATTTTAGCTTGGCTGCCCTAAGTTTTTCAAACACTTGACAACGATTTCTAAAATGTTTTTCAAAAGTCTTTCCGAAGAACGATGATGCCATCCAAGTAAACCAGGCAGACCTCCCAAGACAAACCTTTGAGAACTGACTCCATTAGTCGTTCAAACGTTGCAGGTGCATTGCAAAGTCTATATGACATCACTTTAAACTGCCAAAGTTCATTTCCTGTAGTGAAAGCTGTTTTCTGACGGTCTTCAGGATGTATACCAACTTGCCAATAGCAACTCTTCAAGTCCAATGTCAAGAACCATTCTTACCCAGATAGTGTCCAGTGTATCATCAACCCTGGGTAAAGGAAAGCAGTCTTTCTTTGTTATATCATTCAATCTGCAGTAATCTACACATAATTGGGTAGATCCATCCTTTTTCTTGACAAGAACCACTGGTGATGTCCAGGGACTCTGTGATGGTTCTATAATATCTTGAGCTGCCATGTCCCTTATGAGTTGTTCTATCTCCTCCCATTTTGCCAATGGAACCCTTCTTGCTGGTAGATGGACTGGAAGAGAATCACCAGTGTTGATCTTATGTTCTGTCAGGTTAGTACAGCCATAATCATTTGATGTAGCAGAAAAAAATGTCGGATAACTCTTTAAGTAGGTTCTTGGCCTTAGCAGCTTGGTCTTCAGTTAATATTCTTCTTGTTTCTCTCCATAAGTCAATAAGATGAGAGGGGATGTCTGTATGGTGTTGGTTTGTCAGTAATTTCTATTGTGTTTATATCTGTTACCCAAGTAACAGGTTCACATATTACTAATTCTTCACCCTTTTTCAATACTCTATTGGATTTGTTACAGTTCATTACTCTGATAGGAATCTTTTCTTTATCAACACTGACTAAAGTCCTTGCAACCAGGACAAGCCAAAGCTCCTTTACCAGGGGCATCAGTGACTACCAATCTGAAGGCCCCAGAAGTCTCCACCCGATGTCCACAGAGTATAATTTCCCTTTGTGCTGGGATTTCTGTGTCTTCCATCACTAATACTGTGGCAACATTTGATAAAGAATCAGATATTCGGCTAAGCAGAGGGATCTCTTCTGTCTTATAGATGAGTAGCCTGTCACTGGATCTAATGCTGAATCCATGTTTCTTTAGGAATTCAAGGCCTAATAAGTATTCATCATAAATGTCAGCGATGTAAACAGGATGGCATACCAGACAGCTACCAACTCTGATGTTGAGGTCTATCTTTCCATGGACTTTAGCACGATCTCCAGTGGCTGTTTGTAGGGTTATATTAGACTGTCTAAGCATTCCAGTTTGGGTGAGGTATTATCTTATTCATTTTGTCTGTTCTGAGTAAAGTTACATTTGCACCAATGTCTACTATCATACGGCAAGGCACTCCATTCATGGTTCCATCAGCTACCAATCCGTTATCTCCACCATGTAGTGCTGAAACATGGGCGACTTCCCCTGGGGCCAACCAATCAATAGCCAGCCTTTGGCCCTTCATCAAGTCAGAGAATCAAGTTCATCAAGTCATCATCATTAAGTCAGAGACAAAATTTCTGTATGTCATGTAATCATTGTTAAGCTTTATAAATTTTAAAGGCTATTACAAATCTGTCCGAGGTGTGGTGCAATGGTAGCACGCTCTGGCCTGAATCTGGAGAAATGCGGGTTCGATTTCCAGCGTGGCGGCGATGAATTTTTTATCTAGCTGTCCCATGGCCAAGTGGTTAGCGCACTTGGCTACTGATCTAAAGGACCTGGGTTTGAGCCCCGGGTAAGGCATGGCTGTTTGTGTCGTTTTTCTGCTGAGGGCCTGCCATCCTCACAGACCTTCTACTATGGCATATAAACTGACAGGCTCCTGTCAGACCTCTGTGGCAAGCAGCTGCTTGAGGGGGTATTTATTTATTTATTTTATTATTCCAAATCACTGATAAATGTTATTCTAAAAAATGCTACATTTGGCTTCTAAATTTAAAATGTACAAGTTGAGCATTCAAAATTGCAATAAGAGTGAAACGTTAATTTTCTTTTCTAAAAAAATTTCTTTAAGTACAAAAATAATTTTAAAAACATCTAAATCATATTATTTTTTTCAATAAGACTGAAATCCAAGAATACAAGGGAATCAGCAAGTATTTAAATATATTAATATTTATTTCACATTAAAAATCCCTAAATCATTCACTGTTTGGGGAAAACATATGGAAAATGAGAAAATCTAAGAGCCCTGTACTTTCTTAGCCACACACTTCAATTTATTAATCCCTGTAAGATGACTACTGGATTGATTGCCTGTTTGTGATTTTCCACACATAGCTATGCTTTGAAGCATACTGCTAAGAAATAAAATCTACTTTCACCACTGGTCAACACTTCCTTTTACAGAGGTAAAAAGGAAAATTCTACCTCGTAATACTCGGGAATTGTCCCATTTCTTTTTTTATTTTTTTACAACTATTGATGACAGAGGCAGGTCTAAGTTTTTTGTCCCCTGCCTGATTGAATACAAGGATATAAGGGTCCAAAAGGAAGTGAATGGTTGAATCCAGATTGTTGCTCACTGCCTTCACTTTTACACCAATGTGGGATAATTCCCGAGTAACAAACAGGTAGAATTTTCCTTTTTACCTCTGTAAAGTGCAAAGATGGTAAAGGAAGCACTGGCATGCCGCAAACCGGTTCAACCTTCATCATCTCCTGGTCATAAGCTCATAAGCTCGGTGGCCATCTAGTTAAACACAGAGGTAACCTTACTATTAGTTTTTTTTGTAATTCATTTTTATTTATTTTCAATCATTAATATAAAAATAATACTTGACGAAGTATGATTATTTATTTATTTTTTTACTTTATTTATTTATTTTTACTATTATTTTTTTTTTTACAACTATTGATTATTTTATATTTTTAACAATTTTTTTCATGCCTGAATAAAAATAAAATTTGCATATTAAAAATTTAAAAGCAAAAAAAAAAACACACTTTCTTTTAGGGCGAAAAAATGAAATGACATCAATTTGGAGCAGAAAAAAGAAAAAAAATTAAAATGAATACAAGAAATTATTGAAGACCAGAAAAATGCTATGCATAGATTTCTCGTTGTCAATAGAGATGAGCCATCTCCATCTTCATCATGCAACCCTATCATTGAAAAGCTATCTACAGAAGCAGACAAAGATAAATGTGAAACTAAAACGGTGTCCTATAATAAAGAAAATGTCAAAAATGAAAATACCACAGAAGATGATACCTTGCATAAATGATTATATAGCTCTTTGACCTACAGTGCTATCTGATGCAATGATTGATCATATACTTGTAAACAAATAAAAAACTATTGGAAAGATAGAAACTTTAAAATCGGTGTATAAAGATAGGATCAAATGTATACAGAGGTCTTTCGTATGATCATTGTTACCATATAAAAACAAATGGAATTAAAGAAGAGAGAAATTGGCTTATATTTTCAGAAACGATCAAGTGTGTATATTGCTACCCTTGCAAAAATTTTCCCCATATCGAAATCCAAATTAATTAGTGGTTTCCAAAACTGGAAAACTATTAATACAACTTTGTCCAACCATGAACTTTCAAAAGAACATATGTCATCTATGTGTATTTTATATAAAAGATCTTCAACTTTAAACAGAATCAATACTAATTTATTGCAGCAGAGAGAACATGAAGCGAGTTATTGGAAAGAAGTGCTGAGAAGAATAACATCAACTATAATATTAACGTCAATTAGGACTAGCATTTAGAGGTCATGACAAAGGTCAAAATTCAAATAGAAAAAGAAACTACTTGACATACTTGACATTTTAACAAAATTAGGTGTAGATATTAAACTTTGTCAAGGACAAACATAAGACAACGCTGGGAACATGTCGGGAAAGTACTCAGGATTATAGGCACGCATTAAATACTATAGTCAGAGTGCGGTCTACATCCCTTGTGCTAGTCACTCTTTAAATTTAGTTGGCAATTTTGCTGCAGAAAGCTGTAGCACTGCACTTCAATATTTTATGTTTGTACAAAAATTATTTGCTTTTTTTTTCTGCATTCACTCATTGCTGACAAATTTTTTGTAGAAAGCTGGAGAAGTGTAAAAATGCTTTAACAGTAAAAAAAATTATCTGATACTAGATGGTTGGCGATAGCAGATGCCATACTGGCATTAAAAATTGGTTATAACCATATAAAAGAGGCCTTATCCAACATCTGCGCTTCAAATTCGGGGAGGGAGGGAAATAACTGTAGTCGAAGCTACATCTTTGTTAAAGAAAATGAACAAATATGAAACGGCACTGATGACAGTAATTTGGAACACTATTTTACAGAGAGTGAATGCTACCAGCGAATCACTGCAATCAATTGAGTGTACACTATTTAAAGGATCTGGTTTATTAAAACCATCAGAAAATTTCATTAAACAATTCCACAATGAATTTTTTAATGCAGAAAAAGAAGCAACTGATATGACTTCTTTAACTTTTGAGGAACAGGATCAAATATGTAGGCCACAAAAAAGGAAAGCTTTTTTTATGAGAGTAATGAATAAAATCATTTGTTTTCATCGCGAGAAAAATTTTTTTAAAAATTCTTTTAATGTTATTTGTGGCAGTATAATAGCAGAACTTGCTCGTAGAAATAAAACATATAAGGATAATGTAGAAAAGTTTTAAATATTCTTTGATTTTAGGCTTTCCTAATCCAGAAAAAAAAAAAAGAATTATGTGGAAAATTAAAAGAGAACTATAAGAATGATATAGATATTACACATTTTGATGATGAATTGGAACAGTTTCTACTATTTTTAAAAGAAGATAAAGACAAATTCAATACTGCCACACAAGTATACCAGACTGCAAGAGAAATGTCATCAACTTTTCCAAATGTAGAAATTATTTAAAAAATTTTGACTATTCCTATTTCCAATTCATCAGGAGAAAAAAAGGTAAAAAAACTACCTAAGCACGATGCCAGAAGAAAGGTTAAACAGTAAGGCACTATTGTACATGGAACAAGAAGTATTAAATAACACCGATACTTCAAAAATAATTGATGAATTTGCTAGAGAAAAATCGAGGAAAAAATTTATATAACTTTTTACTCCAACTTTTTACTTCTGGTTTCTGTTCCAGATCAAGTTCTTTGCATTAGTGTTTAATAGAATTAAGAATTTGTTGATGGATAACTGCATGATGAGCAGTTATATTCAGAAGTGCCAGAAGATGGATATATCAGATTTTTTCACAGGCAGATTCTTGAGACATTATATACTATGTACCTAAAGACCTCAGAAAGAGGGGGAGACATAGGATGCAGTAGGCAAACAATGTCAAAAGGACTTTGTTAACATTGGCCTACAGTGGCCAAATGCAGCAGCTGTAGTTCAGGACACACACCAGAGACAAAGCATTATGAACAGCACATCTTTATGCAAATTGAAACAACTGCAGGTAAACAATGGCATGTATAAAGGTCATGAAATGGTATAAATTACCCCTGATACTGAGCTCTGTTAATCAGGGTTATTCTTGTTCTTCAGTTGGGAAAGGCAGTGGATTTAAGTGAGTTTGCCAAAGGCCAAACTGCAATGACCAGATGACTGGATCAGAGCAATTCCAAGACAGCAAGGTTTGTAGAATGCTCACGGTTAGCTGTGATTAGTACCTTCTAAAAGTGGTCTGAGGAGGGAAAAACCCCAAACCATGGGAAGGTGTGGGCCGACCACGACTAATCGATGCTAGAGGTGATCGAAGGTTATCCCATATATGGTACAAGCCAACAGGAGGGATACTGTGGTGCAACTTGCCTGTAATTTGAATGCTGGTGAGAGGAGTAATGTGTCACAATACACAGTACATCAAACCCTGCTGAAAATGGGGCTGCGTAGCCGCAGGCCACTCAGAGCGCTCATGCTAACCTCGGTTCACCATCAAAAGTGCCTACAATGGGCACATGAGCATCAAAACTGGACCTTGAATGATTAGAAAAAGGTCATTCTGGTCCAATGAATCTCATTTCATCTTGCACTGTGTGGATGGCTAAATACGTATGCATCGTTTACCTGGGGAAGTGTTGGCACCAGGATGCACCGTGGAATGAAAACAAAGCCAGTGGAGGAAGTGTAATGCTTTGGGTAATGTTCTGCTAGGAAACCCTGGGTTCAGTCATTCATGTGCAGTAAACTATGATGTCTACAACCTACCTAAAAATCATTGCAGCCCAGATACATCCTTTCATGGCAACAGTATTCCCCTCTAATAGTGCCTTCTTCAGCAGGATAATGTACCATGCCACACTGCCTGGATTCTTCAAGAATAGTTTGCGGAACACGGGGAAAACTTTCAGGTATTGCCCTGGCCTCCAAATTCCCCAGACCTCAATAGAGCATCTGTGGTTTGTGTTGGAACAGCATATCCAATCTGCACCAGCTCAACCATGTAACTTACGAGTTAAAGGATCTGCTGGTAATGTGTTGGTACCAGATCCACAAGATACCTTTAGAAATCTTGTAAGGTCCATGTCTCACTGGGTAAGAGGTGTTTCAGTGGCACATGGAGGACCAACAATATATTAGGCAGGTGGTCATAATGTTTTGGCTCTTTAGTGTATGTTTGGAAAACTAAATAGCACAATGTTGTACCTCTGTAACCCATTGTTACTTGAGCATTTTGTATGTATGCATTCACACATTATATATTTATTGAATACAGAATAATTTTGAAAAAATAAAAGAAAAAATTTGAAATATAAAAATGCATATTGATCAGTTTATATATAAAAATTATGAACTCAGAGAAAAAAAAGTAACCTCTGCTCAGAGTACATGAAAAAATTGCTGCAAATTTTTAAATACACAAAGCATTTTTTTTACTAGTCAGTATTTTTGCTGTGACCCTTTTGCACATGCAAGATTTTGCCCAAATTAATTCAGGGTTAGCCACATTTGGTTTCAGGAAATTGTATACATTTCATTCAGTGACATTTGGTTGCATGAATTCTGTCACAGAATTATTCAAGGAACTATAGCTTGAAGAAAGATTTAACTGCTACCTATCTGTGTATATAACTCTTCATAATTCTTCATTTCTGCTTGATTTACAGATTGAACATGTTGTGATTTGGCCATAGAAAATTCGCACTGTGCTAAGGTCATCAAAATTCTTTCACATCCCAATGCACTGGAAAACAATATATAGAATTAATAAAAATATCAGGGAACTGTTTCATATATCAATTTTATACAAAACTGAATAACAATAAATTTACATGATGATGTATCTTACAGAAAAAAACCAAGGGACACAAAAAAGATTTCTACTCACACCAAAACTGGACTTTCTACAACTGTCATTCAAATGAAAAGTGGACCCATATATCTGGATAATACATCTGGATAATGAACTCAGTCATCTTTGTGCCCTGATACAAGTAAATGGGTATACATAAAAGGAGCTCATCAACACCAGAATAAACTGCTACTAATGGCTTTAATCATGTGCAAATTACATATAATCCTGCATAGAAGCATCGAAAGTTGAACAATGTGCAATATGCTTATGTTTCAACTTGACCATTAGTATCTTGATGGTTTAGATTACGGACTAAGGAGACAATTATATTGTGAAATCTGGGATGTTTAAGGATGGAAATAAAGTCTAAGTATCAAGGGCTTTTTGAGCATGAAGGTTATTTAGTTGCATGACAATGACAGCCCCAGACTCATAACTACAACAATGTTGAATGTGATGGAAGTGCCTAGAACAGCCTCCCTACAATTTTGACCTTTTCCCATGTGATTTTCACATTTTCAGTCCTCTAAAAAAAGTGGAGAGTGGTGTTTAACCAGTAGTATGCCAGTGCATAATTGCAGTTCCCATATTTGAGTCCCAACTGTGCCTAAATCCACAGTTTTCTCCACTAGCTCACATTCCACCCTTGGTGAGAAAGTGGCACTGTTGGGCGTGGAAAGGCACTATCTATTGGATGGGATGTTTAGCTATGATCCCATGTGTGGGAGAGCCACACTCTACATATGTTAAAGGATACAAGCCTTTCCAAAAGGCAACCACATCTCCTAGCAACTATCCAGTGGGTAACTTCCTGAACCCTCTAAGCCATTGGGGTCCTGGTGACATAGCGATTTAATCTGTTGTGTGCAAAAAAAAGAGCCACTCACAGGTAAAAATCAACACAACCCTTTAAAAATTGCCAAAGAAAGAATGAAGTAAAGAGAAAAGGAGACAAAATGCACCCTTCTCCAATACCAGAAGTAATGCTAAACCAGTTGCTACAAGCCTTACCAACTCTCTCACACAACTCAATGTTATTATAGAGCTTTCATCATGTTAACTAACTTGTGTGGTATACCATATGATCTCACAATCAACCACAAATTATGACGATCAACAGAGTCGAAAGCCTTTTTGAAATCAACAAAGCTAGCAACCAAAGGTTTCTGAAACTCTAAACATTTCTCAAGAATCTGCCTCTGTGAAAATATCTGATCTACACATCCCCTACCATTTCAGAATCCACATTGCTCATCACACAATTGACTGTCAACCAGATTCTTAATTCTATTAAGTGCAATCATGCAAAGAACTTTCCCTGGAACAGAGAGTAGGCTGATACCCCTATAGTTATCACAAGAACTGCGATCACCTTTTTTGAAAATAGGGATAATAATAGCTCTGGTAAAATCATTAGGAACCATACCTTTTATCTTAAATGATATTCAAATTTTCAATCATCCATGTGGTAACCAAAACATTCCCAGCTTTAAGCATTTCCATAGTAACTTCATCTACACCTGGGAATTTATAACCAGGGATCATAGCAAACCATGCATCATAGCATTATTACCGTGTCTGCTGAGAAACAGTCTCTTTAAACATCCCACTAACCATTTTCTTAGCCTCTCCAATACCAAAAGAGCCTGGTTTTATATAATAAAATATATAGAGGAAATATATATAGATGGATGATAATGATGCTTATTATCTTCCCTCCCTAAAAAGAGAAATTTAAGATTATTCTTAAGTACTTCTTAGTTTAAGTTTAGAAAGATATAGGGTCAACATTAAAGCCAGTAATGCATCTATCATCATTACAAACAATGGTAGTAGAACTAACATCACTGAAATCCTCAGTCCACCTAGCCATGACAGAATCCTCATCTTCTATAACCTTACCTTGTTTATCCTTCAATCCCTGTATACCTGTCAGTTTTCTACCACACAAAACATTAACTATCTGGTACAACTCTCTGCTGTTGTGCTACCTAACTGCTTCCTCAGCTATGTCAGCCAATCTGTCAAGCCAAAGATTCTTATCAGCAGCTAACTGATCCTTTACACATTTATTAAGCTCTCTGTAATGCTTTCTATTAGGACTAGTAGGGTATTGATTAAGGACATTCCTGCAGTTCTTTCTTTCCAAAATAAGCTCAAGTACCTTATCACTCAAATACTTCTGCCTCCTCTGCTCCCTTTTTCCTAAAAGAGTACTGTTAGTTTAAAAAAAACCTTGTTTAAAACAGTCCCATTCTTCCTCAACTTCAGTAGCAAGCAAACCATGGCTGTCATAATGACTAAGTAACCTATCATTGTAAGCTCTATCTATAACTGGGTCTTTCAGAGCTTCAGAATTAAAGATAAATTTTTTTTAAACTTAAGAAGTGTGCTAAGGTTAAGTTACAAGACACTTTTAACCAGGTAATGGTCAGATTCAATTTCAGCTCCCCTACATGGCCTGCTATTCCTAACAGAACTAGCCCATTTGCTCTTAATATATAATCAATCATATTCTTATGCAACCTATATCTGGTGAAACCAATGTGTACTTATGTATGTCATGGTGTTTATATTAAGTGTTAGTTATTCTAAAACCATTAACCAGTAACTGGTATGGTACATTTTCTGGAACGGCGTTGGTAAGGTGGGGTCAGGGAGCCTTAGTGGCTCAAAATACATGACGTCATGGCATCTCACTGATTTCTGATAGGTTACTATTGATTTTCAGATATTTAACAAATTATTTTAATTATTGATTATTTGAACTATCAAGAAAAATAATAGCGCTGGGGTCTGGTAGACCCCGCATACCAGTTACGGGTTAAGTTTACTTACCTGTAGGAGATGTTGCCCATTGCAGCAACCAATACCAAAAGGGCTTATCACCCAAGGGTCATAGTCAGTACCAATTTTGGCATTGAAGTCACCTAGAACAAGGGTAATATCTCCTTTCTTGACAGAATTCAAAATATCCTGAAGCTGTCTGTAAAACCTATCCGTCTCATCCTCATTGGCATCCTCAGTGGGGGCATAACAGTAGATAACATCAAGTCTTTAACACTTGTCTGAAATTTTGCTGTAAGAAACCTTTCATTAATGCACTCATATCCTAAAAGAGCATCACTGGCGTGTCTGCTGAGAAGCAGAGCTATGCCTTGGTAATGCTTATTATCTTCCCTCACTGAAAAGAGAAATTTAAGATTGGGCCCTGCCTTCTCGTCATGCAGGGTCTACCTTTCAAAAGAGATACTCTCTAGTGGAAGTGAATGGAATGGGAGGGCTGCCAGATTAGTGTGGCCTACTGAACTGGACAACTGTGGCTATTTTTCGTTTTTTTTTTTTTTTCCTACCTGCTGAGAAGTGATCAACCACACAGGGTTCTGATGTTGACCATATAAAACTTACTGGAATGGATTAAGGCTCTGAGCTTGATTATGGATCGTGAATTTGCTGTACTGGTGGGCTCTGTGGGGAGAGAATCTACCACTTTGTTTTTTGTTTGTTTGTGGGTTGACAACCCCAAGTGAAAAGATTCATAGGATAAGTTTAACAGCTGGTGGATAATCCTAGGGAGAGGTATCACACGCACCTGAACTCTTTGCTTCTACTGACATCATCAAATAATATACAGGAGAAAGTCTTCCAATGTAGATGGTTTCAGCCTTTAGTAGTGGTGGGGGAACGGGTCTTTGCCCCATGCCTGCAATTAAGAGGCTGTTTGATATTGTCGCCATTCCCTCTCTCAATAAACATAGTTTCTTTAAACATCCCACTAACCATTTTCTCTCCATAGGTAGTTGGAATGTGAGGACTCTGCACAGAACTCATTTTCTTGATATCCTCACACAAGAATTCCACCATTATAATTTGGATATTCTCAGCTTGCAAGAGACCACATGGACAGATAAAGTTCAGATTCTTAAGAATAATCTTAAATTTCTCTTTTCAGGGAGGGAAGATAATAAGCATCACCAGGGCATGGGTGTGCTTTTCAGCAGACACGGTAGTGATGTGCTTCTAGGATAAATAAAAAAAAATTAAATAAATTACCCCTCAAGCAGCTACTTGCCACCGAGGTCTGACAGGAGCGTGTCAGTTTATATGCCATAGTAGAAGGTCCAAGAGAATGGCAGGACCTCAGCAGAAAAAAGACACAAACAACCATGCCTTACCCGGGGCTCGAACCCAGGTCCCTTAGATCAGTAGCCAAGTGCGCTAACCACTCGGCCATGGGACGGCGCTTCTAGGATATGAGTGCATTAATGAAAGGTTTCTTACAACATCTCAAACAAGCATTAAAGACTTGAATGTTATCTGCTGCTATGCCCCCACTGAGGATGAGGATGAGAAGGATAGGTTTTATGAACAACTTCAGGATATTTTGCATTCTGTCAAAAAGGAGATATTACCCTTGTTCTAAGTGACTTCAATGCCAAAGATGGACTGACTCTGACCTTTGGGGAGGGGTGATAAGCCCTTTTGGTATTGGAGCTGTAATTGTAATGAGCAACATCTCCTATAGGTAAGTAAACTTAATGGTTTGAAAATTACTAACACTTATTACAAACACTGCAACAGACATAAGTACACATGGGTTTCACCAGATGGGCTGCATAAGAATATGATTGATTATATATTAATTAACAACAAATGGGCTAGTTCTGTTAGGAATACTAGGTCATATAGGGGAGCTGAAATTAGATCTGACCATTACCTTCTTAAAAGTGTCTTGCAACTTAAACTTTAAGAATCTGGTTGACAGGCAAGATAAGAAGTGTTGTATTAAGGATAAAAAATTTACCTTTAATTCTGAAGCTATGAAAGACCCATTAATAACTAAATTTACAATGATAGGTTACTTAGTCATTATGACAGACATTGTTTACTTACTACTGAAGTTGAGGAAGAATGGAACCGTTTTAAACAAGTTTTTTTTTTAAACTAACAGTACTCTTTTAGGAAAAATCCCCAGGGGTAGATGAAACTACTATGGAAATGCTTAGAGCTGGAAATGTTTCAGTTACCACAAGGATGATAGAAATTTTAATATCTTTTATGATAAAGGCATTGTTCTTAAGGATTTTACCAAAGTTATTATTATCCCTATTTTTTAAAATGGTGATCGCAGTTCTTGTGACTACTATAGGGATATCAGCCTACTCTTTCTTCCAGGGAAAGTTCTTTCCATGATTGTGCTTAATAGAATTAAGAATCTGGTTGACAGGCAATTGCGTGATGAGCAATGCGGATTCAGAAGTGGTAGGGGATGTGTAGATCAGATATTTTCATTTAGGCAGATTCTTGAAAAATGTTTAGAATTCAAGAAACCTTTGGTTGCTAGCTTTGTTGATTTCAAAAAGGCTTTCGACTCTGTTGATCATAATTTGTGGTTTACTGTGAGATCAATGGCATATCAGACAAGTTGGTTAACATAATGAAAGCTCTCTATAATAACACTGAGTCATGTGTGAGAGTTGGTAAGGCTTGTTTGTAGCAATTGGTTTAGCATTGCTTCTGGTGTTCGATAAGGATGCATTTTGCCTCCTTTTCTCTTTAGTTTGGTTATTGATTATGTTATGCAAAATTCACTGCAAGGGAAAGATTTTGGCCTTCAATGGTTTGGAGATACGAAAATTTCTGATATAGATTACACTGATGATTTAGCTCTTTTGGCAAATGATGTTGATGAGATGAACTCTTTCATTCGAGCTGTTGATGAGACTGGTAGTAGAGAAGGTTGGTTATAAACAGAGAGAAAACTAAAGTGATGAAAATTGTTCAGGCAGGCTGTGATTCAGTTAATCTGAATGGTTGCAGTCTTGAGCAGGTGTCACAGTTTAATTACCTTGGGAGCTATGTAACAGATACTGGTGATGTGCGGCATGAGATTAACAGACGAATAGGGATTGCTGCCGGGACTTTTAAGAATCTATGGAGAATATGGAGAAATAGGCGTATACACTAAAGACTAAAATTAGACTGTATAATAGTTTGGTTCTTTCTAAGGTTAGTTATGGTAGTGAAACTTGGATGCTGTGTAAACAAGATAAGAGGAAACTAGATGCTTTTGATTCCAGATGCTTACGCAGTATCTTGGGCATTAGGTGGTTCAACTTTGTAAGAAATAACAAGGTTAGGCCAAGGAGTTCGCAACCTCCTTTAAAGCAGTATATTGTGCACAGAGAGTCTCCATTGGTTTGGCCATTTTACCCATATGGATAATCATAGATTAGCAAATAGGGTTATGAACAGTGTGCCTAAAGGCCTCAGAAAGAGGGGGAGACCTAGGATGTGGTGGGCAGACAATGTCAAAGAGGACCTTGTTAGAATTTGTGTGCAGTGGCCAGATGCAGCAAATATATCTCAGGACAGATATGTTTGGAGAACTAAATTGCAGGGTCTGGTTGGACATCCGTTGCTATGGCTGGAGTAGGTGGTGGAGGAGGATGACAACAACAACCTTTATCTGTCCATCTGTTCTCTTGCAAGCGAGGATATCAAAATTATAATGGTGGAACACCTGTGTGAGGACATCAAGAGAATAAACTCTTACCTTGTTATAATTGGTGTGCAGTGGCCAGATGCAGCAGATATAACTCAGGACATATATGCTTGGAGAACTAAATTGCACAGTCTGGTTGGACCTCTGTAGCCCATGGCTGCTTGATGATGATGTAAAGGTACATCATTCCCATTTCTTTCAATCCTAAGTACATTTTCTTCCCCCTTTTCATACTGAAAGTACATTTGCCATCCCACATGTGGCATTGCAATAGCATTAATCAAACATGTCAGTCCTCATGGACATCAGCAATGTGATGTCAATGAATTCTTGGTGTGCGAGAGGACTGTTGGAAATATGCACAATGTATAGGGGTTGATGCTGCTGATTGCAACACAACTGGTCAGTGAGCATCTTGTCTGTCATTTTGCAGACATCTGCAAAAGTTGGGCACACCAACTTTCACAACTATTCTCATAGTGAAGGCTTATGGGATTTTGTTTTCTGAAGTGGTACAAGACAGTTGAACAAGATGGTGATGATAAGAGAAAAACAGGATTATATATCAAAGTATACAAATAAATATGCTGTAGAATATAGATCTGATAAAAAAAAATTGTGGGGCATTACTTTCTGAGTGACCTTTGTATATAATAGATATCTTAAAACACAGGAAAAAAGAGAGAGAGAGAGAGCTTTGAAAAAAAACTAAAAACCACATCAAAACACCTCATGATAATACACTCTGGTATTTAAGGCTAATGCCATATCTCAAAAAGCATATGTGCAATACATTGACTGACTAGACAATTAACCCTTCAAGTGTCCACATTGTATATGTTTGCAGAATCCGAAATGAGAGGTCAAGAATGTATATATACGTTTTTAGTACAACAAAATAGACTTCCTTGCTACAAAAATCAGCCATCATGTGGGATGGAAAATTCCATGAATGTCAGAAGTTCAAATCACTTTGTATAACACTGGCCATGTTTAAAATACACAATACTGAAAAGAATCATTAAAAGAAATAAATATATTTCAGGTTGAATATTATATTTGGGAGAAAATTTGGTTTCAATTAATATATAATTTAGATATTTTTATTCATAAAGTTTTGCAAAATGATGCCTTAATTGTATAGTGTGATTTGTGTTTTCACCATATCATATTGAAAAAGGCTATTAAAATCAATATGCTTGTAAATTTGTTTATATTATTTATTTTCATAAAATTCGTAAATTCTGTTTAATCTGGCATATAGCATGATCAATTTCCATTGATTGGTTATTTTTTTTAATTCTATAGTTGAGCACAATTGGCTAAAAGCCTAGAATTTTCTCAATGTACAATACCAAGAAAAAAAAATTATAAAACGAGAGAAATATTTACTTGAAACCAAAAAATATTTTTTTTTCGTTATTCAGAAGTAAATAGCCATTCTGTTCATGTGCATTATAATCACTCCTGTCTATTAGTGTTTTAAATAAATTTTTATTTATGTTGCCAGATGCATTTTTTTACTACATGATTCTAAAAAAGTCATATTAAAATAAAACTTGTACTTTTTGTTAAATATGATATTTTCAGAAAATCCATAATTAAATGCTGATTAATTTGCATATAACATGCCATAATTCCTTTCATGAGTTATTTGGCAAAAATGTTCTAATTTTTTTTTTGGCTGAGCATAGGGAGAAAATAACTTGGCATCTGGATGGAAACCAGTTTTTCAGGCTGGACACTGGAAGGGTTAAGGCTTAATTTTGGAAAACCTGATGAATAAAAAATTATATATTAATGGAAATATCTTTCTTTTTTATTTACTTGAAACAAACTATTCAGTATGATATATTTTAAAACATGGGCCAGTGTTACAAAAGGTGACTCGGTCTACTCAAATTTACTAGACTTTCTGTCCTATTTATAAAGGAGGAACACTTTCTACGGTTTATTTTTTACTGAATATTATGCATTTTTTAATTTGGGTGTTGCAGTTTGAAGACAGCAAAGTGCCAAAAAGTTGGTGCACCAAGGCTAAAGAAAATCACTATCCTCTGCATGGCACAGCCAATTTTTTGTGTGTGTTTGTGTATGGGGGGGGGGGGGTAGTAAAACACTCTTAACCCCTTAGCAGTTTCTTTTTTCTGCCATATTGTGTCCAAAAATTTTAGCACATTTTTGATAAACAATTTTGTATTCAAATCGATCATATAAATTCAAATCAGCAGTCAATAATGCATTTGGCAAATAAGTCATAAGTAAAAAATGCATTTGGCAACAATAATAAAAATTTATTTAAAAAAACTCTAATAGGCAGATGTGATTATAATGCATATAAATAGAAAGGCTATTTATTTCTGAATAACAAAAAAAAATTATTTTCTTGATTAAAGTAAACATTTCTTCTATTTTGTAATTTTTTTCTCCATACCATATTTTGAGAAAAGTCTAGATGCAGAGTTCAATAAACAAGTCAACTTTAGAATATTTTTAAATAACTAATCAACAGAAATAGGTCATGTTATATACCAAATTAAAGAGAATTTAATTCTGAATTTTACTGAAGTAAAAAATATGAAGATTGCAGTAACATATTAATTTTAGAAATACTTTTTACAATGGTATACAAAAAAAAAATAGGTACATATTTCATAATTACTTCCAAAATCTTCTGCTTTAAAAAATTGTTAATTTTTAGGAGATTTTAGAAAATTTAAGGCAAAATATGTTGATAATAGTTCAAATCAAACTTGTGAGCTTAAATCAAGTGATTGCTTCAATACAGAGTAAAGTTAAACAAATCAGAAATACCATATAGTGCTTCTAAATTATGACAATCAGATTGCTTTCTTTCTTTATTTATTTATAAATATGCATCAAATGAAAAAAAAATATATTTTTTTCAAGCTTGCATTATGTATGTTTAAACGATATATGTAAGAAAATATTCAAACAGAGTTTTTTTTTTTTGAAAAATCTAAGTTTCATGTGTTGTACAAAAAATTCTATAGATGTCCTTGACCTGGGAAGGGTTAAGAAATAGCCTGAAACGAATTAAAAAAATATCTATGACAAGTTGAAACACAACAAGTTGAAACATTTCATATCTATCAACAAGTTGAAACATAAAAAAATATCTATGACAAGTTGAAAACAATGGTAAAGACCTATCATAACTCCAAAAGATAGCAATTTATTGGGTTGATGCAAAAGTAATGGGAAAAAAAGTGAACCACGTGTTTGTCTTCGTCAAGAAATGTGCAGTGATCTTGTAAACAACGTAAAAGACCATACATGTGTAGCTCTGACATCTAATGATATTCTGTACCTACATTTAGCCTGTGCAAGTGGCAACAGGCATTTCCCAATGGCGACATAAGATGGATATATTCATTCCATCATCCCATACAAATTCAGAAATGGTGTTGCTGTCCAAGAGTGTTGTGCAAACTCATGGTGACAAAGTCATCTCTAAAAGCACCTGTTACCAGTGGTATGACAAGTTTCAGTCAGATGACCTTCAGCTCAGAAATGAACCTCCAAAAGGTTTTTTGCAAAGTGAACTGAACTACATAGCAGTATTAAAAAAGGGGGCAAAAAAACTGATAATAGCAGAAATAACATCTATAGTTAACACCAACTGCTTATAAAAAGGTAAATGCTCAGGTGCCTACTTTAATAAAGCTGCTCCTCTATGTGAAATGCAAAGGTAAGGTTAACTATAGTGATGGTGAAAGGGAAATATCACTAATGGCTAATGACCAAACTCACTGGATACATACAGTGCCTGCTAAAAAAACTGGACGGTTAACTTAAGGACTGGTAGCATTCAACATAACATCAACAGCAATTTTCCATCAAGTTGTATCATCTAATGCAATTGTACCAGCCTCGAGATTAATGGTAAATACATTTACGACTTATCCCTGCTCTAATTTACCTTTACTTGTAAAAGGATTGTTGTAGAGTTAAATGAGTACACTAGTGTGTTTAATAGCATTATGTGTTCAGAATAAGTAAGCCAATAGGGCAACTTTTCTGTCAAGCTTTTATAATGTTAAGCACTCCTCTTAACTTGGAAATTATTTAATATCTGATTTTTTAGACATACAACAGCATTATTGTGCAAATTATTAAAAGATCATAAATGTTTATTACTTTCTGATGCATCAAATTAAGGAATAAATTGAAAAGTCTAGCTTTATTTAGGATCACTAAAAATGTCCATTTTAATACATAGATAAAATTTTCAAAATTTTATATTTTTAAAGAATTTTAATTTCTTTTGTCATACTAATTGGCCTGCTTCTTATTTTCACAGCCATATATGCCAAATTCGCGAACCACATTTTTGAGGTCATGGCAGTATTTAACTAACCACATTGTTTAGGACATCACTGTAATGCTCATTCCACTCTACATATTAGGGTTATTATTATATATATAATTAGTTTTAATATTTCTAGGAAGTCCTTCCTTATGTTTGTGGAAAATCCCATTTTGTTGAAAAAAGAAGAGAATGTATTTAAAAGATTACTCACCATTCTTCTTCTGACTCATCCTTTGAATTGCACCATTTAATAAACATCTTTAACAACACATTCAAACGTCTATCATCACCCATACCATCACCATCCATAAGAAGCTTGCGTCGAATAATTTCATCTAAAATTTAATAAAGGATATATAAGAAATACATAAATGTTAATTAAAAAGGTAAAAATTACTTTGTGTCAAATACAAACCAAAGACAAAAATCTCATGAAGAAAAAAAGATACTCAATAGTTTAAATTAAGGTGATATAAACCTTATTCTCTTTTACACAAATTGTACTTCATGATTGGTGATGTAAGGTGTTTCAGTATCTTCTAAATACCAAACTCAGAAACAGGTAATATGATTAATGACTAGACCCAGAAGTTCCACAATAATGCACTACATCTATTGGGATAATGCCATGTTTTACCATTATCCACCGTTGTGGCTGAACAGTACTATAGAGGGGGGGGGATCAGTCGGTAGCGTGCCAGGCTCGTAATCTGTAGTTCCCAGGTTTGAGTCCCAGCTGGGTCAGCATTGAGATTTATCTCCGCAAAATTCCCCGCCCTGCCCACGATCAGTAGGGGACACTGATGGGCTTGGAAAGGCCGCCGTCCGTCGGATGGGACGTTAAGCCATGGCCCCATGTGCGGGAGAGACATACCCTGTGCACGTTAAAGAACATGCTGAATGGCCTTAACGGGAGGCTATCATCTGTCTCCCAACAGCCGTTCCAGTGGGTCCCCTCCCCCAACCTTCTCTGAGCCTCCGGGGTCCATGTGACCTGGCCATTTAGCCCATGGTGTGCAAAAAAGTGCCGCTCAGAAGTAACCCAACCCAACAGTACTATAGAAGTCCAAAGTCCAGCCTTTGGCAAAACCTAACTATAATCTTCATCCTGGGTCACCACAAAAAAGAATATTGAGAATCCAAGATGACTCAATGCCCATGACGGGAACCTCACAAACAATAATAGTTTATTCATTCAAACGAGACTACTTATCAGTAGACCAAAGAATGTTGCAAGAACAAATATTTAACCCTTCCTTTGTGTGAAAAACTGGTTTACTTCCAGAGGCTATGATATTTTTTAACTGTGATCACCCAAAAAAGTTAACTTTATAATTCTTTTGCCAAATAAATAATAAAAGGAATTATGGCATGTAACATTTAAAATTAATCAGCATTTAATTCTGGATTTTCTGAAAATAAAATATATTACAAAACACTGATTAGTTTTATTTCAATTGTTTTTTTAGAGGTATATAGTAAAAAATGTATTTGGCAATACAAATAAAACTTTATTTTAAAAAAATCTAATAGACAGAAATTATTATAATGCACATGAACAGAAAGGCTATTTCTGAACAACAAAAATATCTACTTGAAAAAAAAAATTGCTCCATTTTGTAATTTTTTTTTTGTTGATACTATCATCATCATCCTCAAGCAGCCGTGGGCTACAGAGGTCCAACCAGATAGTGCAATTTGGTTCTCCAAGCAAATCTCTCCTGAGCTACATCTGCTGCATCTGGCCACTGCACACCATTTCTAATAAGGTCCTGTTTGACATTGTCTGTCAACCACATCCTAGGTCTCCCCCTCTTCCTGAGGCCTTTAGGCACAGTGTTCATGACCCTATTCGCCAATCTATAATTATCCATACGGGCAACATGGCCAAACCAATGGAGTCTCTCTCTTCACAATATGCTGCTTAAAGGAGGTTGCACATTCCTTTGCCTAACCTCATCATTAGTTACAAAGTTGAACCACCTAATGCCCAAGATACTGCATAAGCACCTAGAATCAAAAGCATCAAGTTTCCTGTTATCTTGTTTACAAAGTGTCCAAGTTTCACTACCATAACTAACCCTAGAAAGAACCAAACTATTATACAGTCTAATTTTAGTCTTTAGGTGTATAAGCCTTTTTCTCCACACTCTCCATAGATTCTTAAAAGTCCTGGCAGCAATCCCAATTCGTCTGTTAATCTCATGCCGCACATCACCAGTACCTGTTACATAGCTCCCAAGATAATTAAACTGTGATATCTGCTCAAGATTGCAACCATTCAGAATAATTTAGTTACGTTAGTTTAGTATAGAGAGCTTTCATTAGGTTAACTAACTGTGTTCACAAAGCCTGCGTGACCAATTTTCATCACTTTAGTTTTCTCTCTGTTTATAAACTCTGTTACAAACTCTGTTACAAACCTACTCTACTACCAGTTTCATCAACAGCTCTAATGAAAAAGTTCATCTCATCAACATTATTTGCCAAAAGGGTTAAATAATCAGCATAGTCTAAATCAGAAATTTTTGTGTCTTCAGCCCATTTAAGGCCAAAATCTTTTCCTTGAAGTGAATTTCACATAACATAATCAATAACCAAACTAAAGAGAAAAGGAGGCAAAATGCACCAGTGTCAAACATCAGAAGTAATGCTAAACTAATTGCTACAAGCCTTACCAACTCTCACACATGACTCAGTGTTATTATAGAGTTTTCATTAGGTTAACTAACTTGTCTGGTATACCATATGATCTCACAATCAACCACAAATTATGACGATCAACAGAGTCAAAAGCCTTTTTGAAATCAACAAAGCTAGCAACCAAAGGTTTCTGAAACTCTAAACATTTTTCAAGAATCTGCCTAAGTGAAAATATCTGATCCACACATCCCCTACCACTTCTGAATCCACATTGCTCATCACGCAATTGCCTGTCAACCAGATTCTTAATTCTATTAAGCACAATCATACAAAGAACTTTCCCTGGAACTGAGAGTAGGCTGATACCTCTATAGTTATCACAAGAACTGCGATCACCTTTTTTGAAAATAGGGATAATAATAGCTCTGGTAAAATCCTTAAGAACCATGCCTTTATCATAAAAGATATTCAAAATTTCAGTTATCCAAGTGGTAACCAAAACATTCCCAGCTCTAGGCATTTCCATAGTAATTTCATCTACTCCTTGGGATGTATGAAGTTTAAGTTTAGAAATAGCCAGAATAACTTCAGATTGTTAAACAGGGCCAACATTAAAGCCACTAATGCATCTATCATCATTGCAAACAATGGGAGTAGAACTAACCACATTCATTAGAACATTGCTGAACTGCTCAGCCCACCTAGCCATGGCAGAATCCTCATCTTCTATAACCTTACCTTGTTTATCTTCAATCCCTGTATACCTGTCCATTTTCTACACACAAAACATTAACTATCTGGTACAGCTCTCTGCTGTTGTGCTGTCTAACTGCTTCCTAGGCTTTGTCAGCCAAACCATCAAGCCAAAGATTCTTATCAGCAGCTAACTGATCCTTTACATGTTTATTAAGTTCTCTGTAATGCTTTCTATTAGGACTAGTAGGGTATTGATTAAGGACATTTCTGCAGTTCTTTCTTTCTGAAATAAGCTCAAGTGCCTTATCACTCAGATAATTCTGCCTCCTCTGCTCCTTTTTTCCCTAAAAGAGTACTGTTAGTTTCCAAAAAAGCCTGTTTAAAACGGCCCCATTCTTCCTCAACTTCAGTAGTGTAGTAAGTAAACCATGACTGTCATAATGACTAAGTAACCTATCATGGTAAGCTTTAGCTATAACTGGGTCTTTCAAAGCTTCAGAATTAAAGGTAAATTTTTTAACCCTAGCACAACACTTCTTAAGTTTAAGTTACAAGACACTTTTAACAAGGTTATGATCAGATCCAATTTCAGCTCCCCTATATGACGTGGTATTCCTAACAGAACTAGCCCATTTGCTGTTAATTAATATATAATCAATCATATTCTTATGCAGCCCATCAGGTGAAACCCATATGTACTTATGTATGTCACGGTGTTTGTAATAAGTGTTAGTAATTCTGAAACCATTGAGTTTACTTACCTGTACGAGACGTTGCCCGTTACAATTGCAGCTACCAATATCAAAAGTGCCTATGACCCCTTCCCAAAGGTCAGAGTCAGTACGAACTTTGGTACTGAAGTCACCTAGAACAAGGGTAATATTTCCTATCTTGACAGAATTCAAAATATCCTTCAGTTCACCGTAAAATCTATTCTTCTCATCCCCAGTGGTAGCATAACAGAAGATAACATTCAAGTCTTTAATGCTTGTTGGAAAATTTGCTGTAACCTTTCATTAATGCACTCATATTCTAGAAGAGCATCACTAGCGTGTCTGGTGAGAAGCAGACCCACGACTTGATGTTTATTGTCTTCCCTCCCTGAAAAGAGAAATTTAAGATTATTTTTAAGAATCTGACCTTTATTTGTCCATCTGGTCACTTGCAAGCCGAGAATATCTAAATTATAATGGTGGAATTCTTGTGTGAGGACATCAAGAGGAAAAGCTCTGTGCAGAGTTCTAACATTCCATTTACCTATGGAGAGAAAATGGTTAGTGGAATGTTTAAAGAAACTATATTTATTGAGAGAGCGAATGGCAACAATATCAAACAGCCCCCTAATCACAGACATGGTGCAAAGACCCGTTCCCCCACCACTAAAGGCTGTAGCCATCTACATTGGAAGACTTCCTCCAATGTATTATTTGATGATGTCAGTAGAAGCAAAGAGTTCAGGTGCCTACAATGACCTCTGCTCAGGATTATCCACCAGCTGATAAACATATTCTGTGAATCTATTCACTTGGGGCTATCAACCCACATACAAACAGAAAACACAACTGAAGATTCTCCCTCCACAGAAGCCCACCAATGCAGCAAATTCAGGATCCATAATCAAGCTGAGAGCCATAATTCTGTTCAGGTTGGTATATATGATCAGCACCAAGGACCCTGTGTGGTTGACCACTCCTCAGCAGGGTAGAAAAAAAAGAAAAGTAACCATAGTTGTCCAGATTAGTAGGCCATACTAATCTGGCAGCCCTCCCCTTCCATTCACTTCCACAAGAGAGTATCTCTTAATTAATAGATTCTGAAAAAAAATTCATCACCAACACATTATTTAGTTCAGGTGCTTTTAAGTGTGGAACAAAGGATCACTGTTTAGCAATAAGCACTATTTAAAATAGTTGCTTTTGGTTAAACTATTTTTGGTGTTTCTTATATTCAGAACTGAAGTTCATTGTTTAGCAATATGCATTGCTATTAAAATATTTTTCAATATAATAAAATACCTATCTAAAAATTAAATTTAGGTTCAGTGTATTTTTAACCCTTAACGTGTCAAAGCAGAGTCCACTGTTTATTTTTTAAATTAGGCTTAAGTAGCCCTCATTTCAGTTTGAATTTCTGCTGTTTTATTATTCCAAATGAAATTCTGCTTCCTTTGATATGTAACATGACATATATATATATCTGTTAGTCACTATAAGATAAAATTCTAAAGTTCAGTTGTTTTTCTGCTGAAAAATGTTAAAAATTTATTATGGCCACAATTGCATGCATTTTGAGAAACCTGATACTTAAAGTGTTAAGTTTACTTAAAGTTACTTAAAGTGTTAAGTTTACTTAAAGTTACTTAAAGTGTTAATCTTGAATACAAGATTTTGTGTTTAACAATATATTTCGTAAAAAATTCAGGCTTCTTTAGTGCTGAATCATCAAAAGTTATATATTTACTGATGTATCCTAGCAATACACAACTGCTTGGTCTTCACACTATTAGGCAGATTCTAGACAAAGAACTTGGTCTTCACACTATTAGGCAGATTCTATGGTAAAAAATAACTGCTGAAGGGGTCCTACACTGAATTCTTGCCCAATACTGGTCGACAAAGGTTTCAGTGGCTAGCAAGTTTTGTTTTTAGATACTTATAAGGGATATAAGATGGTCATTTATCATGTATCACATCCAGGTTTCTAGAAATCACACCACCACCTTATTTAGTTATATATGTATTATAAGTGGGTGTTTTATGTAACACATCTCATAATATTACAGTACAACAACAAAGCATCAGGAAGTTTCAAGATAGCTGTGATGGTCCACCCATTCACTTTCACTTTTCCTTAACCAGTTTTGCTTTATTTATGTTATATTTATCATTTCTGGAAATTTAATTCATTTTTTTTTTTTGGACTGTTTCAATTTTTGTTTCTGAGCATAAGAGTTGTGCATGCACAACTCTGACCTTTTGATTGTTAACCGCTAATACGCATGTAGGACACGACCCCTCTTGCGTCGTACCATGTGCAATCGTCAGTTTATGCAAATGTCTTTCCCAGCAGGCAACAGCCACATGCCGGACTTGTATGCACGTTATAACTAAGTGAGGTTAGGTCACAGAGTTAGAATGAGAAAAAGAGTTAGAACATCAGATTGTTAGAACATGAGTAGAGTGGTGGCATTGGGCCATGGAGAGTGCTGTTAGTGGAAAATGAGATGATGTTACTTTAGCTAGATGTGAGTTGCTAATGTATTCTACCATTGAGTTTGGTGAGTTGAATTTTTTGGAAATAAACTTTGTTTGTTTTAGAAACTTTTGAATCTTTGCTGTTTTTTCTCTTGAGCAACGTTAGTTTAATTTTTTTTATTGTATTTAAACTTTAAACTTAACAATCTTTTTTTTCTTAATTCTTACTCGATAAGTAACGCTTGATAAATACTTAATGAACCTTATTTCAACTTGATTTGGCAAGTTATTGCCTGGCGCCCGATACAGCTATCCATAATTTGAATAAATTTAGATCAGACAAAAGGTCCAACTTTAAAATGTTAATAATCTTTGGAGTGTTACATAGCATATAAAAAGGCAAGCATCAGTGCCTCTCATACTAGGTTTATTTCTGTGTATCCAGAAATGCATTCTTTGTTTCTATGTAAACAAAACAATGAATATGGGTGTGTCTGTTGATATGTGCTCCATTTTCATCATGGCATGCACCTTACTGTTTTATTTTAGTTCAGTTAGGGGAAATTATTTGTAGCTGATATAAACTCTTTTACAAATCAAATATAATCCAATGTTATCTCTAGATAGATCAAATCTAATTGTTATACCTTTTCTTGTACATTGTATTGACTGATGGACAATCTGCGAGTTCCATGAAGTGCGTAATGAAAGCATATATATCATTTTGAAAACCTTGCCAGTTACGAATGAATTTTTAGTAAGAGGTCTATCAGTTGTGTCAATCTCTCAGGGAGAAAGATCGTGTGAAAATGTCATTTTCAGCATTCGATATCCCAGTAACAATCACGTTTGTATATCTTAAAGAGTGAGAGTTATTTTAATGTTAATCTGCTGCATGTGAATAAGATTTCAATGCCAATGTGTTGAAAGCATAACAAGATGTTCAGGGACTGCAAAAACAATCCTAATGCATTTTTTTACCCATATAGCAATTTCAGTGGCAGATTAAAAATGCATGCAGCAAGTTATATAAATTTAATTGCAGAAATGCATAAATACATCATTTAATATGCACTGAAACTTACAGATGCTGAAAAACAAAAATAAACTTCCATTTTAGTGTATTTAACAAAAATCATATCATATTTGATATCAACATAATATAAACACAAGATGTATACGTAAACAGTGCATTATATTGCTAATTGTAAAATATTTTACTCAATAAAATGCTGAATAATCATACCCAGACTCGTGCGGGACTTCATCAGGCCTGATGAAGTCCCGCACACGTCCAGGTACGAAACATGTCACATATTTGTTGGTATACAGGAAGGGCGGGCCATAAGTTTTTAACCTTTTTAATCTAGTGCTTTGACTTTGTTTTTAACTTGCGCTGATATATGCTTGTTCATGGAGTTTATGGGATGCAAACTCGGAAATAAATCTGAAATCTGATTATACTGGACATTGACAAATGGAGTTGCTTCCTGAGCTAAAGTATATCACATCAACAAGTTTGTTGAAAATTTCAAGCATCAATACCATTGAAATATGTCATCTCCAAGATCAATGTAGTTCTGTACTGGTATCTGGAGTATTATATGTATACATCAAAAGTTAATACTTGTGAACTGACAGCATATGTGCTACCTTTTATGATCATTTCTATGGTTACATCTACGTGTGCTTACATCCATAACGAAGACGGCACCAAAAGGGATCATATCATGTCACTTAACCAGCTGTAGCCAGCAGGACTTTCCATGAAAAATGGTAATGTTATGTCTATTATTTTGAACCTTTATCGTTTTAAAGATTGCTTTAAGTTCTGTCATACAATTGTAACAACTCTTACATGACTATTCATGAGATAGTCAATGTGTAAATGTGATTGCTCCTAGGCTCACTCCCTTAAAACAGCATAAATCATGTATTAAATATTGCTTTACATTGCATGCAAAAAATAGTTGTCCCATGAACTGCCTTTTTACACTTTCAAAGGTGATAAAATGGTATTTTCTCAGAATGTTGAACAAATTTTCGAATTCAACCTATATGCTCTTCAAGCTTTCCTGTTGAGAAACATTCGCTTAAACTGTCATTTTATGGGATAATCTGCAATACTTTTGAAAATAAACAATATTGGCTTATATTACAGGCTCCCCATATTCTTAACATTTTATATGGAAACTGGTGATATCCCTCTAATATGAAGGGATGACCACGCAAAATAGATTCAGAGGGCTAATATAAAAAATTATATATGACGTAGAAGTCCCTATTATTATTATATGTCCCACCAAATTACAAACGAAACTACAGTAAACCTCAAACCAGAGATCTTTTACATTGCTCTTAAATAAAATACAGAACTACGGCTCTAAAAAAACTTAATATATGTATTTTTAAAGAGATATAGCAACATCAAAAGTGTATCTTTTTGGTATATAAGTTTAGTTTTAAAAAAAGATATTTACCATCGCTAACTTGACTAACATCTTGTACAACTGCAGCCATTATTACAACCGATTATGATTCTTGTTATATCTTCTACTCTTAACGATTGTGGAACCTTAAACTGTGAATAAAGTGGCAGACCATGGTCGTGATGTCGTAACGCCCAACATCGGAAGCTGTGGTATCACGTGACTGATGGAAAGAACGCTTTGGGGATGGTATTGCCTAGAGGCCCCATACAAGCAATATAGGTAGAGGTTACCCATTTCAAAATTGGACGCCATGTTCTGTCGACTCTTCGATTGTTTAGCGTGCAAAGCGGAATGGTATTGCACAGATACTTATGGATTCCGGAAAAGGGTAGGGTGATATTTGATAGAGATTTCAGTTCTCACGGTTGGAAGCACTTTAGAAAACGGCTAAAAAGGAAAGGTAAATTTTAGGGCTTTTTTTTTTTAAAAAAAAGAGATAATAATATCGCTTTGTTGTCTGTCTGTCTGTAGACAATGAACTTTTTTGTTTATACAGAAAAATAAAAACAATTTTCGTGTTGGATAGATAGTAATGAAATATTACTATTTGCATTATTCGAATCTCTTAAACGTTATAACTGCGCCCTCTAACGGTGGAAAAAAGTAGAAAATTCCTAAATATCAAACAAATATTCCAAATGATGTATTTATGCTATGAATTTGAAATTTTGTTGTTGAGAATGTAAAGGTTACGAAGTTACCATTGGCAACAATCACTTGACTCTTTAGACCCAGGGGGGAGGGGAATGCAAATGTTTTTGTTTTAACAGAAAATTACGTAGATAAATAAAAAATTATTTTTGGATTGGACAGGTATTGATGAAATATTTTAATTTGCATTTCATGAATCTCCCAAAAGTAGAAACCGCCCTCTAACGGTGGAAAAATTGAAAAATTGCCGAAATTTAAAACGAATATTGCAAACGATGTACACGGTAGATATGTTACAAGATATTATTGTTATGCTAGAAATTTGAAATTTTGTCGTGGAATGTGACAGTCTTGAAGATTCCATTGACAACAATGCGTTGACCCGTACGCCCAAGGTAGGTAGGAAACAGAACAGTTTTAAGAGATAATTGAAAAGCTATTTTTTTGATGGTACTAAAAAAATATAATCCGCATTTTCAAAGGCAGTTTTAATTTATTTCATTAGGGATCACTAAATATCCGAACAGCAAAACTGCTAAAGAATGTTTCAAATGATCTGTTTGTATTAGAAATTTCGGCTGTAAAAGTTATGGTAAGTAAAAATTCCACTTAGTAAAATTCCAATAGTTTGCCCACTATCTTCAGCGGAGTGGGAGAAAAACAACTTTTTATATTTAAGAACTAAAAGACAAATACTTTTTATGTTGTATAATTACTAATAAATTACTACTCTGTGCATTTTTCCCCATCATACATAAAAAAAATTCTTAAGCAGCTGCTTGCCACAGAGGTCTGACAGGAGCCTGTCAGTTTATAAGCCATAATAGAAGGTCCAAGAGAATGGCAGGACCTCAGCAGAAAAACAACACGAATATCCATAATTAAAACTTTTAAGGAGTGAAAAAGTAGGCAAAGGAAGAACTTCAATCTCTTTGAAAACGAGATTCCCATATGCGCCAGAGGCGATATGCGTTCTTCTAGTTATTTTATACTTTCAGTACCCTCTGACAGTGTAAATTCGAATTACTGAAAATTTCAGAAAATAAACTACTAATATTTTGTTAATACCTGTAAAGCACAAAAAATGTTTTTCATTTATCTCTTAAAGCGGAAAAGTTGCATTTTACCAACGGGACAAATCATTACTATTAGTGTAAATCACTTGACCATTACAATCTATGATCATAAATATAAGTTTCTATCAAAAACATATCGTTTGCAATATTCATTTAAAGATTTGTTATTTTGCAGCTTTTTTCTTCCACTAGAGACAGCCTTTTGAGTTTTAATTATCACTTTTAGCACTCGCTAAACTGATTTCTTTCAGAACAACTGCCTCTTCTGCAAAGTCTAATGTCACTAGGTTAACGAGCGTAGTATAGTTAATAGATTCGAGATGTTGGAGAGATATAATATTTTCTGCCTCTGATATTTCGTCCTTCTGTTGTGACTGGTGTAGGGAGTGGCTCGGATGTAGGGCACGTTTCAGCATATATGCATTCTGATAAATGCATGGGGCTCTTTAGGAAGAGAAATGCTGGTCAAGAAGCTCTCCGAATTTGAAAGGTGTCTAGCATTGAGAGTTAGGGATAATAAATTTTTTAAGAGAACCTTATCTCTTAATCATAAGTACAAAGTGTGCCTAATGTTTGGAATTCCTTTTTGAATTATGATTGCGAAACAGCTGCTAGTCTGGAAAAATATCAATTTTTCCAGATATCTTTTCCAGATTCCAATGTGACATTGGAAAGAAATCGAGACTTGCGGGAATCCAATGGTAGAAAGGAAAAATACTTAGAAGTTACCTATTTTGATAATAACGCAGGCAGCTTCCTTCTGTGTAAAGCCAGAGAATTAGAAACAAACCCTCGTTTAAGGAAATTTCTTCAGTTCTCAGACATTTATGGTGCACAGATTTGTGGTGCATGTGATTTGGTGCCAGACTCTGTTTAATACATTGATTTGGAGTGTCATAAGTTGGCGCGTTTGAGATCAAATTCGTAGTGGTGAGAAGGAGCCTCATCATGAAATTCTAAAGGGAAACTTTGTTGGCTCTAGTCTTTGGAATCGAAGGAATTTTATGTACGATAATGAACTGAGAGAAGTTAAACTCTTGTTAGAATATTGACAGAGAGCAGTCAAAAGAAATAAAATATAATTGTAATTACTTCTTTGAAGGGAAAGGAAGAAAACAGACTTTGTAAATAACTAAAAAAAGTTGTTTACTAATTCCGATCCGATGAATAGAATGCTTTGCAGATAAATGATATCAAGTTTTCAAATATAATGAAAAGTGTTAATATTGTTGTGTAAGGTAAGCTGTCGTTTTCTGACTCCTTACGTGTAGGAAAAGAATGCTCTTTAGTTCTTAATTGCACTATAAGAATTGCCGTGTATCAAACATCAAATAATTTTTGTTGATATAGCGAGGAAAATTTTATTTCGTCGCTTTATCGCCGCTGAGGGAGCCCCTCATTGGAGGCTAATTTAACAGAAAAGATAAAATTACATTTTGTAATTGGGAAAGTCTGAACAAGGAACTCCCATTGTAGCGTAACGTTAAATAATAATAATGGAGGCTAATTTCACCATGTTCTTACAACTCGAACCTTGGTTCGTGTTGTTGCAATCCGAGACTTTGCCATGGTCATTTTGTTCTGTTATAACCTGCAGATAAGTTAGTAGCTTTATGGGTCTGATCATCATAAATAAAATAATTTGTGACGTGAAATTCCTTGACATCGTTCTAATATAACTGCAGCAGAACTAGTCGAAGACGATTTTGGCAGTAGTGCACATCATAGTTCACAGCCGCCATTTTTTTTCACGTAATGTAACAAAACGGTCCTTTTCATTGATTCCCACAAACCCCTAGACCTTAACCCAAACAGGAGTTCCTATAAATTAGATTTTTTTTTTTCATTACCATGGTAATGGTAACTCAAGTGTACATCAAACACGAAGTACAGTTACCATGGTAATGGTAATTTGCATTGTAAACAAACACAACATAAGAAAAAAAAGACACGATTCCACTAAAAAACATCCCTTGCAACAGGAATTACTAAAAAATTATAAAAAAATCCCATAAACAAAAAAACTACGACAACACATTTGCCTTCCCATATGCTACAAATTCCTGAAATATTCCCCCCACTCTTTTTCCAATAGTTAAAACACTCCACAAATATATTTCACAAACTAAACTAATAAATTCCGTGACACATACTATAATTAACCTAAATAAATTACCAGAATTAATGAAATCAAATGCGAATCTCGAAACCCAAAACATCGTCAACAATGCATTGCCGACTGGCATTATAAAAAAGCCCCCAAAACTAAATAATATCAATGGTGATGATACATACCAAAAAGAATAAAAAACGGAAACAGTGCATTGCCAACTGAATTATAAAAAAGCACCCAAAATTAAATATCCTCGCAAACATCATAAACTGAAAAACAAGAAAATCGCAAACTGCCAATCGAATTATCAAAAAGCCCCCGAAGCTAAATAATGTCCTTGCAGAAAATACAAACCAAAAAACATAAAAATTGGAAACAGTGCACTGCCCGCCGAATTATAAGAAAGCCCCCAAAATTAAATGATGTTCTTGCAGACAATACAAATCAAAAAACATGAAAATCGGAAACAGTGCACTGCTGACCGAATTATAAAAAAGACCCTGAAACTAAATAATGTCCTCACAGGCAATACAAACCATATAACATGAAAATCGGAAACAGTGCACCGGCGACCGAATTATAAAAAAAGCCCCGAAACCAAATAATCTCATCAGACACAACAACAAAAAAAAAACCTCCCCTAAATTATTCATTAACTTTCCTGACTCCATCAAAAACTGCCATTTTTTTCCACACTGACAATTCCACAATACCCATAATTTGTACATCTAAAAGCTACCAAACGTTTCCACATATTAACAATAAATCATATAAGTAACTTTGAAACTCCTAAATATATAACGAAATTAATAGATTACTATAATACACAAATAATTACCATACAAACACATAACTACTAAAAATCACTCAATTCATCCGAAACTACTCCAATGAAATACACATATGCATTACTACCGCCATATTCAATCCCACAGGAAAAAACTTGCAACATTCTTTCCCCCAAGCATACCCCCCCCCCCCCACACACACACACACTACATTAGAATCCTCTGAAAACTCTAAACGTTTCTCCTAAAACCCTAACACCCCATAAGAACTCTCATTTTTAAAACCTTAACACACACTACTACACCATATGAAACACAAAAAATATTTAAAATAATTCTATCTGGTTAACCACTCATCCCTTCCCCTTCAAATGTCGCTCACTCCAAACAACTTACAAAAACATTCTCCCATACACACAGCCTTAAAAGCTACCGAATTCTCAAAAATGTGTCCATAACATTACAAAACAGTTCATTAACACTTTCATCAACAACCCTCCTAGTATTAAATAATTTCAATCCCAAAATATCTTTAATTACTTACTATTTACCATATCTTAAAAAATTTTCAAAAAAAAAAACAATGAACATATTATTATTCATATTCTAGCTATCACTAAAAATCCCTCATTAAATATACGATACATACACACTTACCTCTAACCGTATAGGCATGTTATCCAAATAAACTATAAAGCAAAAATGGCTAAAATAAAATCAAATGTAACATCACACTCCCGTCAAATCATACACATAACCTGTGACTCCACATTACCCACCCAAAAGAAACAAATCAAAGAGCCATAGGCCACCAACAACCAACAGTTACGTTTCTTTGTCATACTTTACACTCCGATGTCACATGCCACTTGAGCAATGCCATCTGTTGGCTGAGAACCAAGTAAACTGTGCTAACCTTGGTTTTAAATTAAACCAAAAGTAAAACCTTGGTAACCTCCACAGAGATACAGATACTACAGATATATGGGTACTAGAGATGACATCTACTCTGACTGGTGGAACAACCATGAAGCCATGTTAAATTGGTCAAGAATGGAAAATCTGCTGTAGCTTTACATAGAGTTTAGGCAATATGTGTAACACAGAAATGCAATGGGTGCTTATATTAATGTACACTGTAACTTTTTTTCAAATAATATATTGCAGTTCTCAATTATTTTTCCATTTTCAGAAAAAGCTATTTTTTCTTATCTAATATATAAGGAAGAAAATTTATTTGTGTGTCTGTGTTTTTGTTATACTGATGGGCTTGGAAAGGCCTCCATCCGTCGGATGGGATGTTTAGCAGTGACCCCATATGCAGGAGAGCCATACCCTGCACATGTTAAAGAACCTGCTGGATGGCCTTGATGGGAGGCTACCATCCGTCTCTCAACAGTTGTTCCAGTGGTTCTCTACCCCAATCTTCTCTGAGCCTTCGGGGTCCTTGTGACCTGGCCATTTAGCCCATGGTGTGCAAAAAAAAGTGTCACTCAGAGGTAAAACAACCCAAAATCTTTCTGATTTTTCCAAATTTCATGTGATAAACTCATTGTTCAGTTTGCTGGATCAAGATCGCAAGGGTCCATGGATATTCAAGTCATTCTAATTAAGCATGAGCAGATCACGAGATTCAAAAACTAAATTCGTATCATAAGTTAAAATCATTAACTTAATTTGAAAAATATGCAAACGCTAATGACGTATATACGAATAATTAATAAATGTTTTAAATATTATGTTAAGTAATAATTTTGTTTAATAGCAATAAATTTTTTGTACCTTTACATTTTTTATGCACCTCAGACCATAGTTAATTTTTTTTTTTTGCTATAAGGTTACATATGCCTGGCAAATTGTATCCAAGGAACTCTGGTGGATATGAAGTGATTTGAAAAGTTTGATTTTCTGGGCAAGGAAATTCCAGTTTTGGGTTTAGAAACTTCTGACATAGGGAGGATAATGGGTACCTTGAACTATGTACATTTCTTTTCTCCCCTAAAAGAGGGAGAAAGTTTTACCCAGAGGAGGAGGTTGGGTTGCTTTACTTCTGAGGAGCACTTTTTTGCACACACACAATTGGCTAAATGGCCAGGTCACAAAGACCCTGAATGCTCAGATGGGGGAGGGGACCCATTGGAACAGCTATTGGGAGACAGATGATAGTCTCCTATCAAGGCCATCCAGCATGTTCATTAATATGCACAGGGAATGGTTCTCCCGCACATGGTGTCACAGCGTAACATCCCATCTGACGGACGGCAGCCTATCCAAGCCCATCAGTGTCCCTTACTGACCGTGGGGACACTGATGATGACCCTCCTCCCCAGGATGGGGAGGAGGGTCATCATCAGTGATGACCCTCCGTCACCGTGACCCTCCACACCGTGATGACCCTCCTCCCCAGGATGGGGAGGAGATCGTGTTATTGATATTGATATTTATGCCAAATGAAAGGTTGTGACGTGGCCATCTACTCGAAATTTTAGGAAGTTTCAGACCCGACCAACCCCAGGTAAATCTGCTAGGTTTTTATAAAATAAATAAATAATAAATAACCCCTCAAGCAGCTGCTTGCCACAGAGATCTGACAGAAGCCTCACAGTTTATATACCACAGTAGTAGGTCTCTGAGGATGGCTGGACCTCAGCAGAAAATCAATGCAAATATCCATGCCTTACCTGGGGCTCGATCCCAGGTCCCTTATAATAATTGCAAATGATTAAACTGCTGATAATAAAGCACCTATATGCGGAAGCAATGTTATGAAAATTTGTGCCTACCTCGGTTTGTGTCATCCTTGATATTTCTTTTCACAAGTATTAAAAAATATATTTTCTTATTTATATCAGACCTCTGTGGGAAGCAGCTGCTTGAGAGGGTAATTATTTTTTTATTATATTTTCCTGTTTAAGTTTGCATATTTAAGGACACAATTTTCCACATTAACTTCAGCACATGTCATAATCATAGTAATATATCAAACATAGGCTAATGATAATTAGTTTTACTATGTGAAAAGAAAATTTTTTTTCATCCCCTGTTCCCTTACAAAAAGGCTTTAAATATTTATTTCAATAAATTCCACCACTTCCTTCTTGAGTGGGGGGGGGGGGTTATAATTATATTATTAGAGTAACATATGAAATTTATGCTCATGATAGTGTCAGCCCTGTAAAATGGAGGGGGAAATGTTATACTGCATTGGAAATCCAGAGAGCCTCTTTCCCCGCTCCACTTTACATTTTTTTGGTTCGATTGTGTTTCTTGCCATCCCTCTTATTTTTCTAGATCTGGCCTGTTATTAATATATGTAATCCCCTCTCCCCCAAAAAATTTCAATTACATATAAAATTAATGCTTATAATAATAATGTCATAGTTAAACAAATAAATTAATTTGCCTTCCTTTTCACAAAAAAGTTGGGGGGGGGGGGCTGAATACCTTTCTGACTATAATTGTATCAAAAATTACAGTTTATGTCAGGATTTAGTTTTTCTTTTCTGAAGTGAAAATATGGTAATATTAAGTGAAAAATGCCCCTGCCATTAAAAAGGTTAAAACAAAAATTCATAAAGCCACATCCTATATGTAGCCTAATTTATACCAAAAATGAACTTACTTTGCTTAAATGTTTTTTGTTTTATAATTCCCTAGAATAGGGGTTCTCAATGTGGGGTATGTGGTAAAATTTTTTTGGGGTATGCCATGAGAGCTCAAAAGTCGCTAGATCTAGTAACAAAGTCTGTGTTTTATTTTATTCCCATTGTTACACTATAACTATAGTTTTATCTGTCTGTATAAGGGGTACCCAGTTACATACACATTTCCAGGGGGTATGTGAAGCATAAAAGGTTGAGAATCACTGCTCTAGAAAGTGTGCATTGGGGAGGTAACATCAAATTATATAATTATATCATCATAATGTCATGTGCAAGGTGATATACAAGCAAGAAATGTGGGGCTTGCTTGCAAAATACAATAATTTTTCTCATTGAATCTTTAATGGTGTAATGTGAGATTTCATTCTTTATCTACTAGCAAAATGATTTAAGTTGCTCTAATATTTTTAAAAAAATTAGTAATCCGAAATATTTTAATGTCGGTTTTGACACCGTTACTTGCTATCAGAAAGCATTTCACTTAGTGGAAGTTAGGAAGCATTGAATAATATTTATGATTAATTTTATTTATTCTTTTATCACTGTATTGTGCATTTACTGCTATTGCTGAAAGGCCAGATTGACTAAATATTTTATGTGTAAAATCTGATCGCTACATTTATCAAAAACAGTATAGTTAGTGCTTAAATATGATTGAATGATGCCATCTGACGTTCCACTGTACAACAGTACTACATCATATGGATGGCACCAAAAGCCACCTTCGTGTGCTAGTTGAGGCCTATCAGAATGCTTACATTGAGGCTGTGAAGCAGCTGAGAGAGTACCTATCATCTGCATTGCTTTATATTATCAGAATCTCCTGTTTATTCATATCTCTAATTTGGTACTTTTGAATTTTGAGCTTTTTGTGCTGGTTGATGTCTATCAAAACGCTGACAGATTATTCTCTTAATTAATATATAATAAATTAATAATAAATTAAAGCTGCAGAACAGCTGGGAGGATACCTATCGTCTACATTAGATTAATATTATCGAAATCAATTAGTTCATTCATATCTCTGATTATGAAACTGCAAAATTTGAACCATGCTGATGATTTATTACCAATATGGGTAGGTAGCATTATGGTCTAATTTTATTGCAACACTGTACATGAATGTGTCGAAAGTCTACCATTTTTAAGAGGAAATTCGAGCTCTTTTAAATTTTTCAAACATGATATTCGCTACTTAAATATCCGTTATTTGGGACAGATGTCCAAGTTCGAAGCTCTTGTAGTTTTGTGGATGGTTGGGTGAGGGGACCCACTGGACAGCTGTTGGGAAAAGGGTGTCAGCCTCCCGTCAAGGCCATCCAGCGTGTTCTTTAATGTGCGCAGGTGTGTCTCTCCCACACAGGGACCACAGCTTAATGTCCCATCTGACGGACGGCGCCCTTTTCAACCCAACAGTGACCCCTATTCACTGTAGACAGGGTGGGGAGTTTGGCAGAGAATAATCTCTACACTTGCCCAGCTGGAACCCGAACCTGATAATTGCAGGTTACGATTACCCCGTAATAAAAAGAAAAAAAAAGATAATAATAAGAATAGAAAGGAGGGGAAAAAAATAGGTGAGTAAATAGTAATGAGGTAGAATGAAATGATAAGAAAATAGTGATAAAAAATAATAAGTAAAGGGAGGGGGGAGAAAGGGGGAATGGAAATAGTGAGAAATAAAATAAGGAAGATGGGAGATAGAAAAAATAGATATAAAATCATGGTTGAAGTCCACACATTGTTTGAATTTGTTATTTGTTTATGGTTAGGAATGTGAATCATGAGAATACTTTTAAGTTTTAAGAAATATTTATTATTATTATTGATGTAATTAATTTTAATTTTGGAAGGATGCGAAGTATAGTAAAGTGTAAAAAGGGGGCGTGGCAGCAAAAGCGTTCACAAAATCCGTCTCGACATGGATTGGTGCTGCCACAAACATCTAACCACGCCAAACTGAGATGAGGGACAGACGCCGTTAGCGCTCCGCAAGTTGTGGCATATCGGAGATTGTGGTCCAGCAGTCACGTGAAGGATGGCACAAGTCGAGGTTATCCCCGACAGGCATCATCCGACCTTGTCTGTGGAGACTGCATGCCTAGGGTAGGTGGGAAGTTGGGGGGAAAGAAGTGAATGCATGCCTGCTAGAGCTTACGCATAGAGTGGCTGTCTTGTAAAAATACTTGTGGTCTTTGGAAAGAAGTGAAATATTGAGACACATTGGATAATCTAAAAAATAAATTTACAAGTAGGCGACACACTGTTTCAGTAATTTTAAAAATTGGTTTGATTCTATTTATTTTTTATTTATTTTTTAAACATTTTTAAGAATTTGTGTACATAACAACCCTAAGGACTGTATTTAAAATGTGCAGAACCATATTGATATCATTAGTTGTGTTAATAATAATTTTATGAATAAAAGAAAGAAAAATGTGAGAAAATAAAAGAATTTTCTCCATTTATTCAATCTTAAGATTTATTATTTTCATATTTGAGTTTGGGCGAAAGCACCTTACACGGCAGCAGAGAGATAAAGATACGAAATGTGTGTTGGGGGGGGGCAGAAAAAGTGACAAGCCGAGTTCTGAAACTTAAATTTAATATACGGAAATTCGGTCAAATCCAGCAGAAATGGCTTTAGAGGGTAAATATAATTACTGACTGAGTTTGTGAATTTATGTAAGTAGAGAACTCATTGGAGTGTGGGGGAGAAAGAAAGAGGGTAAGCAGAGAGAGAAGAAGGTAAAAGATAAAAGGAAGAGGGAAAAAAATAAAAAAAAGAAAATAAATAAATATACATTTATATGTTAAAAATTGGAAAAGGGAAATAGAATTTGGGAATTAATATAAAGTGGGAATAGAGACAATACCAGCCAAAAAGGGAAGAATTCTTCACTGCTTGAGGAAAATTAGGTATTTTAGATTTTCAAACTAATCTTATTTTAAATCAATTTTCTAAATTTAAAAATCTTGAAGTCATAAAATTATTGCTGAAAGAATTACTAGAAACTCCCCTTTGAAATAGAGTCTAGCAAATTAATTAAAAGATTAAAGAAAACAGAGTTAAAAAAAGGGTTAAAAAAAGAGTTTTTTTTAAAAATTATATTGTTTTGATTAAAAAAAGTAAAAAATGAATGAAAATATACGAAAATAATCATTACTTTCTTAATAGTTTCTAATCTCCTGTTAATCTAACTAAAAATTACTCGAGAAAGCGTGAATAAGGACCTCTCATCACCCAGTCACATTGAAAAATAATAATAATAATAAAAGATTTTGAGATTGGCTGGAAATTAATATTTACTTTTAATGTATTAAATAAAAGTGGAAGTAGCTAAGGTTTAACTTTGCTGGTGCTAACAGAGGTCACCGTTCAGTACATGTGTACTGAGAGTGCTTCCTGTTAAGGCTTTGGGAAAGTGGATTAAGTAGAGTGAGTGAGGAGAGCATCAATGCCGAGAGAAGTGGGGGGGGGGGGTAGGAAAGGAATGCGAGCCTGCTAGGAGCGAAGACGTTGTGCTTTGGTAAAAGAGATGGTCCAGGCAGAGCAGAAGAAAGGAAAGAATAAAAAGAAATTCAACAGTTACAAACTTTCAGCTATTTAAGAAATATATCACTACGAAACCTACACCATTTATAATATTTTCTTTGAAATGTTTTTTAAAATTAAGGAACATACAATTTGAAAGCTTTTATTATTTTTATGTTAACAGATTTCTGGATTCATTCTGATGATATTTCATATTTTTAAATACTATTTTTTGTTTTCTAAGAAACGTTTCATTTCCATCTGGCAATGTTGAATTCTAATTTGCTAACAGGTGGATTAATTTGATAAAAAGTTGCCTATCATCAATTTTACAAATTTTATGTATTTTAAATATATTAAAAGGATTTCATTTTATGTAGAATTATCTATTGTAATTGCACTATATTGCTCTATAATATGTTCCCATAATTTCTTGGTACCTAATATATTTTTGCGTTTGGAAATCATTGGAATTCGAATCTATAGTTCTCTGTTAATTAATATTTTGAACCAAAAAATAAAGAAATTCTAGGATTATATTCTTAATATCAATAAATCAAGAATTTTTGCAGTTTTTTTGCTTTTCAATCTCCTATCTTATTTGTAATAAGAATACTTCCTCTGTGAATATCATTTTGGCTAACATTGATACATTTCCCTATTAACAACAATGACAAAAAGTATAGTCATGCATTTCCAAAGGGAGCTCAATCGCCAAATTAGTAGGGACTTGCAGCGAACCACGCCACACCGTGCTGGGGGACAGATGCCGGGTGACTGGCGTGAGCTTAGGCGAAGTTTCAGCTCCTGCGCGCGACAGTATAGTTAGTGCAGCTGACTTCAGTATTTTGCGATTTAGAATTAGATTGTTGCTTAATATTTCTCTCTGTAATGTTCCAATCATAAATAAATAAAATGCCAGATAGTTTAAATTCTGGGCAGCAGGCAATAAACTAATTGCCAAAAAGGTTCTAAAATTCCTTAAATCAACATATCAGTGATAAATTTCACCACAGTAATGATTGTCCACCTACTAAATACAAAACTAAACTCTAGGTTAACTTGTTTAATTGCTCAAGAAGAAAAAAAAATTCTGAAATCAAATTCAGTACAATGAAACAGTTTATTAAATTGTGAACTCGCCAATTACAGTCGTGTTGAATCAAAAACTCTTCAGTCTAACAAATTGTAAGTAAGTTAACACTGCTAGGTTTTATACATTATCCAGTGCTACTCAGGGCTCTACCTCCACACATACTCCAGTGCTCTATTCAGCTCTCAGAGCTATCTGTCATTCCTGTTCAAGAGTACCTACCTAACAAGCACATACACCCAGCTCTCATGTGAGGCACATCAGCGTACTACAGCTAGTGTTAATGATGCAAACAGTTGTGACCTTGGCACTTGGGGAGACGACGTTAGATGTGGAATCAACCTGATTGAGTTGCGCTGCTAACTCAATTCTAATAGAAAGGAAATTGTGCTGGTTCATAGAAAAAGTAAGGCCCCCCCAAATAATGATTATAAATAATTAAAAATAAATGGTTAATTGAAGCAAAAGTGAAGCAAACCATTACTCGTGTAAGTCTAGTTCTAATTTTGCTGTTATTTCATTTTGAGGAAAAAAGGTAATGCATACCAAGAAAAGTACAGTAGTTATTAACACTGTAATAAGACTGAAAACCACTGTTTAAGTAATAATTGTAATTTTCTATAAAATTGTAAATATGAATTTAAAAACAGAATGGATTTTAAAAAACCTATATGTTAGAGAGATGAGTGTGGTCAGCAGGGTTTCTTAGGGTTCTATAACACTACCTTAAATATCTGAAAGCTTGAAATTGAGAAATGATAAAATTATTTACAAGTATGATTCAAATATTTATAAAATATGCCTTGTTTACTGAAATTGGGTAAATACTAAAGCAATTGCAGTTGTCAGAGTATAAAAAAAGGGGTGAGTCCTACCCCATGGGGGTCAGTGTGCCAGGTTTGTAATCTGCAGTTCTCAGCAGCTGTTCAATGCTACCTGAGGCAGTGTTGAGATTTATCTCTGCAAAACTCCTCACCATGTGTTGAGTTGGGTTGTTTTACCTCTGAACGGCACTTTTTTGCACACCATGGACTAAATGGCCAGGCCACAAGGACCCCGAGGGCTCAGAGAAGGTTGGGGGAGGGGACAGCGTTCACAATGTATGGCTCTCCCACACATGAAGCCACGGCTCAATATCCCATCCAACAGACAGCAGTCTTTCCAAGCTCATCGGTGTCCTCTACTGACTGTGGGCAGGTTTTGCGGAGATAAATCTCAACACTTACTCAGCTGGGACTCGAACTTGGGAACTGTAGAATACAAATGTGATACACTACCGACTGAGGCCCCCACCCTCCTCCTGCCCTGCACTTGGTCAGTAGGGGCTCCAAGGACTTGGTAAGGTAACTGTCCTCTGGATGGGACATTAAGCTGTGGCTCTGTGTGTGGAAGAGCCCTGTGCACGTTAAAGGACATGTTGGATGGCCTTAATGAGAGGCTACCATCTGTCTCCCAGCAACTGTCCAGTGAGTCCTATAACCCAAACCTTCTCTGAGCCCTCGGGTTCCTTGTCACCTGGCCATTTAGCTCATTGTGTGAAAAAAAGTGCTGCTCAGAGGTAAAAAACAACCCAATCCTATCCCATATTTTTTACCTGCAACCATGAAAGAATAAACATGAAATAAAACATTAATCAGCAAGTGATTAAGTTTTCATTGTATTTGTTAAAGTTAAGTTTTGTGAGTCACCAGCACAGATATGGGCTTGGAAATGCCACCCTCCATCAGATTGGACACTAAGCCATAGCCTTGTGTGCAGGAAAGCCATGCTCTATACATGTTAAATAACACACTGAATAGCCTTGATGGGAAGTCACCATCTATTTCCTAAGAACTGTCCACTGGGTTCCCTTTCCCAATGGGGTGGGGGTGGCTCAGTCGGTAGTGCTCCAGGCTTGTAATCTGCAGTCCCCAGGTTTGAGTCCCAGCAGAGTCAGTGTTGAGATTTATGTCCGCTTACTTTTATTTGTACAAGATCCATTTCTTTCCCTACCCCGCAGATGGTCAGTAAGGGACACCGATGGGCTTGGAAAGGCCTCCATCTGTCGGATGGGACATTAAGCCGTTACCCCATTTGCAGGAGAGTCATTCCCTGTGCACATTAAAGAACACGATGAATGCCTTGATAGGAGGCTACCATCTGTCTCCCAATAGCTGTTCAAGGAGGTTCCCTCCCCCAACCTTCTCTGAGCCTTTGAAGTCCTTGTGACTTGGCCATTTTGCCTGTTTAGTGCAAAAAAGTGCTGCTCAGAGGTAAAATAACCCAACCACTTTCCCAACCTTCTCTAAACCCTTGGGGTCTTTATGATCTGTTCATTCAGCTCATTGTGTGCAAAAAAAGTGCCACTCAGAGGTAAAACAACCCAACCCAGGACAAATAGCTCTTGTTTCTTGATCAAAGTAAACCACCTTTTGTAATTTGATTGAAAGAAGAGAACTAGTTTGTTCTATAGAAACTTCTTTTGCATAGCCACCAAAGTGAGAGGCAGTTATCCCCTCTCCTTGTCAAAACAGTTCTCTTAACCACTGTACTGTATGTGACGTCAGATTTTTTTTCAAGGCTATTGAAAGTCACCCCCCACCCCTCCAAAAAAACGTAATACTCTGAATTCATATATTTTACCAAAATAATTTTTTATAGTACCACTGGAATGGTGATAGAAATACAAATGGATAAATATTATAGGGAAGGGAAGAACTAAATGCTTATTCAATTGATACTATAGGGAAGATATGATTATTGAATGAGAACATTTTTCTGCTAGTGATTTTTTTCTTTGAAAATTTTCCCTAAATAGTGCATTTGGATAATAACAAACAAATAGAATATATACATTACGAAATGTTGTTTCAGTCTTATTCAGTTCGGTATTGGGCATCTTTCTGAAAAAATTTCCTAATCAGAGCCCTGCCTATGCTAGCCAATTAACCCTACCAAAAAATTTTAGGCATGAGCCACCACTGAGGGAAACCATTGAAATGAAAACAAATCTGCTTATTCAGTGAAAAGAATACAGTTGGATGGCAAAAGTAGGTGGAAGCAAACTGTGTGCTATTATGCGGAATCTTTATAAAATGAGCTTCCACCCTTCCACCAAAAGGACTTAGAGTCCTGCAGTACTTGTAAATAAAAAAATATTTGTGAATTTTATAAAATGCATGCTGTACTTTAATATGAGATCAAGTACATAAATACTTTATTATTGAGATTCTTGTTAACAACTTGGAAATTGAACGAATTCTGATATTTTCTTTGTACAAGATCCATTTCTTTCTTTAGGAAGTAATGGGTTCTTCCACAATGGCTAGTGGTTGAAGAAGTCAGGGACACACAACAAATGGCATGCATCATCATGTGAAGACCTAGTAAAAGAAAGTGCTTTTGAGGGGGCATAATTTTCATAGAACATATCTTCATTATAATTGTTGGTCTCCATAAGTCTGATGTAGCATTGCATATTTATATGTACAAGCCACATAACAGCTAGTAAATTAATCTGTAGGAATTATCTATTTATTGCTGGAAATATCAAATATAAAATGGACTTTTTTTTTATCAAAGATTATGCATTTTTTTTTTTCAACCTTAGACTGGTACATTATGATGAATGTGTATGTACCAGAAAGTTTTTTCACTGGCAAACCTATCATTAAAATAGGTATGACTTCTTACTAAATTAGTTTTTCTGGGATATGAGAGGTATTTCAATGATTCCTATGCAAAAATCATACATTTGTTGAAACTTTGAGATCTAATTAACAAAAGGGAGTTGGAGACTGGCTTTTTTTATGAACTACTTTACAGCACCCAATATCATCACATTGACTTACTGTGTAACACTCCAAACAATGCAAAATAATTAAAGTTTTATGCTCCGGATAGCTTAGATGGGCGCCAGGCAATAATTAACAAATTGCCAAAATGTAAAATAAGTTGATTTAGGGTTCAAATGCCAGCCAGCGTTCATAAGTAAGAGTCAAAAAATGATTCTTAACAAAATAAGAGTTAATATAAAAAAGATCCTAAATCAGCGTTGCTCAAGATAAAAACTACAGACTCAAAAGTTTGTAACAAAACAAAATAGATTTATTTCCAAAATAACTAACTCACCAAGACATCAATGAAGAAACTAAATTCTGTGCTACACGCACGGTGCTACGCACCTTACTACATCTCTCTGCTCTCTCTACAACTCTCAGTGCTCTAGTCTCAAGTGCTTCTACTCAAGTGCTAAGTGCTCTCTAGTAACTCGCAGGTCACGGTTTTGACAATGGGCCGGTGCATGCCGGGAAAGACATTTGCATACAATGACGAACGACGCGGTATGACGCAAGAGGGGGCGTGTCCTTGGCACGCGCTTTAACGGTTACGGTCGGAAGTTCGGAGTTGCGCGTACGCAACTCCTAGAAACTTGAAAACGAGTGCTGTGATGCCGAAAAGGAAATAAAAATCCCCAAAATGATAAATATAACGTAAATTAAACAAAAACTGGTTAAGGTAAAGCAAAAGTGAATGATGGGGCATCACAACTGTAGCTTGTGGCAAAAGAAGATAATGATGCATGTACCCCAAAGTCACTGTGAAAGCAACACAAGTTTAAAAAAGATTTAGAGTTCTTATACTTGATAATGCATCATCATCATCCTCAAGCAGCCATGGGCTACGGAGGTCCGACCAGACCGTGCAATTTAGTTCTCCAAGCAAGTCTATCCTGAGCTACATCTACTGCAGCCATCTATAAAGTACTACACTTTCTTCATAAGTGGAAAGTTAAATGCAACCCTTTAGCTTAAGAGAACAACCAGAAAAAAGCTGTTACAGCAAGACATTGACGAACATTCACCACTTACAGAAACACTCACTAAATAGAGTTTATTATACACTTGAAATAAACAATCCCACAAAACTAAAATTTGGCACTTTTTTTTACCTTGCACAACCACACCTTTCCATCAAATGTAGAAGAAAACTGGAATGGTGAGTGTCATTTCAGTTTTTTATTAGCTAATTTCACATTGAACACCAGAAAACAAAATGTAACCCTTTTTAGAAAATTAGGTCAATATTTTTTTAATGATTAAATGACAGAAATCAATTCATAGTAAATGCACAGATTACCTGTAGATATAGAATTCAATAAACACTTATGTGGAAAAAACCATCTGCTGATAATTAGTTTCCATAATGTGACCTTTATAACTTTTGCTGGATGTGGTGACATTGTGCCATCTATAATCAGGAAAGGCAACTTATTTTTTCAGTTGTTGCTAATGAATTGGATGTTAATGAGGAAGTCACTCATGCTTAAGCATTATTAATGAAAAAAAATCCATAGTAAATACACAGATTACTTGTAGATAGAGAAATTCAATAAATCAGTGAATGATATAAAGGTCACATTGTGGAAAAACATTATCTGCTGATGGTTGGTTTAGTAGTTAGAGCACATTAATTTTTTGTTCTATTATGGTGATTCAGCTCATTAATATCATATTTGTTGCATATCATCATTTACTGTACCTTTATCCTGTATTCATACTTCCAAATTTAATGATTTCCGCAAATATCAGATGATGGTGGCTTACACAAAATATTTTTTAAAATCTGAAAATTTTGCTTATTTTTTATAATTACTGGTGCAACATACTACAAAATTTTAAGTTTTATCAGACACCTGTATTGCAAAATTTTGAATGTTGTGAAAAGAACCCAACATTCATTTTGTTTGTGTGTTGAGGAAAAAAAATGTTTTTTTTTTAACTCAGAAGCAGTTTAGTACTATTTTTTGTTTTTTGAAATATGAGGTCATATATTAAGGATCATTTACAGCCATATTTTAAGTAAGCCGCCTTTGCCATTTTGGATATATCTTTTTTTTAATGAACTTGATGATTTTCGAAAATTTTGTTATATTTTAATTTTTATCATTGGTTATAGGAACTCAAAGTAAAGTTCAAGACAGCATTGAAATCTATATATAATATGCTACAAGTGCAGTATATTTCATATTTTTCTTTGCAATGGAACCCAAGTTATACAAGAATTTCAAAAAGTGTTGTGGCAGTACTTTGCTGCAGCTGAAGAGTTTTCCCCAAAATGTAAACTGCTGTATTTCAGAAACTATTTGGTGTAGAAAGCTAAATTTTTATGGAGTTTGTTCCTCCATATAAGGTACCTTCTTAACAAAAATTAGATTAGAGGTACACAGTGCAGTAATTAAAATTCTTGCCAAATTTTGTGAAATTCCGAGATAGGGATGCCGTGGCTTGTTTGAATCAACAAGAGAGTTGTTTATTCTTCATTATCAATCAATTGGCTTGTAAATGGTAGCTAGGCGTAAACTGGAAGGAGAGCTGTGTACCAATCCCCAGTGATGATGCACAGAACCGGCCAGGTCTAGCACCTAATGTCCGACCCCGCCTTCTCGTGGTGCAGGCCGTTAGTACCTTTCAAAAGAGATATTCTCTTTTTGAAGGGAACGGAAGGGGAGGGCTGCCAGTTCAGTATGGCCTATTGATCTGGTCATCTATGGCCACTTTTTTCTTTTTTTTCAACCCTGCTGAGGAGTGGTCAACTTCACAGTGTCCTGGTGCTGACCATTTATACCTACTACACTGGACTTGTTTATGAATTTGAGCTTGATTATGGATCCTGGACTTGCTGCACTGGTGGGCCTCTGTTGAGGGAGAGTCTGCCGCTGTGTTTTCTGTTTGCTTCTGGGTTGCCAGCTCTAAGTGAACAGAGGCATGGGATACCTTATATCAGCTGGTGGATAATCCTAATCAGAGGCCATCGCAGGTACCTGAACCTTACTTAGCTAGTTGGGCATCGTCAAGCCTAAACTGGAGTAATGTGTCTCAGGCAGGCCATATGGTTCTTGAAAAAGTCCACTTGAAAAGGTGGTGCCTGAAGTTCCTACCAGCATCGGTGACTTCAGCCTTTAGCAGAGGAGGAACAGGTCTTTGCCCCATGCCTGCGATCAGGGGGCTGTTTGATATTGTTGGCCCTACCAATCTAAATAAACCTAATTTCTTTAAAAATCCTACTAATCATTTTCTCTCTGCAGGAACGTGGAACGTGAGGACATTACATAGAGATTATTCTCTTGATGTCCTCATGGAATATAGCCTAGGAGGACATGGAATAACGCCTAGAATATCTAGGTTATAGCTGTGGAAATCCAGTGCTATAACCTAGATATTCTAGGCTTGCAAGAGACCAGATGGACAGGTAAAGGTGAGATACTTAAAAATAACTTTAAATTTCTCTTTACAGGGAGGGAGGATGGAAAGCATCACCAAGGCGTGGGTCTGCTGCTCAGCAGACATGCTAGTGATGCTCTTCTAGGATATGAGTGCATAAATGAAAGGTTTCTTACAGCAAAATTTCAGACAAGCATTAAAGACTTGAATGTTATCTGCTGTTATGCCCCCACTGAGGATTCTGATGAGGATGAGAAGGATAGGTTTTACAGACAACTTCAGGATATTTTGAATTCTGTCAAGAAAGGAGATATTACCCTTGTTCTTGGTGATTTCAATGCCAAAGTTGGTACCGACTCTGACCTTTGGGGAGGAGTAATAGGCCCTTTTGGTATTGGAAGCTGCAATGGGCAACGTCTCCTATAGGTAAGTAAACTAAATGGTTTCAGAATAACTAACACATATTACAAACACCGCGACATACATAAACACACATGGGTTTCACCTGATGGGCTGCATAAGAATATGATTGATTATATATTAATTAACAGCAAATATGCTAGTTCTGTTAGAAATACCAGGGCATATAGGGGAGCTGAAATTGGATCTGACCATTACCTTGTTAAAAGTGTCTTGCAACTTAAACTTAAAAAGTGTTGTGCTAGGGTTAAAAAATTTACCTTTAATACTGAAGCTCTGAAAGACCCAGTTATAGCTAAAGCTTACCATGATAGGTTACTTAGTCATTATGACAGTCATGGTTTGCTTAATACTGAAGTTGAGGAAGAATGGGACCATTTTAAACAGGCTTTTTTGGAAACTAACAGTACTCTTTTAGGGAAAAAGGAGCAGAGGAGGCAGAATTATTTAAGTGATAAGGCACTTGAGCTTATTTCAGAAAGAAGGAACTGCAGGAATGTCCTTAATCAGTACCCTACTAGTCCTAATAGAAAGCATTACAAAGAACTTAATAAATGTGTGAAGGGTCAGTTTAGCTACTGATAAGAATCTTTGGCTTGATGGCCTTGCTGACAAAGCTGAGGAAGCAGTTAGACAGCACAACAGCAGAGAGCTGTACCAGATAGTTAATGTTTTGTGTGGTAGAAAACGAACAGGTATACAGGGATTGAAGGATAAACAAGGCAAGGTTATAGAAGGTGAGGATTCTGTCATGGCTAGGTGGGCTGAGCATTTCAGTGATGTTCTAAACAATGTGGTTAGTTCTACTCCCATTGTTTGCAATGATGATAGATGCATTGTTGGCTTTAATGTTGGCCCTATAACACAATCTGAAGTTAGTTTGGCTATTTCTAAACTTAAACTTCATAAATCCCCAGGGGTTGATGAAATTACTACGGAAATGCTTAGAGCTGGGAATGTTTCAGTTACCATTTGGATGACTGAAATTTTGAATAACTTTTATGATAAAGGCATGGTTCCTAAAGATTTTACCAGAGCTATTATTATCCCTATTTTCAAAAAAGGTGATCGCAGTTCTTGTGATAACTATAGGGGTATCAGCCTACTCTCCGTTCCAGGTAAAGTTCTTTCCATGATTGTGCTTAATAGAATTAAGAATCTGGTTGACAGGCAATTGTGTGATGAGCAATGTGGATTCAGAAGTGGAAGGGGATGTGTAGATCAGATATTTTCACTTAGGCAGATTCTTGAGAAATGTTTAGAGTTTCAGAAACCTTTGGTTGCTAGCTTTGTTGATTTCGAAAAGGCTTTCGACTCTGTTGATCGTCATAATTTGTGGTTGATTGTGAGATCATATGGTATACCAGACAAGTTAGTTAACATAATGAAAGCTCTCTATAATAACACTGAGTCATGTGTGAGAGTTGGTAAGTCTTGTAGCAATTGGTTTAGCATTACTTCTGGTGTTCGACAAGGGTGCATTTTGTCTCCTTTTCTCTTTAGTTTGGTTGTTGATTATGTTATGCGAAATTCAGTTCGAGGGAAAGATTTTGGCCTTAAATGGGCTGGAGATACGAAAATTTCTGATTTAGATTATGCTGATGATTTAGCCCTTTTGGCAAATGATGTTGATGAGATGAACTCTTTCATTCGAACTGTTGGTGAGACTGGTAGTACAGTAGGTTTGGTTATAAACAGAGAGAAAACTAAAGTGATGAAAATTGGTCAGGCAGGTTGTGATTCAGTTAATCTGAATGGTTGCAGTCTTGAGCAGGTGTCACAGTTTAATTACCTTAGGAGCTATGTAACAGATACTGGTGATGTGCGGCATGAGATTAACAGACGAATAGGTATTGCTGCCGGGACTTTTAAGAATCTATGGAGATTGTGGAGAAATAGGCGTATACACCTTAAGACTAAAATTAGACTGTATAATAGTTTGGTTCTTTCTAGGGTTAGTTATGGTAGTGAAACTTGGACGCTGTGTAAGCAAGATAACAGGAAACTAGATGCTTTTGATTCTAGATGCTTACGCAGTATCTTGGGTATTAGGTGGTTTAACTTTGTAACTAATGATGAGGTTAGGCAAAGGAGTCTGCAACCTCCTTTAAGCAGCATATTGTGCAGAGAGAGACTCCGCTGGTTTGGCCATGTTGCCCGTATGGATAGTTATAGATTGGCGAATAAGGTTATGAACAGTGTGCCTAGAGGCCTCAGAAGGAGGGGGAGACCTAGGATGCGGTGGGCAGACAATGTCAAACAGGACCTTGTTAGAATTGGTGTACAGTGGCCGGATGCAGCAGATGTAGCTCAGGACAGATATGCTTGGAGAATTAAACTGCGGGGTCTGGTTGGACCTCCGTAGCCCATGGCTGCTTGAGGATGATGATGATGATGATCAATCAATTTTACTTCATCATCATATACAGTTTATGATATAGAAAAATATGAGTGGACCAAAAACCAGATGGTTTTTCTGACCACATGCTTCATCCTAGCTTCAAATTTGAAGAAAACTATAAAATTGACAAACAAATTTAGCCTCCTTCAAAAATCTGGCATGGGCAGATTCCTCCTATATTTGCTGGATATTTCTATTATTTATTATATCAGAAAAAAAAAACACGTTCTCTACAGGAGAGGTTTACAGAGCATCAGTAAATGTCAGCGACAATAAAATGATGGCCAAGCTGGCAATTCAGCATGCAGCTACCATAGATTGAGAGCATGCCACACTGCTAGCAATTTAAATTCTTCTTGCCTTTTACATTATATATCAAACAAATTTCCCCTCAAGCAACTGCTTACTACAGAGATCTGATATGAAAGAGCTTGTCAGTATAATACACCACAGTGCAGAAAGTATGTGAGGAAAGTGAGACCTCAGCAGGAAGACAATTCATCTAGCTTTATCTGAGACTCAAATCTAGGTCCATTTGATCTGCTGTCAAGCCACTTGTGATGGTGGCCAAATAATTAACATGCTTGGCTGTGGTTTTATAACAATTTTTAAACAATTCTTTGTTATAATCAAAATTGTTTCTATCAGTTATGAAGATAAAGTTAAAAGTTTTCTCTGTGAATTAGAATTTTATTCCAAGCAGCTGATAATGCTTTTATTATGCAGTGGATTAAAGGACAGAAAAATGCATTTAAAAAAATGTAATCATTACTTGGGAGACAGACATGGTTTTGTTGCAGTAAATATGTCATCTGGTTGTATTTTATATTTTACTTTTGAGAATTGTATGTTATTTAGATATATAATAGAGTAGTATGTTAAAACTTTTTTTTTGTTTAGTTTTCTTTGTTTTCTTTGAATATTAGGCATTTTAAAATATGTTTTTGCACTTTGCTACTTGCAGGGTTCAATGAAAAGTCCTAAAACACCCAAATAACTGTTTGATTATGTATCCTAGAGGCACAAATGTTATGTCTACCAAGAACAAAGTGACTGTAGTGCCTCTAGTAGTAAATTTATCAAGTTAACAAACCTAATTCAGCAACAGAGAGAGAGATGGAGAAAAAATGTGAATTGTAAAATTATAGAGCATTTTCTAAATTATAGGAAACAACATATGATATGCACAAAACAAGTGGATGGAAGTATATAAATGCTGATCATTTGAAATTGAACACTCATTGCTTAGCCACTGCAAACTACTGTGCAGTGCCACAGAAAGATTCACAATTGTATGTACATGATGACAGTGATATAGCACCACTGACTGAGATAAAAATCAGGTATGATAGTATGTGATATGGCACTTGTAGATGAATAGGTGTATCAGTTGGATATCTAGATGGCAGCTACTCCAGTGATCAGTATTGTGAGATGGTGATGATGTATAGTGAGTGACAACAAAATACATGGGAAGCTGCACAGTAGTATGCCATGCATTTTCTGGCTGGTCCACATCCAACTCTGGTGACCATTTGCTGCGTTGTTTGGTGGCTCAGAGAGACTGACAACATAATAGCTTGTCTACCATCAGGCAGATCAACAGGATTGGGTATTTGAGACTGACAACATAATAGCTTGTCTACCATCAGGCAGATCAACAGGATTGGGTATTCGAGTGCATCCAGCAGATGTCCTGGAGTATGTCCTTGTGCACCCACACATCAGTACCACAGCATTCAGAGAGCCCTATGGCTTTACAGCAGCTCATGTGTGATAAATCCTGCACAAGCATGGTGCACACCCATACCATTCTCTATTGACTCATGATTTGATGCCAAGAGACCATCAGTGAAGTTGACGTTTCTGCAATTTGGTACTAAATATTTAGAAAATAACCCATTCTTTTTGTCCGAGATCCTTTGGTCAGATGAGGTACAATTTACATGGGCCAGAATCGTTAACAGGCAGAACTCCTATTACTGAGCTCTTAGCAACCCATCCTTCGAATGAGTAGTGAGGCATCAAGTATGCTGGTTGACTAATGTATGGTGCAGTATTTGGAACAACACTCGGTGGTATTCTACGAAAGAACATTAAAAAACCATAGCAGTTGGAGGAGGTACCTCTAATTGTTATAGAACACAGTACTTGACTGATTGGATGACCTTCCCCTCAGGAATGTATAATGCATGTGGTACCAACATTATTGCACACCAGCTAGCAAACATATGTTCTTTCCTGGCTGACACATTCAGACACCAGAATATCGGGTTTTGTGGCCTATAGAGTGGCCTCTGATATCACTAGACTTGACTCCTATGAACTTCTTCCTCTGGGGTTACCTAAAAGAACAAGTGTATACCACAGAACATGCAAGATATATGATATCTGATTGTTGTTGCTTGTGATAGAGTGACACCTGCAATGCTAGTTGCTGCACAATAAGCAAGCTATACTTTCATTCAGATGTGCATTGTAGTTGATGGTGATCACACTGAAGAGACTCTATGTTAGACTTTTACACTGTAAGTTTTGTTTGCACCATTTATGAATTAGAATGTAATCATTTTGTAATCATTCATCATCATCCTCAAGCAGCCTTGGACTACAGAGGTACAACCAGACTGTGCAATTTAGTTCTGCAAGCATATCTGTCCTGAGCTACATCTGATGCATCTGGCCATTTCTCACCAATTCTAACAAGGAACTGTTTGACATTGTCTGCCTACTGCATCCTAGGTCTCCCCCTCTTTCTGAGGCACACTGTTCATAACCCTATAATCTATAATTATCCATATGAGCAACATGGCCAACCAACAGAATTTCTCTCTGCACAATATGCTGCTCAAAGGAGATTGCAGACTCCTTTGCCTAATCTCATTATTACTTACAAAGTTGAACCACCTAATGCCCTGATATTGCATAAGCATCTAGAATCAAAAGCATCAAGTTTCCTGTTATTTTGTTTACAAAGCATCCAAGTGTCACTACCATAACTAACCCTACAAAGAACCAAACTATTATACAGTCTAATTTCACTCTTCTCTTTAGGTAACACCTATTTCTCCACACTCTCTATAGATTCTTAAAAGTCCCCACAGCAATCCCTATTCATCTGTTAATCTCATACCTCACATCACCAGTATCTGTTACATAACTCCCAAGATAATTAAACTGTGACACCTGCTCAAATGTGGAACTATTCAGATTAACTGAATCACAGTCTACCTGACCAATTTTCATCATTTTAGTTTCTCTCTGTTTATAACTAAACCTACTCTACTACCAGTCTCATCAACAGCTCGAATGAGAGAGTTCATCTCATCAACATTATTTGCGAAAAGGTTGAGCAATATCTAATTGCGTAATCTAATTCAGAAATTTTTGTATCTCCAGACCATTTAAGGCCAAAATCTTTCCCTTGCAGTGAATTTCGCATAACATAATCAATAATCAAACTAAAGAGAAAAGGAGCCAAAATCCACCCTTGTCGAACACCAGAAGAAATGCTAAACCAGTTGCTACAAGTACTATCAATTCTCACACATGATTCAGTGTTATTATAGTGAGCTTTCATTATGTTAACTAACTTGTTTGGTATGCCATATGATCTCACGATGAACCACAATTATGATGATTAACAGAGTCAAAAGCCTTTTTTGAAATCAACAAAGCTAGTAACCAAAGGTTTCTGAAACTCTAAACATTTCACAAGAATCTGCTTGAATGAAAATATCTGATCCACACATCCCCTACCACTTCTGAATCCACATTGCTCATTATTCAGTTTCCCACCAACCAGATTCATAATTCTATTAAGCACAATCATGCTTATCTGGAACAGAGAGCAGGCTGATACCCCTATAGTTATCACAAGAACTGCGATCACCTTTTTTGAAAATAGGAATAATAATAGCTCTGGTAAAATCCTTAGGAACCATGCCTTTATCATAAAAGATATTCAAAATTTCAGTCATCCAAGCGATAACCGAAACATTCCCAGCTCTAAGCATTTCTGTAGTAATTTCATCTACCCCTGGGGATTTATGAAGTTTAAGTTTAGAAATAGCCAAAATAACTTCAGATTGTGTTATAGGGCCAACATTAAAGTCACCAATGCATCTATCATCATTGCAAACAATGGGCATAGCACTAGCCACATTATTTAGAACATTACTGAAATGCACAGCCCACCTAGCCATGACAGAATCCTCACTTTCTATAACCTTACCTTGTTTATACTTCAATCTCTGTACATCATGTTTTCTACCACACAAAACATTAACTCTCTGTTACAGCTCTCTGCTATTGTGCTGTCTAAGCTTCCTCGGCTTTGTCAGCCAAGCCATCAAGTCAAAGATTCTTATCAGCTGCCTAACTGATCCTTTACACATTTATCTCTGTAATGCTTTCTATTAGGACTAGTAGGGTAGTGATTAAGGACATGCTTGCAGTTTTTTCTTTCCAAAACAAGCTCCAGTACCTTATCAGTCAAATAATTTTGTCTCCTCTGCCTCTTTTTTTCTAAAAGAGTACTGTTAGTTTCAAGAAAGGTTTGTTTAAAATGGCTCCATTCTTCCTCAACTTCAGTAGTAAGCAAACCATGGCTGTCATAATGACTAAGTAACCTCTCATGGTAACCTTTAGCTGTAACTGTGCCTTTCAGAGCTTCAGAATTAAAGGTATTTTTTTTTATCTTAGCACAACACTTCTTAAATTTAAGTTGCAAGACACTTTTAACAAGGTAATGGTTAGATCCAATTTTAGCTCCCCTATAATACCTGGTATTCTTAACAGAACTAGCCCATTTGCTGTTAATATATAATCAGTCATATTCTTGTGCAGACTGTCTGGTGAAACCCATGTGTACTTATGTATGTCGCGATGTTTGCAGTAAATATTAGTTATTCTCAAAATGTTAAGTTTACTTACATGTAGGAGACATTGCTTATTGCCATTGCAGCTATGAATACCAAAGGGCTTATTACCCTGGGCAGGGGTGGCTCAGTCGGTAGCAAGCCAGGCTCTTAATCTGCAGTTCCCAGGTTTGAGTCCCAGCTGGGTCAACATTGAGATTTTTCTCTGCAAAGCTCCCCACCCTGCCCATGGTCAGTAGTGGACACCGATGGGCTTGGAAAGGCCGCTGTCCATTGGATGGGACATTAAACTATGGTCCATGTGCGGGAGAGCCATACCCTGTGCACATTAAAAAACAAGATGGGAGGCTATCATCTGTCTCCCAACAGCCCTTCCAATGGATCCTCTCTCCCAACCTTCTCTGAGTCTTTGGGGTCCTTGTGACCTGGCCATTTAGCCCATTGTGTGCAAAAAAGGCTGCTCAGAGGTACAACAACAGCCAAATGCTATCACCCTTTCCCAAAGGTCACAGTCAGTACCAACTTTGGCATTGAGTCACCTAGAACAAGGGAAATATCTCCTTTCTTGAAAGAATTCAAAATGTCCTAAAGTTGTCCATAAAACCTATATTCCTCATCCTCATCCTCAGTGGGGGCTTAACAGCAAATAACATTCAAGTCTTTAATGCTTCTCTGAAATTTTGCTGTAAGAAACCTTTCATTAATGCACTCATGTCCCATGGCCGAGTGGTTAGCGCGCTTGGCTACTGATCTAAGGGACCTGGGTTCGAGCCCTGGATAAGGCATGGATGTTTGTGTCGTTTTTCTGCTGAGGTCCTGTCATCCTCACAGACCTTCTACTATGGCAAATAAACTGACAGGCTCCTGTCAGACCTCTGTGGCAAGCAGCTGCTTGAGGGGGTATTTTTTTTTTATCCTAGAAGAGTATAACTAGCATGTCTACTGAGAAGCAGACCTTCACTTGAAGATGCTTTCTATATTCCCTGCCTGAAAAGAGAAATTTAAGATTATTTTTAAGAATCTGACCCTTATATGTTCATCTGGTTTCCTGCAGGTCGAGAATATCTAAATTATAATGGTGGAATTCTTGTGTGTGGACATCAAGAGAAAAAGCTCTGTGAAAAGTCCTCACATTCCAACTACCTATGGAGAGAAAATGGTTAGTGGGATGTTTAAAGAAGCTATGTTTATTGAGAGAGAGAATGCCGACAATATCAAACAGCCCCTAATCGGAGGCATGGGGCAAAGGCCCTGTTCCCCCACCACTAAAGGCTGAAGCCATCTACACTAGAAGACTGTAGAAGCAAGTGTTCAGGTACCTGACGATGTCTGTAGAAGCAAGTGTTCAGGTACCTGCAATGACCTCTGCTCAGGTTATCCACCAACTGATAAAACATATCCTATGAATTGCTATTAACTTGGGACAGTCAACCCACAAACAAACAGAAAATGCAGCAGAAGATTTTCCCTCCTCAGAAACCCACCAGTGCAGTAAAATCAGGATCCATTATCAAGCTCTGAGCCATTATTCCATTCAGATAGGTATATATTGTCAGCACCAGGACCCTGTGTGGTTGACCACTCCTCAGCAGAGTAAAAAAAAAAGTAGCCATAGTTGCCCAGATCAGTATGCCACACTAATCTGGCAGTCCTCCCCTTCTGTTCATGTTCACAAAAGAGTATCTGATTTGAAAGATATTAATGACCTGCATCATGAGAAGGTAGGGTCAGACATTAGGTTTTAGGCCTGGTCAGTTCTATGCATGGTCACAGGGGATTGGTTCATAGCTCTCCTTCCAGTGAATACCTAGCTACCATTTACAGACCAATTAATCAGTAATTTATATAATGAATGGTTTTGTCACTATTCTTTTTTTCTCTCTCTGTTGTGTGTGTCATGTCTTCTACTGTCTGCAGATTGTCACAACATTTTGTGGTGGTTAAGTGCCGAGCATCCGGTTTTGAATGATTGATGTTTACAGTCTTCCATCCACATATTTTGTGCATACCATATGTTGTTTCCTGTTAATTAGAATACGTTCTACAACTACGTTTTTTGTTTATCTCTGTTGCTGAATTATGTTTGTTAACTTCCTAAATTTGCCACTGGATGCTACAGTTGCTGTCATTCAATCGGCATAGTCACTTTCCCATAGGTTGACCTAACATTTTTACCTCTAGGACACTTTGTTTTTGGGAATTTCTTTGAACCCTGCATTATATATTAATTTTAGATGCAGTTTAAACAAAAATGTCTGATGTATTAGTGTTTATTCTGTAGATTTTAAAATAGTACCATTGCTTTCTTTATGAATATATATCATTATTATTAAAATGTTTTTTATTTTTCATTTCACAGTGAATTTCAGTTACAATTCAACCTGAACAATGAATGGTTCGTGGTAGTACTCCAGAGCCCACATGCCTCCTAACAGTGTGGTCAATTGCTGTGTTTTCAGCTGAAAAAAATCCTTCTTTTATTAGGAAAGTTTATCCCTTCGTTGTAGAGAAATTGGGAATACCAGAGAATAGGTAAAAGATATATATATATTAAATAGCATTTTAGTCTGAAACTTTACCTACCAAGGCAATACACAGGAATTTAAAATGCCATGATTTAGTAGTCATTAATTTCCTATTTACGAAATCAAAATATTGGAATATATGAAGCAAACATCTTTGAAATAAGCATTTATCATTTTTGAATTTCAGTTAGCTTTTGCTAGTTTTGCGCAGCTAAAAACTGCACACAGCATTATTATTATTAAAAAATATAATTTATATTTGTACAACCAGGGCATTTAATGGTAAGCTATGAAAAACTAATAGTTATGGAATATTTTTTCTCTTTGCATTGCATGGTTCAAGCCTTGGCAAACTTCAAAATGTAGCAGATTTGCAGGTAACAAAGAAAAAAATACTTTCATCACTGAAGACCACAGACTGCCATTCTTCCCTCCAATGAACTCGTTCTTGACCACTGCAAATGTGCTAGACAGTGAGGACGTGATAGTGGTAACCATGTCAGTGGCATGTGTGCCTGTAGTATTGCTTCCAAAAGACGATTGTGTATTCTTGTATCCATAGTATAGACACCCTTGGTATGACAGAGGATCGAATTTGTGATGCTGTAGCCATCTTCTCTGCCACCACCGCCCTCCTGATGTGCCAATCCTCTCGTGCGCCCGTAACTCTGTGTTGCTCAGAACCACATCTGTGAGTGTGCAAATGCTTTTTGACCATCGACACCACCATCATACCACTGCTGATACCTCTTGTCCAACATGATGTGCAATTTGACGAAAAGACCAACCTGCTTCCAGAACACCTACTATACGACCTCACTCAAACTCCGCTAACTGAAAAAACGTTGCATGCTTGCGTCATCCAGACATGGTAGCTTCTTCAAAGAGCACTGAACAACACAACACAAGATGAATAACTTCTTTCTTCATGCTCTAGTCCTTAAACACGCACTGTGTAAATTTGCATGTTGTCATCCTCATTGATATTATTGCATCCAATGGCTTTCAATCTTGGATCATGGTTTCTGCTGCCCTTAACTATTAACGTGTTATAATATGATGTTCCTAATGGAATTCCTTATGGGTGTTCTTTTTTCAATTTCTGCCAGTGTATATATGGGAAAATTTTATTGTACATATATACATTCTTTTCCAAGCCAATCAATGTTTGTTTTCTGACTGAGGGAAGAGTTGGGGTTAGCAGAGAAAATTACAGTTCAGGGTCAAGTTGGGGCCCAAATCTGCAAGTATCAAATTGTGCATTTGGTGCACTACCATCTGAACATCACCTCCCCTGCATAGTTCGTTTCTCTGTATGTAAAAGTTTCCTTCCCACCAGTTTAGAAACTTGTGAGACACCACAATATCTATATAAGCAATATTTATAGGAGAGGGGCAAAATAATAAATTGAACTAGAAACAAAATACTAAATAGAATAGAAAGAACCAGAATGCCTTTTTGCATTTGTTTACAAAATTTTTTACTAAATAATACATTTTAATAATAGCTGAAAAAGAAAAGATTGTGTACATTATGTTACTCAGAAACATCTGATTCAATATCAAGCATCACCACAAAAAATTTTCCAACATCCAGGCCATGCCTGTTCTAGTCAAAAGTGCCCCACCAAATATTTTAGTCATGAACCACCACTGACTTTTATATCTTTCCTTTTATACTTTACACCTTGTTTAAAACGTAGCATGCCATTAAAAATTGGTAATATGTTATGGTTGATTACTGTATTGGCTAATGCTGTGTTTGGTATCTTCTTTTTGATATTATACTTGTATTTGTTAAGTCTTTCTTGTAAACTTAATAGAATATTGCAGATGAAGAATATAAAGCGTCAATCAATAGTAAATATACAGATTACCTGCTGACATAGAATTCTGGAATATAAAAAAGTTTATTCACAATGCATATGCACGTTTTTGATTATGTGCTACCATTATTTCATATAATTTTGCACAAGTCTTTCACACCATTTTAGTGTGCATAACAGCTTTGGATGTGAAATTCTGTAATTTTTTTTTGCAATGTTCTTGACTATATCTCTATTGTTGCTCCACCTATAAGAACTGGAAGTGCATTCCTACATATGTGTGGAATTAAATCAGAACTTTGCCAGAATTTTCTTTCATCTTTATTGACTCTTACTGTATTATTACTCATATATATATATATCAACAAGATTATTGTTCTGCATTGCATACAATATATCAGTATTTTATGCTGATTTAATATTTATTTATTGTAGCCGTCCGGTGGCTGAGTGGTTAGCACGCTTGGCTACTGATCTAAGGGACCTGGGTTTGAGCCCTGGATTAGGCATGGATGTGTGTGTGAGTCGTTTTTCTGCTGAGGTCCTGCCATCCTCTCAGATCTCCTACTGTTGCAATATAAACTGACAGGCTCCTGTCAGACCTCTGTGGCAAGCAGCTGCTTGAGGGGGTATTTATTTTTCTATTTATATACACTGATAATTGACTGATAATTGTTACACTTTATTTCTAACCACTACACCAGTTAGACTTATTTTGCAGACTAAAAATAAAAGATTGAATCTTTGGTTCCTAATTATATGCAGTTCATAATAAATTTCTAATAAATGAATGGCAGAATGTTTTAGCATTAATTTCGACAGAGCAGAAAATTGTTATTTCACTACTAATTCAGTAATTTAATAATGATCAGATAACCATTGCCAGACGATAATGTGTAGAAAATTGTGCTGCATTAATTGCTGAAAATTATTACATGATATATAAATGCTTGTTTTTCATATTTTTTTTTGTTTTTATAGTGTAATATTAGTATTTAATCAGCTATTATTATCCCTCCAGATAACTTTACCTGTCTATTTGAACACTACATGTACTGAACTGTTGTACACGGTTGAACTTCAAGCTGCAACATAAAGAGCACAGTTTTTATGAGAGAAGAGTTGCACTGATCTGTCCTGCAGCTCTGGGATGAAAGTAAATGCTGGACAATGATTGAAATTTTCCAAATAATTTGTCAATAACAGTTTTTGATTAATTTGAAATTACTTCTTGGTGGTGGTTGCTGCATAATTGAGGACTCCCCTACTGAAAGGACCATTTCATGTGCAGTGTTTAAAGCTCGTTGGATATATTTTGCCTTGAAATATTTTGTGCACATTTATGTGTGGCAGATGTTAATTAATGGCTTTAGTTAATTAAACCATTTATTTATCAGCTTCCAGTATATTATATTTCTGTTCTTCAATACAATCTGAAATTAATAAAAATTAGCTTAAATTATTGTGTTTTTGTTTTACTGTGCAGTAGAATTTTGGAAATTGTAGTCAATTTCCCAGTAATATAAATTGACAAAAATATAAAATATTATTTGGTTAATTATAAATAATTTCCTTTTGTTGAATGAGTATAATTTATTTGAGGTGTATTGTACAAATTTCTATTATGCAATTTTGTGGTGAAAGCTTGAAAGAATGTTTTGATGATAATATATTATCATTTCGAACTTTAGATGGAAATATTAATTTCGAAACGAAGATAAAAAAAAACACATATTTCACACTATTTTGTGGGTGTTCCAACAGATTGAATTCCGTGGATATGATGAGAAAAATATGCCATCTTTGAGGAACACAACATTATTGATAATCAGTTCAGAAATTAGTTTATAAAGTTCTAGTCGGGAGATTTGTCACTCAAGGATGACTCATTCCTGGTTGTCCTTCAGAGTTTGATAACAATGCGTGGAAGCATTTATTGAGGCAAATCCATTTATGAATTGGCAAAAGAACTTGGAATTTCCCAAATACCTTTTGTCATGTTCATGCTATTGGAAAAGTCACTAAATTAGAGACATTGGATCCTGATGAATTGTCAGGCCAACTCTCCATTGCCACTTCACTGCTCTCTCGAGAAATCAATGAACCATTTCATGACTATATTGTGACTGGAGATGAAAAATGGGTATGTCACATTTAACATTGGCCACAAGAGACAATGGGTAAAACAACCCAAACCCACCTTCATCCAAAGAGTTTTGTGGGATCATCAAGATGTTACATACTTTGAGGTGCTGAAAAATAAAGAATCGTCACGGAAGTGTATTCACAACAGCGGAAATTATTTATTCCAATTATATTGCTGAAAAATTGGCTACAATTTTCAAAGTCCCTAATGCAGAGTAAAAATAGAAACACGATCATATATATACAATATTAGAATTTCTCAGATATACGCCTGGTAGTAGTCATTAGAATGTTTTAGTGGAAAAATTGTCATTAGCCAGGTGGGATCTGAACCCACTACCTTCTGATAACATGTCAGGTGCTCTGGCCATTGAGCTACTGGCCACCAAACAATCATCCTGTATTAATGGCTTTAACCATTATGCCATAGAATAGTCATTGGAAATGTAGTTGACTGTAATCAAAGTCACCGATCCTTATGGCACCTTCCAGTTCAGCGCATATGGTCAGCCCACATCAAGCAGCATGGTATTTTTATTTTTTTAAGGCAACATGCCGCAAACTTCGGCATAAGCATGTATTTACAATATTAGAATTTCTGAGATATACACGTGGTAGTTGTTCATTAGAATGTTTTAGTGGAAAATTTGTCATCAGCCAGCTGGGATCTGAACCCATGACCTGATAACATGTCAGGTGCTCTGGCCACTGAGCTACCGGCCGCTGAACAATCATCCTCTATTAGTGGCTTCAAGCATTATACCATAGAATAGTCATTGGAAATGACTGTAATCGAAGTCTCCGGTCCTAATGGCACCTTCCAGTCCAGCGCAATGGCCAGCCCACGGCATCAGGCAGCATGGTATTTTTACTTTTTAAGCCAACATGCCACAAACTCGAGCATAAGCAAGTATTTAAAATATTAGAATTTCTCAGATAAGTACCTGGTAGTAGTTCATTAGAATGTTTTAGAGGAAAAATTGTCATTAGTCAGATGGGATCTGAACCCACTGACGAACCAGAGCACCTGGCATGTTATCAGGGGATCGTGGGATCAGATCCTACCCAGCTAATGACAATTTTTCCTCTAAAACATTATAATGAACTACTACCAGGTGTATATCTGAGAAATTCTAATATTGTAAATACATGCTTATGCCAGAGTTTGTGGCCTGTTGGCTTAAAAAATAAAAATTCCATACTGCTTGACGCTTGCCGTGGGCTGGCCATGTGCGCAGGACCACTTTGATTACAATCAACTACATTTTCAATGACTAATTCTATGGTATAATACTTAAAGATACGGAGGCGGGGGTGGCTCAGTCGGTAGCGCGCCAGGCTCGTAATCTGTAGTTCCCAGGTTCGAGTCCCAGCTGGGTCTGCGTTGAGATTTATCTCCGCAAAATTTCCCCGCCCTGCCCACGGTCAGTAGGGGACACCGATGGGCTTGAAAAGGCCGCCGTCCGTCGGATGGGACGTTAAGCCGTGTCTCCGTGTGCGGGAGAGCCATACCCTGTGCACGTTAAAGAACATGCTGGATGGTCTTGACGGGAGGCTACCATCTGTCTCCCAACAGCTGTTCCAGTGGGTCCCCTCCCCCAACCTTCTCTGAGCCTTCGGGGTCCTTGTGGCCTGGCCATTTAGCCCATGGTGTGCAAAAAAGTGCCGCTCAGAGGTAAAACAACCCAACCCAACTTAAAGATACTAATAGAGGATGATTGTTTGGCAGCTAGTAGCTCAGTGGCCAGAGCACCTGACGTGTTATCAGGAGGTCGTGGGTTCAGATCCCACCCGGCTAATTGCAATTTTTCTTCTAAAACATCCTAACAATCATTTAAGCTAATTCTTGTTAATTTCACACAAGGTTCAAGGTCACAAGATCATGGTGGAATTAGCTTCCAATGATAATTTCACCATGATCTTACAACGAACTCATCAAAAATAGCCAGCACTAATCAACAGAGAGGAAGTGAGTCTACTTCATGACAATACAGGACACGTGGAACAAATCGGAGAAATTTTTAGAGTATGGATGGGGTGTTCTACAGCATCCATCCCGTTTCCCCCACCTAGTTTCTGATTTTTCACCTGTTCCATTCCTTTTAAACCATCTCAATGAACAGCAATTCCAAAATGATGATGAGGTTGAATATGCCCTCATCAAGTTTTTCAATAGCAAACCCCTGGAGTTCACATCCAAGGATTGCCCCAACTGCTACAAAGATGGGGGGGGGGGGAAGGTAACTGAAGGTGATGGGAAATATTTCATTGATTGAAATTTGTTAATGTTTTTGTTATAATGTTTTGAATAAAGGGGAGAAAAATGGAAATTATTTAACTTATGAAATCACAGTGCTTAAACTAGAGCATTAAAGATAATGCTAATAGCATTTCCTTTAATATTGCAAACTTTTATATGTGCAACATTGATTCCCATCAGTACACTACTAAAACTTCATAATATGATACCACCATTCACTAGTTTCATAATTTAGTTACCAACTAAAATTGATGCATTATGGCAACTTATTTGAAACTACTTAAACAGATAATTTTACTTTACTGTTGCAGTAAAAATGAATTCAAATGAATATCTTTCCTGTAGCATTTGATCACTTTAATCACATACCATTAGAAGACTAGCTACGTATCATCAAAAAAATATTTTGTATTCTTTTTAAAGAATGAAAGAAGAAAATACACTGAAGTACCATTGAATTGGGGAGAGGAGACGTTATCCAAATTCAGTACAAGTCCCGCATTTGCGCACGTGCATGGCTGAAACTCTGGTCATATGTAGCTGTCGGCTTTGTCTTCCCCAAGCATTCATCGTTAGAAGTGTAATGGGGAAAGGCTTGGGATTTAGATGAATTTGACAGAGGGCAGATCGTAGGTGACCAACGGATGGGACACTCGATCTCCGAAATTGTCAACTAATTTGGATTTTCTTGTACCACAGTTTCAACAGTGTTCCAGGAATATGAAAATTCCGGTAAAAAAACAAGCCCCTGGACAAACTGCAAAAGGACAACCAGCTTTGAGCTTCGCCGTCTGGCCAGCATCGTACAGACCGATGGGTGCCAGGCATTATCTGAAATCACCTCCCATCTGAACGCAGGTTCCATCCGGGAGGTCAATGCATGGACCATGTAACGCTTATTTATTTGTTTTGGCTTCAGGAGCCGCTGATCTACGAGAGTCTAATGGCATGACACTGAGCGAAAGAACATCGAAAATTGCCAATGAATAGCCTGGAGTGATGAATCCCAATTTAAACTTCATCATGCTGATGGGGGACTGAGGGTATGGTGCCAACCCCATGAAGCCATCGAACCTGCATGTCAGGTCAGAGCACTACAAGCTGGTGTCTTCAATTGGATGGCAGTGGGACCTTTGGTACATGAACCAACGACTCTCAATGCATCCTGGTACATAAAACTCGTGGCTGACCATTTACACCCATATGGCCATCATGCATCCCAATGGAGATGGCGTCTACCAGCAAGACGACTATTTATCTCTCCGGTCCAAATTGACTACTGCATGATTGCAGGAGCATTCTGCTGACTGAAATAATGAATTGGCCACCTAGAAGCCCAGATTTAAATCCCATAGAAAATCTTTAGGATACGTCGAGCAGAGTGTTCTGGCCTGTGTCCCATCAGCGACAACCTTGAGAGAATTGTGGACAGCTTTGCAGGACATATGGGTCGCCATACATGTGAAACATTTATGCAAGCTTGTGGGTCCTTGCATCGCAATGTGGCAGTCGTTTTCAGGGCCAGAGATTGCTATCCCTAAATCAATGGCACTTCAGTGTATTTAAAAAATAGTAGTACCTGAAACACATGGGAACTCTGAAGCACCATTTATTTCTGTAAATATTATTCTGATAGGATGTGACACCTCCATAAATGCTATTGAACATATAAAAAAAATACCAAACTTCGCATTCCCAAATATTTCACAAGTTTTCTTGTTTATAATACCCCACACTGAAAACTCTGGCGAAGTTCTTCCAGTGGCCCCTTGGTGTGAACTCCTATTGCTGTGAGGGGACTACCTTATGAAGGTTTTGTTGGTTTGAATACCTTCACAAGATCCTAAATGCTCATCTGCGTATTTGCCACGCACAATGACCCATGTCCCTAGAAAGGGACATGGGTGGGGCACTACAATACTGAGTGAAATACTATGGGCACTGAAATACTGAGTTAGCTCCACAGGGAGTTTTTGCAGTCTAATGGATTTCGGAACATCTCGATGGAAAATTAGTGCCAACCAAGACATTAATTCTCAGCTTTAACACACCTTACCTCCTTATTGCTATCAAGATTCCCTCGGTGCAAGCTCCTGTACGTGGTGAGGGGATCACCCTGTGAAGGTTCCACTGGCTCGGTTACTTTCACAGGGTCCTGAACGCTCACCCGCGTGTTTGCCCTGAGCTGAGACAAGTGTCCCAAGAAAGGAGGATCCTGGTAGTTGCTCAGGGGTCCCTGTCTTCTCTCCTCAGTTCATGACTGGCGGGGTCTCCTTTGGCCGCCTTGCCATTGGAGAGCCTGTCATCGCGGGACTGGGCAGCGGATTTGGGGGTCTCTGCATCCGGTAAACGGGAGCTCCTTGGTTGCCCCCCCAGGAGCGATCGGCTGGTGGGCAGGTCCTGCTAGGGTCAACTATGCAGCACAGTGAGTAACCTTGCCCATAGTCTGGGTACAGGTTTGCAAGTTTCCTCACAACTTATTTTCCTTTTGTCGTTAACCTTTATTTGTGAGGCCAGTTTGGCCGTTCTCAACTTTGTTATTTTTCACTTAGTTCCTTTTGTGAAGAAAGGTTTTTTTCGCAATTTCTCTTTTCATTTTCCTTTTATTTATTTGTGAGGGCTTGGCTCACTGTCTGTGTGGTTACAGTGCCTGCATTGCCCTGGCGCCCAACTGGGCGTCCCTTGTTGGGCTCCATGGAGGGTGGGGACAGCGGGCACTGAATCACACAAAAACAAACATGAGAGTAAATGATGAAAATAATGCGATCAACGCCAACAAGAGAGATCGAGATGAGCCCCCAGCTTCCTCTTCTCTGTTATCAACGCCGCCGTCATCTTTGTCGGTATACCGAATACACTGCGCTGTTTTCAGTGTCAGATATACGGTCATGCCTGCACAGCTTGCCGGGGCAAGCCAAACTGTGCTCGCTGTGGCAGTAAGGATCATCTCGATCCCGACTGCACAACAGAAAAGGCAAGCTGTGTGAACTGTAGTTGCGAAGATTTGGCATACTCCCGCGACTGTCCAAAATGGAAGGAGGTTTAATGCTTGAAAGTAATGAATGACATCTCATACACTGAGGCAAGAAAGCTAGCTGCACCGCCTGCCCCACCTGACAAGGTATCCTATGCCGGTGCAGTCAATGGAAAGCCCATTGTTCCAATGACTTCAGTTGCGGTGCAGACTGACATCAGTGTACCACCTACCGAGTCTTTCTCTCCTGGAGCTAAGTACCTCATCACGCAGGCGAAACTGAGTGTGATGTCAACTTTAACATCAACCCTGGTTTCCATTCCTGCAAATCAGCCGTCCACCGGAAGGCCTCCTCCTCCCCGTCCTCAGACAGCAAGACCTTCCAAACCGAAGGGGCCCCCACCAGGGCCAAAAGAGAAAGTCACTGCACCACAAAGGGCGGTCACCGATCCATGCCCCTTGGACGACTCCGAGGACATGGATATCGACCTCCCCCTATTCACTAAACCGTCCTCTGCGGTGGTTAAGCTGAATAGGAATTCATTGTCCTCCCACTCTTCTAAGTCCTGAGATGGCCACACTCCTACAATGGAATTGTCGTGGATTCCAGAGGAATCTTGTTGACATCAAGGCACTCCTTCAGGCACACCAGCCCAACTGTGTGTGTCTGCAGGAGACATACAGCCAGTCACAGATCCCACGATCTGGCATTTTACAATAGTTCACCAGGACCGGGATGGAGATAGTCCAGCTCGTGGGGGTGTCACCATCCTCATGAGCAACCATTCTCCATTCCACGTTGTACCCCTCACCACCAACTTAGAGGCAGTTGCCATCCTCCTCTTCGTCGGTTCTCGCTCACTGTCTGCTCTATATATCTTCCACCTGGGAGCATCGTCTTCCAGGAAGACCTTGATGATCTCGTCTCTTCGCTGCCGTCCCCCTTCCTCATAATGGGGGATTTCAATGGACACAGTCCACTTTGGGGTGGTGCTGACACCAACGGGAGGGGTGGGGTGCAGAGCAGAGGCACTTGGATCCTTCTCTTTCCCTGTTGAACACTGGTGTCGGTACTTACTTTCACTCCCCAACCTGCACTTTCTCTGCCATTGACCTTACCATCTGCTCTTCCTCGATCCTTCCACTCTTTACATGGGAGGTCGAGGACAACCCTTACAGAAGCAATCACCTCCCTGTGGTGTTCACCATCTCCCGTGGGGGGCCTTGCAGCCCTTCATGTGTCTCACAATGGAGGCTCGATCGGGCTGACTGGGGTGGTTTCGAGCTGCTCGATGACCACTCTGTCAGCCAGGAGCCAATCAATGTGGCAGTAGTGGAGGTAACAGACTGTATCGTAGATGCAGCTGCATCCACAATTCCTCAAACATCGACACGGTTTCTTCACTTTCCGAAACCGTGGTGGAATCCAGATTGCACCACAGCTCGTAAGGCTCAGAACAAGGCTTGGGGGGTGTTTTGGAGATATCCAATGTCCCCCAACCTCGAAAAGCTCGTTTCGTCTGACGCCAGAGCCAGAAGGAATCTTGGATCAAATATACATCTTCTATCACCTGCATGATCAGTTCTAAGGTAGTGTGGGATAAAGTCCGGAAGATGGGTGGGAACTACACGTCCCACTCGTTATCGATCCTGGAGCACAATGGACAGGCAATTGCTGATCCCAAAGCAATTGCCAACACTCTGGGGGAGTCATTCTTCATCTCTTCTTCATACTCCCCGACTTTCTGGCCCAGAAGAGCAGGGCAGAATGCTCTCCACTGTCCTTCCACTCGAATGGCCTGGAGCCTTAAAACAGGCCATTCACAGCGGAGGAGCTTCGCCTTGCTCTGCTCACCTCTTGTGCATCTGCTGTCGGGCCAGACAATATCTATTATGCCATGCTCCAACATCTCTCACCATTGAGTAGGGTGATAATGTAATTGACTGCTCCATCTTTTCAACTGCAATTTTCTCAAGGAGCAGTTTCTGGACTCCTGGTGGGAGGCCAATGTCTTGGCCTTCCCGAAGCCAGGAAAGGATTCCAAGGTTCTTTCTAATCGAGGAACATTGCATTGACAAACTGTGTGTGCAAGGTGTTGGAAAGAATGGTAAATGCCAGACTCATCTGGTATTTAAAACACCACAACCTTCTTTCCAACACCCAGTGTGGCTTTCGCAGGCAACGGTCAACTCTCGACCATCGGATACGCCTCAACTCGGCTATCAGAAACTCATTTTTACGAAGAGAGCACCTGGTGTCGATTCTCTTCAACATCAAAAAAGCATACGACACGGCTTGGAGATTCGGCATTCTTCATGACCTCCATAGCTTCGGCTTGAGAAGTCACATGCTGATCCATCTTCTTATCGGCATGTTCTTTTCGTGTCTGTGTCGGCAACACTCTGTCGCTGCCATACCTTCAAGAACAGGGGGTGCCATAAGGCTGCGTCCTGAGTGTTACTCCTTTCGCTGTCAAAATTAATTCTATTACTAGACAACTTCCTCCATCAGTAGGCAATGTTTTCTATGTTGATGACTTTAGCATCTTTTCCTCTTCGTCCAGTATGAGGGTCATTGAAAGACAACTGCAAATTGCCCTGAACAATCTTTCTGTTTGTGCAACGGCAAACGGGTTTCAGTTCTCCCCACAAAAGACTGCTTGTGTGCACTTTTGCTGCAAACATAATCTTCACCCAGATCCCGAGCTGCGTCTAGGGAGTAATATCATTCCAGTTGTGGCGGAGACCAAATTTCTCGGTCTCATATTCGATCAGAAATTGACCTTTTTACTACACATACGTCATCTTAGGTCCAAGTGCACGCGGGCATTGAACATCGTCAAGGTCCTCTTGTCCCCTTTCTTGGGAGGCGGACCGATGTTCTCTGCTCCGCCTCTACCATGCACTTGTCCTATTGAAACTGAACTACGGATCCCAGAGTCTTTACGTTGAGACCGAAAACCGTCTTTATCTCTTCACCGTCAGCAGTTGTCCCTACAATATGCATCTACATTACGATCCCTGCCTGACCATCCCACTTGGGACTACTTTTTCAGTCCAAAGTGGGAAATGTTATACACTAATCGGCGACTGCCATTTGTCCTTGGGGTTTGGGAGTCTGAGGGTACCTCAGAGACATCAACACCGGTCTCAATAATGTTGTATAGTCGAGTCACTACTTCCATGGCTTGCTGTTTCCCCTTCCTGTGATTTTTCCATGTGCATGATGGGGGAAGGCTTTTACACCCGATTCTGTGTACTGGCAACTCTTTGCCAGCCGTCGTGCTGTGTACCTAAACTTTTTGCCCATGTATACAGATGGCTCGAGGTCTGGCACATCAGTGGGATCGACCATGGTCTACTGTGATGTAATCAATGCAGACCAGATCCCTCTGCAGAGTTGTACGCTATCGTTCTCACACAGTGTCGCCATGTGGTCCATATTGGACCACATGGCGGCTGAGCATCATTGTCGATGTGTGCTTTGCATCGACTCGCTTAGCTCGCTACAGGCTTTGATCTAAACTTTCAGGCTTTGAAGGTGAGGCATCAGCCTCACCCTGTTCTTTCTAAGATCTGCCAGCAGCTCCATCGTCTGGCAGCCACCACCACCATCCATTTCTTTGGGTGCCCGGTCACGTCAGTATCAGGGGTAATGATTTGGCAGATGCTGCTGCCAGGTCAGCCACACCCCTGTCCGATTCTCCGTTGCTGGTTCCATATCTGGATTTCCAGCAGCGTTTCACGATCGAGCTCCGGGCACAGTGGCAGAGATCTTGGTCAGAACAGCTTACGAACAAGCTCTTTGAGATCAAACTATGGCAGTGTTGTTATCGCAGGAATCGCAAGGAGGAATTTGTACTTGTTCGGCTCCGCTTAGGTCATTACGGGCGAACGATGTAGCTTAGTGTGAGTTTTGCAACACCATTTTAACTAAAACATATTTTAATTGAATGTCAATGTTTTAACTTTGAACGACGTATGTTTTTTAACTTTCATAATTTTACGTCTGAGCTCCTTACACTCAGATATCTTTTATCTTAACATTGTATTTGAACTGCAGTTTTTAACTTTTTGCAATATTGTGGTTATTTTATTCGATTTTGATTTTACCTTGTATTTTTTTATGTCTATCCCAGGCCTTACATCTGGGTTGTTCATGTTATATATACAACTTGTTAATTTTCTTGTTATATTTACATCTTCCTTTCATTGTTTATCTGTTATATATACATATTGTTGATGTTATCTTTTAACTTTTACAGCATTTGATTTTAACTTTGGTTAAGGGGTACTCGTCCTTTAGCTTCTTTATATCTTGTTTGGGACATTATAGCCTAAGTAGCTCATGCGCCATAAAACCCAATCAACCAGACATCAAGATGGGCTACCTACATTGTGAGGTACAGCTGTACATCCCCAACTATATGCATTGCTTTTGTGTCAGAGGTACGGCCATGACCACATGGCTTACTGTGGCCATGTGGCTTTGCACAAATCGGCTTACTGCCATTCGTCCTTTTGGTTTGCGTGTCTGAGGCTGAGACATCAACACCAGTCTCGATAGTGTTGCACAGCCGAGCCACTTCCACCATGGTTCGCTGTTTCCCCTTCCTGTGATTTTTTCCTGTGCAGTATGGGGAAAGCCTTTACACCCAACTGTGTATACTGGCAACTTTTTGCCTGCCATCGTGCTGAGCACCCAGACTTCTTGCCTGTCTTTACAAATGGCTCGGTATATCTGTGGGGTCAGCCATGGTCTGCTGTGATGTAATCATTGCAGAACATATTCCACGGCAGTTCTCCATCTTCACTCCACAGTTGTATGCTATCAGCCTTGCCTTGAACCACATAGCAGCTAAGCATCATCGTCGGTGTGTGCATTACACGGACTCGCTTAGCTCGCTACAGGCTTTGATCTCCGTAATGCATCGGCTTCACCCTGTTTTCTCCAAGATCTGCTGGCAGCTCTATCGTCTGGCAGCCACCATCAATGTTCACTTCTGTTGGGTGCCCGGTCACATTGGGATCAGGGGCAATGACTTGGCAGATGCTGCTGCCAAGTCAGCCATGCCCCTCTTTGACTCTCCGCTGCTGGTACGTCGACTTCCAGCAGCGTTTTTCCATCGAGCTCTGGTCTCAGATCTCGGTCTGATCAGGTTGATAACAAGCTTTTCGTGATCAAGCCCATTGTCAAACCGCATCAGTCTTGTTTTCGCAGGAATTGCAAGGAGGAAGTTGTACTTGCTCGGCTCCGCTGAGGTCATTCATTTATTACACACTCTTTCCTTCTTCAGGTTGACGACTAACCTAAGAGCGAGTTTTGTGACACTGTTTTAACTATCAAACATATTTTAATTCATTGCCCTTGTTTTAATCTAGAACGACGTTTGTATTTTACTTTTCATGATTTTATTTCCAAAACACTTACACTCGGACAACTTTTATCATATGAATCGATTTTAACTCCTCTCTTTGAATTTTTACGCTTTTGTGGCTATTTTAACAGATTATAACCTTTTACCATTGTTTTTCTTTACATGGGCCTTTTACACCCTTGTTATTTCTAAGTTTTATACTTGTTGACCTTTTACGTACTTCAATTTTATTGGCTTTTGTGTTGTGTTTTGTCACCTTTATATGTTGCTTTGGTTGTGGGTTTACATGATTTTTATCTGTTTTTTACTTTTTGTCTTGTCTGGCGCATTATGGCCTTAGTAGCGGATGTGCCATAAAACACCAACCAACCACTTGCACTCGGCCATCTTTTATCTGATGACTCTCTTTTAACCCCTGTTTTCGTTTTTTTACGATTTACCGGATATTTTATCCGTCCATGAGCTTTTACTTGTTGCTATTTACTATGGGTCCTTCACACCCGTTATTAATTTTTGCATTTTACTTTTATTGTTTTTCATTAGTTTTTGTGCTTTTTGTTATTTTAAATTTTACACCTTGTATTTGTTCTTGTTTACTCGCTTGATTTTAACTTTGGTTGTGGATCTGCTTGACTTTTAAATATTTCTTTTTATTCTTTATACCTCGTTTAGCACATTTTAACCTCGGTAGTCCATGCGCCGTAAAACCCCAAACAGCCAACCAACCAACTGCCCACCGCATTCTAGGTCTCCCTCTCTTTCTGAGGTCTTTAGGCATACTGTTCCTAACTGTATTCATAAATCGTATAATTATGCATACGTCCAACATCGCTAAACCAATGCAGTCTGTCTTCGCCCAATATGCTGCTCAAAAGAGGTTGCCGATTCCTTTGCCTAGCCTTATCATTGCTTAAAAAGTTCAATCACCTAATGCCTAAGATAATGCGTAAGCATCAAGTTTCCTGTTATCTTGTTTGCAAAGCGTCCGAGTTTCACTACCATAGCTAACCCTAGAGAGAACCAAACTATTATACTCTAATTTTAGTTTTTAGGTGTATATGCCTATTTCTTCACACTCTCCATAGATTCTTAAAAGTCCCGGCAGCAATCCCTATTCGTTTATTAATCTCATGCCGCACATCACCAGTATCTGTTACATGGCTCCCAAGATAATTAAACTGAGACATCTGTTCAAGAGTGCAACCACTCAGATTAACTGAACCACAGACTACCTGATCCGGTGAATTTTTTTACGAATGAAACGTGTCTTGTTCGGCAATTTGCCTTATTTGTACTAGTTATTTCTAATGGTATTATTCTCATATGATGTCTTAATGCAGCTCCATTTGGCATTTAGAAAACCAGCTACAACTAAATAATCGAATATTCTTTTGCTTTGTGCCAAATCCAAAACTATTCTTTTAAACAGAAAGCTTCGCAAGCATAAATTAAAGGCTGGGTATTGCTTTCTGTTTCTTTTTTATTTCGATTTAAATGGCGGTTCCATCAAACTATTTCTATTAAGTTAGGTTTTGAACCTTAACAGAATACACTCAGCCACAATTGGGAGAAAAATATAGATTAAGATGTAAGAAATAATTTTTTGAATACGATTTCTTTGTGAAACATTTAAAATTTTATTCAATATATTTACGAGCAGAATCGCTTGGCTCTTCCTGAACCTCAATATAATGACTCAGAGGAAACAGGTGCGAGCACTGACTATTTACTGACCACACGGTTTATGTCCGAGTGGACGTCCCGATGGCAGAAGTTTTTCTCTCCCTGCAAATAAGCACGTACTAAACCAATTTGTCTTATGTTTGGTGTGGCGGCCTTAGTTCTGGTTATCTAGGCGTTAGAGATCAGGTTCTTAGCTGTGGTGTGTTCGGATTGAATCCGTAGCAAGCGTCTGAAATCTCTGGGGCATTGCTGTTGCCTACCCTATGAATGGAGAGTCCAAACTTATGAATGGAAGAGTATATTATCGATGTGGCAAGTTATCAATGGAGAGACTTTTCGCTGCTAACCTTTGGGGCAGGGTCGGTTTTGTGGGGTCAAAACTCTGATATCTACTAATAAATCAGCACTTTGACGTCGATTCAAATTTTAGAGGAAAAATTGTCTTGAGCCCGGTGGGATACGAACCCACGACCTCCTGATAACTTGTCAGGAGCTCTAACGTGACTGATAACATATCAGAGCACCTGACATGTTATCAGGAGGTCGTGGGTTCGTATCCTACCCGGCTCAAAACAATTTTTCCTCTAAAATTTGAATCGACGTCAAAGTGCTGATTTATTAGTAGGCATTGAATAGTCGAGTTTATTTCATTATTTATCAAAACTCTGATAATGCACTAAGTTACGGTGAGATGAAACTGTAGACGTTCTGATGCTCCTAGATCTGACTCTCCAGGAGATGTCGAAAAGATAAATTGTTTTATATATAGGTAAAATGTATCATATTTATATAAAATTTTTCAAATCTCATATATTTCCCTTCCTCCCATTTAATTCATCACGTTTTATAGCTACGAGTTGGTTTCTGTATATATTTACTATCCCCACGTGGGTAGAAACTCATGAGCTACCAGTGATATTAATTATATCATTTGCGACATTTCAAGTTTTTGCATGTTCTACATTTAGTGCCCTCTAATAACATAAAGCATTTTTGCAGCATTTGAAACCTGTGTATCAAAATATTTCGTTAGAACCTATTCAAATCAAAAAGATTTTTATTAATCTCTTAAAACAGTTGCGTTGTGAATACCTTGATCATCAGATTCCATCAATAAGATTATCAAATTTCTGTTCAAATTGATTGTTTCCAATATTCGTTACAATTTTCAACATTTCCGTTAGAGGGTGCAATTAAAACATTTGGAAGATTCGAAAAGTGTGAATCGTAATATTTCGTCAATACCTATCCAATCGAAAGAAAATATTTTTTTCTCTGAACGTAGAAAAAAATGCGTCTTCACCCACCCCCAGGTTGAGGAGGAAAAATCATTGTTGTGAATGCACACCTTGTGACCTGCAAATTTCACCACCAAAATTTCAAATTTCTAACATAATTACATCGCTGTTAATATTCATTTAAAATTTTATCATTTTTAACGTTTTTCCAGCGTTAGAGGGTGCAATTATAGTTATTGGGGGATTCCAGGTGTGAATCGTAGTATTTCACCAATACCTGGGATCAGAAACCGTTTTTGGGTCGTATCAAAATAGCAAAAAAAATATGTAAATTTAGAAAGCATTAAATTAACAGCCACAACAAGAAAAAAAAAAATACAAATTATATTATTAACAAAAACAAAGCAATAATACAACAATTTCAAAATGGGTGTATACAATAAAACTGTTGAAAAGAATTATTTAAAAATCTGCCATTCATCAGTGTGACTTTTGAGTTTGGGTCTTCTCAACCAACCAAATTTGGAGTGCATTTAGATCATTTGAATGGCATCAGTGCTTTCAGATTTGTCGTATGCCAACCAGACACAGAGTAAAAATATTTTGCTCATTTTCGGAAAACCGAGCTAAAAAGTAAATTTTCATGAAATCCGTCAAACGAGCACTTTGATAGATATGGATACAAGTTGTTGGACGTTGCGGTAAGTTTTAATTTTTTTATATTTAAAATATTTCAGCTTAAAATTAATGTTTGTTGCAATCGTATCTTTGATTTCCCTCAAAGTTTTTGTATCAATATTCCTACTCGTTTATATAGAAACTTAACAATGCTTCCAATATTTGAATTAAAAAAAACCTCATCGTACAATTTGGTAATACGGTACAGAGAGATTAAAGGTCCAAACTTACGATCAGTTGGGTTGTTTTACCACTGAGCAGCACTTTTTACATACAATGGGCAAAATGGCCAGATCACAAGAACCCGAGTGCTCAGAGAAAGTTGGGGCAGGGGATGCACTGGAACAGCCGTTGGGAGACAGAAGGTAGCCACCCATCAAGATCATCCAGCGTGTTTTTTTTTAACTTGTACAAGGTATGGCTCTCCCACACACGGTGCCACGGCTTAACGTCTCATCCGAAGGACGGCAGCCTTTCCAAGCTCATCAATGTCTTCTACTGACCGTGGGCAAGGCGGGACGTTTTGTGGAGATAAATCTCAACGCTGACTGAGCTGGGACTCGAACCTGGAAACACGGATATTTAATTCCGAATTTAAACTATTTCTTCTCCCTAAAAAACACTTTCGGATAAAATATATCAACAAAAGGTACAGCCAAATGATAGCATATTTTCCTTCACAGGTTTTTTTTTTTCCCACATGTATAACCAAGTGGTTAGCACGCTTGGCTACTGATCTAAGGGACTTGGGTTCAGGCATGGATGTTTGTGTTCTTTTTCTGCTGAGGTTCCGCCATCTTCACATACCTTCTACTATGGCGTATTAAACTGACAGGTTTCTGGCAGACCCCTGTGGCAAGCAGCTGCTTGAGGGGGTATTTTTTTAATGTAATTTTAGATTTTACATCTCTACGTTAACATACAAACGACTGCAGAGAATGATTTGTTTGCGCAGCATCTAGCGCGATTTTGCATTTTAGGAAACTGCGTATAAAGTGTTGAATATACTTTATTTTTCGCATTTGGAAGACCTGTAGTCAAAGCGGGTCTGTATTGATATCATTGTTGACCAAGCTTCGGTTGGTTCTTCTCTGGCTGCGTATGTTCATATAAAGCATGACATTTGTAGATTGCAGCATTGTAAAGCAATTCCTTTTCCATGGAACAAAGGTTCTCCGCCCTTTTACATTAATAAAAGAAATACATATGATTTAACTTTTTTTTTCTTTAAACCAGATTCCTGAAAATACAAAAATCAAAGGTTATCAAAAAACCTAGCAGCAGATGATAACCATCATGATCAGATTCATCATTTTCCCGGTACTTCTGCTACGCATCCTAAGGCAGGCACTTACCCAGGATTTAGTTGGAGGGGGTGCTGCTGAAGAATAAATAATACTATGAAATAAAATGAATAAGACTTGAGTAGGGATTCCCAATTACTAAAATATTTCATCGAACAGGAAAGTTTAAAATGATATTCGATATCGAATAAGATTTATAGTTTATCTATTTTTAGTGTCTAAAATAAAATTATACAACGACAACTGTTTTGAATTTCAAAGCAGGTTGTATCATTAACTATAGATTAACCATATATTTTAATATCGAAATAACACAAAAAAAGAGAATTTTTCTTTAAATTAAAATTTTATGTTTCTAAATTTTAGCATATTTTTCTGTTTTCTCTGAAAATTTCATACAAATGATTCTTTGCATTTATTAGTTACAATCAGTAAAATAGATTGGATATTTTTATTACCTATCTCCCTTTTCCTCGTCATTTGTCGGTTTGTGGATTTGTCAAAACAGTTCCACATCTTTCAGGGGCGGCTCAGTTGGCAAGTGTGCCAGGCTCGTAATCTGCAGTTAACAGTTTCACGCCCTGCCTGGGCCAGCATTAAAATTTCTCAACTCACCGACCTGCTCTCTGTTGAATTGGGCATTAAGCCGTGGCATAGTGAGTTCGAGAGTCATACCCTGTGCACGTTAAAAAACGTTAAGGTTATCAAAAAACATAGCAGCAGATGATAACCATCATGATCAGATTCGTCATTTTCCCGGTACTTCTGCTACGCATCCTAAGGCAGGCACGTGATACGTTGGATGGCACGTATCAACGTTAATGATACAACGTTGGATAACCTTCATGGGTGGCTACGTCTCCCAACAACTGACCTGTGTGTCCCCTTCCCTTAACCTTCTCCGAGTCCACGTGACTTGGCTATTTAGCTGGTTGTGTGCAAAAAAAGAGTGCCGCTCAGAGGTGAAACAACCCAACCCATATCTTTTGAATAAGATGGGAAAACCGAATGATTTATGTGTCAAATGAAACCTTATGACGCAAAAAGTGTCATAAACTATACAAAAATGACTCTCCCATGATTTTAAAAAGGAGAAATACGAATATGATTGTTCAACCACATATTTTGAATGCGAGTGCCGAAAGTAACAAGATATGCGTCAAATGAAAGCTTGTGCTATAGGGAGTGTCAGAGCCTGTAAAAGATTAATCCCCATGCTTTCTTCCCCCTAAAACGGGGGAAAATAAAAAAAGGATTGTTCCACTGTATCTTCAGAGTGCGAGGGCCGAAAGTAAAAAGCTATGCCAATGTGTCAAATGAAAGCTTGTGATGCGGAGAGTGTCATAGGCTACAAAAAATTCTTCCCCTTTAAAAGAGGGGAAAATGAAAAAGATTGTTCCACTATATCTTCAGAGCGTGAGGGCCGAAAGTGACAAGCTATGTGTCAAATGAAAGCTGTGACATGGGGAATGATGCACATTAAAAAAATTCCATCCCCTTTATAAAAGGGCAATGTGAAAACGATTGTTTTGCAATGTCTTTTGAACATGAGAGACTACAATTAGGAGTCCAATGAGAGCTCATATGAGGTCCATCATACACTATTTAGAATTTTGCCCCCCACCATTCACCTTCTCCACAAAAAAGAGCAGATTTCGAAGGAGGTGAACCTTAAAGTTATATATCAAATTAATGCTTGTGATATCTCCAATGTTATGGGCTACCTTAAACACAACTCTAAAATCATGGGGAGGAAAAATTTGGTCAATGTTTATGAGTCATATATCAAACGAAAGTTTCTGCAGGTGTTTTAAGTGACAGAAAAAATATAAATTAAGAAAATAGAAAAACAAACTATTTTTCCATATGCGCTCTAAAAAGTAAAATATAAAGCATATCAATGGTACAGTCACTGAATTCGTATTCGCTTCAAAGGAAGATAATATGCTGATTTACCTACTCAACAATGTTGCCATCTCCCTATCTTCCTTTGAAGTGAATATGAACTCTGAGACTGATTGCACCATCGATATGCATTAGTTTCTTCCCCTTTGGAGTGCATATGGGAAGATACGTATTTTTTAAATTTTTTATGTTTCTTTCTTTTGTCCATTGTGCTCATATCGCTGAAAATAATCTCTCAATATTTGCATTCTACACAGATATAGTTAAAAAAATTCAATGATTCAAAAATGATATTTAGCATGATGGACTATTTTATTCCTGATGTTTCATACTGTATTTTTAAAATCAAAAGTATTCAGTTGGATTTTATTATTAAAATGTAATAACAGCATAAAAATTGCTGCCTATTTTGATTTCGGTCTGTAAATTGTAGCTAGGTAGTCACTGGAAGGAGAGCTATAAACCAATCCTCTGTGATGTAGCATAGAAACAGCAAGGCTTAGCACCTAATGTCTGACCCCGCCTTCTCGTGGTGCAAGTCGTTAGTACCTTTCAAAAGAGATACTCTCTTGTAGAAGTGAGCAGAAGAGGAGGGTTGCCAGATTAGTGTGGCTTACTGATCTGGATAGCTATAGCTACTTTTTTTTTCTACCCTGCTGAGTGGTCAACCACACAGAGTCCTGATGCTCACCATAAAAACCTACGAAATTGGACTGAAATAATGCTCTGAGCTTGATTATGGATCCTGAATTTGCTGCACTGGTGGGCTTCTGTGGAGGGAAAATCTGCCGGTGTTTTCTGCTTGTTTGTTGGTTGACAGCCCCAAGTGAATAGATTCACAGGATATGTTTATCGGCTGGTGGATAATCCTGAGCAGAGGTCATCGCAGGTACCTGAACTCTTTGCTTCTACTCGCATCGTGAATTTTTACATTGGAGGAAGTCTTCCAGTGTAGATGGCTTCAGCCTTTAGTGGTGGGGGAACGGGTCTTTGCCCCATGTCTGCGATTAGGGGGCTGTTTGACATTGTCGGCATTCCCTCTCTCAATAAACATAGTTTCTTTAAACATCCCACTAACCATTTTCTCTCCATAGGGAGTTGGAATGTGAGGACTCTGCACAGAGCTTTTTCTCTTGATGTCCTCACACAAGAATTCCATCGTTATAATTTAGATATTCTCAGCTTACAAGAGACCAGATGGAGAGATAAAGGTCAAATTCATAAAAATAATCTTAAGCTTATCTTTTCAGGGATGGACGACAATAAGCATTACCAAGGCGTGGGTCTGCTTCTCAGCAGACACGCTAATGATGCTCTTCTTGGATATGAGTGCATTAATGAAAGGTTTCTTACAACAAAGACTTGAATGTTATCTGCTGTTATGCCCCCACTAAGGATGCCGATGAGGATGGGTTTTATGGACAACTCCAGGATATTTTGAATTCTGTCAAGAAAGGAGATATTACCCTTGTTCTTGGTGACTTCAATGCCAAAGTTGGTACTGACTCTGACCTTTGGGGAGAGATGATGGCCCTTTTGGTATTGGTAGATGCATTGGCAACGTCTCCTACAGGTAAGTAAACTTAATGGTTTCAGAATAACACCTATTACAAACATCGTGACATACATAAGTACACATGGGTTTCACCAGATGGGTTGCCTAAGAATATGATAGATTATATATATATTAATTAACAGCAAATGGGCTAGTTCGGTTTGAAATACCATATCATATAGGGGAGCTGAATTTGGATCTGACCATTATCTTGTTAACAGTATCTTGCAAGATACAACTAACTTTGTTGTGATAAGGTTAAAAAATCTACCTTTACTACTGAAGCTCTGAAAGATCCAGTTAATAGCTAAAGCTTACTGTGATAGGTTACTTAGTCATTGTGGCAGTCAGAGTTTGCTCACTACTGAAATGGAGGAAGAATGGGACCGTTTTAGAGTCGTTTTTGGAAATTAACAGTACTCTTTTAGCAAAAAAAGGTGCAGAGGAGACAGAATTATTTGAGTGATAAGGCACTTGAGCTTATTTCAGAAAGAAAGAACTGCAGGAATATCCTTAATCAATACCTTACTAGTGCTAATAGAAAGCATTACAGAGAACTTAATAAACATGTAAAGGATCAGTTAGCTGCTGCTAAGTATTTTAACTTGGTGGCTTGGCTGACAAAGCCGAGGAAGCAGTTAGACAGCACAACAGCAGAGAGCTGTACCAGATAGTTAATGTTTTGTGTGGTAGAAAATGGACAGGTATACAGGGATTGAAGTATAAACAAAGGTTATAGAAGGTTGGGTTGTTTTACCTCTGAGCGGCACTTTTTTGCACACCATGGGCTAAATGGCCAGGTCACATGGACCCCGAAGGCTCAGAGAAGGTTGGGGGAGGGGACCCACTGGAACAGCTGTTGGGAGACAGATGGTAGTCTCCCGTCAAGGCCATCCAGCGTGTTCTTTAACGTGCACAGGGTATGGCTCTCCCGTACACGGGGCCACAGCTTAACGCCCCATCCGACGGACGGCGGCCTTTCCAAGCCCATTGGTGTCCCCTACTGACCGTGGGCAGGGTGGGGAATTTTGCGGAGATAAATCTCAACGATGACCCAGCTGGGACTCAAACCTGGGAACTACAGATTACGAGCCTGGCGCGCTACCGACTGAGCCACCCCCGCCCCTGTTATAGAAGGTGAAGATTCTGTCATGGCTAAATGGGCTCTGCATTTCAGTGATGTTCTAAACAACGTGGTTAGTTCTGCTCCCATTGTTTTCAATGATGAAAGATGCATTGGTGACTTTAATGTTGGCCACATAACACAATCTGAAGTTATTTTGGCTATTTCTAAACTTAAACTTCATAAATCCCCGGGAGTAGATGAAATTATTACGGAAATGCTTAGAGCTGGGAATGTTTTGGTTACCACTTGAATGACTGAAATTTTGAATATTATTTATGACAAAGGCATGGTTCCTAAGCCGTCCCGTGGCCGAATGGTTAGCGCGCTTGGCTACTGATCTAAGGGACCTGGGTTCGAGCCCCGGATAAGGCATGGATGCGTGTTGTTTTTCTGCTGAGGTCCTGCCATCCTCACAGACCTTATACTATGGCATATAGACAGGCTCCTGTCAGACCTCTGTGGCAAGCAGCTGCTTGAGGGGGTATTTTTTTTTTTATATGGTTCTTAATGATTTTACCAGAGCTATTATCCCTATTTAAAAAAAAGTGATTGCAGTTCTTGTGATAATAGAATGCTTGCAAAAATGTTTAGAGTTTCACAGACCTTTGGTTGCTAGCTTTGTTGATTTCAAAAAGGCTTTCGACTCTGTTGATCGTCATAATTTGTGGTTGATTGTGAGATCATATGGTATACCAGACAAGTTAGTTAACATGATGAAAACTCTCTATAATAACATTGAGTTGTGTGAGAGAGTTGGTAAGGCTTGTAGCAACTGGCTTAGCATTGCTTCTGGTGTTTGACAAGGGCACATTTTGTCTCTTTAGTTTGGTTATTGTTATGCAAAATTCGCTGCAAGGGAAAGATTTTGTCCTTAAATAGGCTGGAGATAAGAAAATTTGATTTAGACTGTGATGATGATTTAGCTCCTTTTGGCAAATGATGTTGATAAGCCTACTTTCTGTTCCAGGTAAGTCTTGGCATGATTGCGCTTAATAGAATTAAGAATCTTGTTGATATTCAATTGCGTGATGAGCAACGTGGATTCAGAAGTGGTAGGGGATGTGTAGATCAGATATTTTCACTTAGGCAGATTCTTGAGAAATGTTTAGAGTTTCAGAAACCTTTGGTTGCTAGCTTTGTTGGTTTCAAAAAGGCTTTCGACTCTGTTGATCGTCATAATTTGTGGTTGATTGTGAGATCATATGGTATACCAGACAAGTTAGTTAACGTGATGAAAACTCTCTATAATAACATTGAGTTGTGTGAGAGAGTTGGTAAGGCTTGTAGCAACTGGCTTAGCATTGCTTCTGGTGTTTGACAAGGGCACATTTTGTCTCTTTAGTTTGGTTATTGTTATGCAAAATTCGCTGCAAGGGAAAGATTTTGTCCTTAAATAGGCTGGAGATAAGAAAATTTGATTTAGACTATGATGATGATTTAGCTCCTTTTGGCAAATGATGTTGATGAAATGAGCTCTTTCATTCAAGCTCTTGATGCGACTGATTAGCAGAGTAGGTTTGGTTATAAACAGAGTGAAAACTAAAAGTGATGAAAATTGGTCAGGCAGGCTGTGATTCAGTTGCTCTGAATGGTTGCACCCTTGAGCTAGTGTCAGTTTAATTATCTTGGGAGTTATGTAACAGATACTGGTGATGTGCGACATGAGATTAACAGGCAAATAGGGATTGTATCTGGGACTTTTAGGAATCTATGGACAGCATGGAGAAATATGCATATATACCTAAAGACTAAAATTAGGCTGTATAATAGTTTGCCCTTCTAGGGATAGTTATGGTAGTGAAACTTGGACGCATTGTAAACAAGATAACAGGAAACTTGATGCTTTGACTCTAGATGCTGACACGATACCTTGGGTATTAGGTGGTTCAACTTTGTAAGTAATGAAGAGGGTTAGGTAAAGGAGTCAGCAACCTCCTCTAAGCAGCATATTGTGCAGAGAGAGACTCCGCTGGTTTGGCCATGTTGCCCGTATGGATAATTATATATTGGCGAATAGGGTTATGAACAGTGTGCCTAGAGGCCTCAGAAGGAAGGGGAGACCTAGGATGCGGTGGGCAGACAATATCAAACAGGACCATGTTAGAATTGGTGTGCAGTGGCTGGATATAGCATATATAGCTCAGGACAGATATGCTTGAAGAACTAAATTGTGCGGTCTGGTTGGACCTCTGTAGCCCATGGCTGCTTGAGGATGTTGATGATTTTGATTTCAATGAATTGTTGGGAATAGATTCCAAAAAAAGAGACTGCTCCAACATTTTTTTTAATTCGAATTCATGCATATTATTTTCAAATTTGTGCAGTAATTAAGTTCTTGAAAAATGCATTTTATAGCAATTATAAAATATAATTATTTGACTGTTTCTGAACTTTCTGTACCAACATTCAGTGTTAACCTGGGTAAATCTCAATGCTGATTTAAATGAGACCTGATTATTATGAATCAATAATAAAATAAAAATAAATAAATACCCCCTCAAGCAGCTGCTTGCCACAGAGGTCTGACAGGAGCCTGTCAGTTTATTTGCCAAAGTAGAAGATCTGAGAGGATGGCAGGACCTCAGCAGAAAAACAACACATACAACCATGCCTTATCCGAGGCTCGAACCCAGGTCCCTTAGATCAGTAGCCAAGCGCACTAACCACTCGGTCATACTGAATGCAAAATTGGTACCTTGATCAAAATGATTTGAAAATTTACTATCTGTACTAGTGATTGGTAACTTTTTTTTTATTGTGGATCAACATATAATTTTTTTTTTAAATGTAAAGGGTCTGTGTCAGTCATATAATTTTAATACATACATTTACATCAGCCCTACCTGGCATACTGGTTACCATACTTGCCTAGTAAACCAGCTTTGGTGTAGTTATTTGTATGTAGTCTGAAAAATCTGGCTAAGCCTATATAGAGCTTCTAGGTTATCTCTGTCTTCTGTGTAGGTATCTCTCACTTTTATAATTCATTAATTTTCAAAGTGCAAATGTTGATTTTAAATTGAATTTATATTATTCAGAATAAAATGGTCTTTTATTTGGTATGTAGCATGACCTACAGATATATTTGTCAGTCATTGGAAGGATAAGTTTTAAAAGTTCAGTTGGTTTTCTAAAACAGAAAAGAAAAATATTCAGACTGTAATTGAATACACTGTGAGAAACCTGACATTTTAAGGGTTAATGGCTTCATTGTGGCACTGAACTTGATTGATCAGAATTCAGTTGATATTTTATGGTCTTTCAATAGAACATAGTAATCAGTTTTCAGCCTATTTCATAATGCAGTCAATACAAACTTCATCTGTGAAAATATTTCTTTCATAGTAGTTTGAATAAAATGCTGACAAAATGGTAAATCCTATTTTCATAATACATGAAACCTTGTTTGAAAGTGATGCTCAACAAGAAATTATATTGTAGTGATTAATTTTTCTTGAGGTACTGGAGCAATTGTTTCTCTTGTTTCTAACAGATATTTCAACAGTTGGAACACTATTAAAAATTCAAAAAAAAAAAAAAATACTATGCCCATAATTTTGTAGAAAATGTAGTATTAAGGTATTTTAAGATAATATTTTTCCCCATCTAATTTAATAGCAGTAGGTCATAGTTTGCCAAACCACTGATGTATCCAGTAATAAATAGGCACTTTGACGTCGATTTCAATTTTAGAGGAAAAATTGCCTGAGCCAGGTGGGATATGAACCCGGCTCAGACAATTTTTCCTTTAAAATTGAAATCGACATCAAAGTGCCTATTTATTACTGGATGTTGAACCGTCGAGTTTATCTCAATATTTATTACCACTCAATATTTTATGACCAATTGGTTCTTGAATTTCTAAAAGGATAAAAGCAAATGTGTATTTTGAATCATTGAATTATATGAAACTGATTTATGTAAATTTCAATATTTGGACTTGTTTAATTTTGACAAATGTTGCATAAGAAGATGAATGTCATTTGAAAATTTGTATATCATGCAGCCTTCAGATTACTGTTCAATGATTATGGGTTCATTAGTAATTTACAAGTGTTTTCATAATTTTTACCTTTTCTGAAATATTAACATTTTTTATGTATTGTTAAACTTGTAGTAGTGAAGAATATTTTTCTTAAAAAAAAAATCTGGTCAGAAAATAGCCCATAAGTGGTCTAGCATTGATTGGAAGAGTCCACTTAAAATCTCACCCATTTTGAGCTCGTATGATACTGAAAGGATTAAAACTTTAATTTGAGAGCCCTGTAAGTCACTCCCTGTAAGAAAGAATAGTCATTACCTAATTTTTCCCCATACCTAAAATTCATCTAGATAGTAATAATTGCAAAGCTGAGATCTTTCATGTTTTGTTTCTAATAAAGCCAGAAAAAAATTCCATTTTATTTAAAGCACACCTATTGGATCCCCTAAAATCTACTATTTCAAGGGCATCAAAGTTCAACACTATCTGTGAACTGTCTATCTCAATACTGCTTTACAGTGGGCTTATTATCAGGGACTAGAACTGTTCTTTCAGAACTTTACAAGCACTGGTTAAAACATGTGGCTGCAGAAAAATGTTACTTTGAAAGAAATTGAAGGAGCATTACTATTGGAGCCAACAGAGTATGGGACCAGACCAAGAATATTTTTTCTTACTTCATATGAAGAAATTCAATTTTTATTTTTTAAATATATACATCAATCAATTTTGTGAATATTTTAAATTCCCCTACTTGTAGAATATTGCAACATATAAAATTTAATGCCAACTTGAAACTTTTACATAAGTTTAAAAACACATATTCAGCAAAAAAAACAGTAAAATAAAAATTGAAAAAAGTACTTCAAAACCTTCGAAATTTGTGGTTCCATCTTCGACAGCACTGGCTTACCCATAAAAACCATCTTTTGAAAACAGACTCCTTATTCTGTTGTTGGTAATCTGATTGCTCTTCTGATTCAGATGATATAGCTTGTACCATTAAAAAAATATCTAATGTTGTTTTGGGTGGAGATCCATGAATGTAAATATGTTTTATTGTCTCAAATGTGTCCATAATTACTGATATGAATAGTGAAATTACCACATATATAAACAATGAAATGAAACTATACAAATATATACGACTAAACCACCATATTAGAGTGCTATCTGTATCCATCATAGCAAATGTTGCATACATATCATCTCCATTCATGATAGAAAACAGACATTCTGAAGTAGAACTAATGGATTGAAATTTAATGTGATATGGCCCTAAAACAACCCATCCACAAAAACAAAATCCAGCATAAAGGAATAAAGCACAAAGCATAAACCTCATTACATTGGGCAAGGCTTGCTTCAGTGTAAGAATTAACATGTTGTATTTTGGGAAAAATCCTAAGTATCGCAGTAAACCAACCCAAACTAACAAATTTCCAATACCTAAGAGTATTGAGCATTTACTATAGTAATCCCCTTCAAAACATGGTTCCTCTATTTTTATTTTAATAACTGAACCACTGATTATTAATAAATCATTGATTATTATCATTACATACCAAAAATCAATGAAATCTAACTGCTCATATAAAGTCAACTCTTTAGCAAAATGTGTTTGGAAAAATGCAACAACTTCTTGTTTAAGCACCTGGCCCCTATACAATGATCTTAAACATAAAATTAATGATAGTGCACAAAATACAATAACAACACCATTTAATATTTGATGCAAAATATAGTTTAAATTATCTGTGTCATCATATTTAATTTTTCTGCAACAATTTAGTTTCTTTGAATGTGTGAAAAGGGACACACTAATTTGTCCATCATGATCAGAATTGTCATATAATACACTAACATTTAATCTATAGCAGTCTGGTATACTAAGTTTGTTTAAAGACTTCATAAATACTACTTTAAGTGAAAAGCTAAGTTTGGCAAGTATAAGTCTAGTGAAATCAATAGAAAATTTTAATTCATTTAAAAAATGCTTAATGGTGAAGTTATTCCATGAAGGATCATCAGGGGGATAGAGAGGTGGTATTAAATGGCAGGTTTCAGTTTCAGAATTTTGTAATGCTAATGTTGAATTAAAAGGAAAAAGACTTCCACCTTTATAATATTTGACACAAATCTGCACAGATGTCATACTATTGTTCTTACTGTCATAGCCATATGACCCTAATGCAAGAGTTGAAATCATTCCAAATTGCTTTATAACATTGTTTACACTATGGTAAAATTCTGGGACTGTATAAACAGCATATGGCTCTGTGGAAGGAGGGTAAGTAACTACATTTCCTGTCCAATCAGAAAGGAAGATATGTCTTAGAGCTGTAGTCATGTCCTGATGCTGTTGTACATACCTGTAACTATGTACTCCAAATAAAGTAAGTTGAATAGTTACAAACACGATTTTAATTATCTGTAAACATAACTTCCACGGGAATCTTCCTTTCTTTCGCCATTTCTGAATAGGGTTCATGAAAAAATATTTCAATTTTCTCCTCATTTTTTCATGTACCAGGGAGGAATTTGCTACATGTTGATGAAAACAGTCTATTTCTGACGAAGTAATCACTTCAGCTTCAGCTAAAAAGGCATTGATGGAATTTTCACCTCCTGTTGCTGCTGTTATATTATCGCTAGCAGAAGTACAATATACATTGTCACCTGGGAATGCAGGTTCGTTTTTTTCAGACACCCTGTCCTTACGTTTTGTATTGCTCGAATCACCATTACAGCTACACTGAACACAAGGATTCATTACTATGCTATATTCTCAGTCAAACGACACAATTAGCATAACTCTGTAATATTAAGTTCATTAGTACTCGTGTTCCGAAAGAGTTTACAACAGAACACTTAATCACGAAAGAAGTTGCATTCAAAAACTGCTACATTTCAACATCCTCCTCTCACTCTTCGGCCATCGACGAATGTTAAGCACTGCTAGAGCCATCTAGTGGTTAAAAAATGCTTTCAAAATATCTATTTTTTGTTAAAACTTTCCTCCTGTGCTATTCCATTTCAAATCTGGCAGAGGGTGTCAGATAACCCTCGCGGATTCTATTGAAAAAAATATATGTGAGGGTATTCTCCATAAGAAAATCGGAATGGCATTTGCTTTTAATTACAATATTTTGTTTTTTCAGAAATTGTGTCCGTTAAAAAATGGCTACTCGAAAATAATGGGTAAAAAACGGCTTGTGTTGTATTCTTAATATTTCAACAGCCATTCACTCCAACTTTTTAATTTATTTTTTATTTAAAAGATCACATATGACATATACATATGAGCGTTATTTGGTTCTTTTACCTTTAACAGGAAATTTGTGAAAAATTGTCAAAATAAAGTTAAATTTTTTTTCCTTTTTTCGAATAATAAAGTATCACAGGAAAACATCCTGTTGATAAGAAACACTTGAAATTATTAGTTTAAAAAATTGTTTTTCTGAGAGGAATTCGAACCCACTGCAGAAGTCTCCCAGAAACATGCCAGGTGTCATAACCGCTAGACCACCAGAAGCTAACAGTTTCTTCAACAATGTTATTTCTTATTCGCCTTACACTTCAAAATGGTTACCTGTGGTGTTCACCATCTCCCGTGGGGGGCCTTGCAGCCCTTCACGTGTCTCACGGTGGAGGCTCGATCAGGCTGACTGGGGTGGTTTCGAGCTGCTCGATGACCACTCTGTCAGCCAGGAGCCAATCAATGTGGCAGTAGCGGAGGTAACGGACTGTATCGTAGATGCAGCTGCATCCACAATTCCTCAAACTTCGACACGATTTCTTCGCTTTCCGAAACCGTGGTGGAATCCAGATTGCACCGCAGCTCGTAAGGCTCAGAACAAGGTTTGGGGGGGTGTTTTGGAGATATCCAATGTCCCCCAACCTCGAAAGCTCGTTTCATCTGACGCCAGAGCCAGAATTAATCTTGGATCAAATATACATCTTCTATCACCCGCATGATCAGTTCTAAGGTAGTGTGGGATAAAGTCCGGAAGATGGGTGGGAACTACACGTCCCACTCGTTATCGATCCTGGAGCACAATGGACAGGCAATTGCTGATCCCAAAGCAATTGCCAACACTCTGGGGGAGTCATTCTTTTCCATCTCTTCTTCATACTCCCCGACTTTCTGGCCCAGAAGAGCAGGGCAGAATGCTCTCCACTGTCCTTCCACTCGCATAGCCTGGAGCCTTGCAACAGGCCATTCATAGCGGAGGAGCTCCGCCTTGCTCTGCACACCTCTTGTGCATCTGCTGTCGGGCCAGACAATATCCATTATACCATGCTCCAACATCTCTCACCATTGAGTAAGGTGGTAATGTAATTGACTGCTCCATCTTTTCAACTGCAATTTTCTCAAGGAGCAGTTTCTGGACTCCTGGTCGGAGGCCAATGTCTTGGCCTTCCCGAAGCCAGGAAAGGATTCCAAGGTTCCTTCTAATCAAGGAACATTGCATTGACGAACTGTGTGTGCAAGGTGTTGGAAAGAATGGTAAATGCCAGACTCATCTGGTATTTAGAACACCACAACCTTCTTTCCAACACCCAGTGTGGCTTTCGCAGGCAACGGTCAACTCTCGACCATCTGATACGCCTCAACTCGGCTATCAGAAACTCATTTTTACGAAGAGAGCACCTGGTGTCGATTTTCTTCAACATCAAAAAAGTGTACGACACGGCTTGGAGATTCGGCATTCTTCATGACCTCCATAGCTTCGGCTTGAGAAGACACATGCTGATCCATCTTCTTATCGGCACGTTCTTTTCGTGTCTGTGTCGGCAACACTCTGTCGCTGCCATACCTTCAAGAACAGGGGGTGCCATAAGGCTGCGTCCTGAGTGTTACTCTTTTCGCTGTCAAAATTAATTCTATTACTAGACAACTTCCTCCATCAGTAGGCAATGTTTTCTATGTTGATGACTTTAGCATCTTTTTCTCTTCGTCCAGTATGAGGGTCATTGAAAGACAACTGCAAATTGCCCTGAACAATCTTTCTGTTTGTGCAACGGCAAACGGGTTTCAGTTCTCCCCACAAAAGACTGCTTGTGTGCACTTTTGCTGCAAGCATAATCTTCACCCAGATCCCGAGCTGCGTCTAGGGAGTAATATCATTCCAGTTGTGGCGGAGACCAAATTTCTCGGTCTCATATTCGATCAGAAATTGACCTTTTTACTACACATACGTCATCTCAGGTCCAAGTGCACGTGGGCATTGAACATCGTCAAGGTCCTCTTGTCCCCTTTCTTGGGAGGCGGACCGATGTCCTCTGCTCCGCCTCTACCATGCACTTGTCCGATTGAAACTGAACTACGGATCCCAGAGTCTTTACGTTGAGACCGAAAACCGTCTTTATCTCTTCACCGTCAGCAGTTGTCCCTACAATATGCATCTACATTACGATCCCTGCCTGGCCATCCCACTTGGGACTACTTTTTCAGTCCAAAGTGGGAAATGTTATACACTAATCGGCGACTGCCATTTGTCCTTGGGGTTTGGAAGTCTGAGGGTACCTCAGAGACATCAACACCGGTCTCAATAATGTTGTACAGTCGAGTCACTACTTCCATGGCTTGCTGTTTCCCCTTCCTGTGATTTTTCCATGTGCATGATGGGGGAAGGCTTTTACACCCGATTCTGTGTACTGGCAACTCTTTGCCAGCCATCGTGCTGTGTACCCAAACTTTTTGCCCATGTATACAGATGGCTCGAGGTCTGGCACATCAGTGGGATCGGCCATGGGCTACTGTGATGTAATCAACGCAGACCAGATCCCACTGCAGAGTTGTACGCTATCAGTCTCGCCTTGGACCACATGGCGGCTGAGCATCATCGTCGATGTCTGCTTTACATCGACTCGCTTAGCTCGCTACAGGCTTTGATATCAGTCCAGTTGTTTCTGAGATCTGCCAGCAGCTACATTGTCTGGCAGCCACCACCACCATTCTTTTCTGTTGGGTGCCGGGTCACACTGGCATCAGGGGCAATAACTTGGCAGACATAGCTGCCAAGTTGGCTATACTCCTGTCTGGCTCTCCATTACCAGTTCCCTATTTGGATTTCCGGCAGCAATTTACATGGAGCTCCGGGCACAGTGGCAGAGATCTTTGTCAGAACAACTTACCAACTAGCTATTTGAGATCAAGCCTATTGTCAAACCATGGTAGTCATGTTACCACAGGAATCACAAGGAGGAAGTTGTACTTGCTCGGCTCCGCTTAGGTCATTCGTTTATTACACATTCATTTCTGCTACGGGCGGACGACAAGCTTAAGTGCGAGTTTTGCGACACCATTTTAACCGTTAAACATATTTTAATGTGAATGTCCTTGTTTTAATATCAAACAGCCTTTGTATTTTAGCTTACATAATTTTATGTCCGAGCCTCTTACACTCGGACACCTTTTATCTGATCATTGCATTTTACCACTGATTTTTTTCCTTTTTAAAATATTGTGGCTATTTTACCAGACTTTGATTTTATCCTATAGTTACCTTGCATTTTGTATATATGACCCAGGACTCTTACATATGGGATTATTTTATTTTGTATTTCTCAAGTTGTTTCACTTTGTATTTATACACTTGTTATTTGTTGTTTTACCATTTCACGATGTATCGCTTTTATTTTAAATTTTGGTTGCAGGTATACACGTCTTTTATTTTTTATATTGTCTTTTGTTTGACGCATTACGGCCTTGTCGCCCATGCGCCGTAAAACCCATAACACCCAAACCAAACATCACGAAATCTATTTTCGGCAGAGAGTGGTTAGTTTACAATTAGTTACTGAACACCAGGAACGACAAAAGAAAGCAATAGCACATTCATAGTCATTGAGCTGAAAAAAGATGTAACACTTAAAAAAAAATGGTTGTCCTTACTGCGATTCGGACCCAGGTCTCTCAGAAGTTTCACAGGCATTTTAACTGCTAGACCATTGAGGAGCTGACCAACTCTCCAACTAAGTGATATATAAGCTTAGTTGGTAAGCTCTTCAGTGGTCTAGTGATTAAGACACCTGGCATGCTTCTGGGAGACCTAGGTTCGAATCCCAGTCAAAACTACCAAATTTTTTAAAGTGTTCCTTGTCTACAGGACTTTTTTTGTGATAATTTATTACTGCATAACACTTATATTGATAAATTAATTGAGCCAACATCAAGCATAAAGTATTAAGAACCCATCCATTTTAGAGTTTAGGAAGGTAAATTCAGCCCTTCACGAAAGTAGCCCTAATGCAAAGTCAGCTTCTTTTGACACTAACAGTGATGCATAGAACCGGCTAGGCCTAGCACCTAATGTCCGACCCCGCCATCTCGTGGTGCGGACCGTTAGTAACTTTCAAAAGAGATACTCTCTTGTGGAAGTGAACGGAAGGGGAGGGCTGCCAGATTAGTATGGCCTACTAATCTGGACAACTATGGTTACTTTTCTTTTTTTTCTACCCTGCTGAGGAGTGGTCAACCACACAGGGTCCTTGGTGCTGATCATATATACCAACCTGAACAGAACTATGGCTCTCAGCTTGATTATGGATCCTGAATTTGCTGCATTGGTGGGCTTCTGTGGAGGGAGAATCTTCAGTTGTGTTTTCTGTTGGTATGTGGGTTGACAGCCCCAAGTGAATAGATTCACAGAATATGTTTATCAGCTGGTGGATAATCCTGAGCAGAGGTCATTGTAGGCACCTGAACTCTTTGCTTCTACTGACATCATCAAATAATACATTGGAGGAAGTTTTCCAATGTAGATGGCTTCAGCCTTTAGTAGTGGGGGAACGGGTCTTTGCCGCATGTCTGCGATTAGGGGTCTGTTTGATATTGTCGGCATTCCCTCTCTCAATAAACATGGTTTCTTTAAACATCACACTAACCATTTTCTCTCCATCGGTAGTTGGAATGTGAGGACTCTGCACAGAGCTTTTTCTCTTGATGTCCTCACACAAGAATTCCACCATTATAATTTAGATATTCTTGGCTTGCAAGAGACCAGATGGACAGATAAAGGTCAGATTCTTAAAAATAATCTTAAATTTCTCTTTTCAGGGCGGGACGACAATAAGCATCACCAAGGCGTGGGTCTGCTTCTCAGCAGACACGCTAGCGATGCTCTTCTAGGATATGAGTGCATTAATGAAAGGTTTCTTACAGCAAAATTTCAGACAAGCGTTAAAGACTTGAATGTTATCTGCTGTTATGCCCCCACTGAGGATGCCGATGAGGATGAGAAGGATAGATTTTATGAACAACTTCAGGATATTTTGAATTCTGTCAAGAAAGGAGATATTACCCTTGTTCTTGGTGGCTTCAATGCCAAAGTTGGTACTGACTCTGACCTTTGGGGAAGAGTAATTGGCCCTTTTGGTATTGGTAGCAGCAATGGCAATGGGCAACGTCTCCTACAGGTAAGTAAACTCAATGGATTCAGAATAACTGACACTTATTACAAACACCGCGACATACATAAGTACACATGGGTTTCACCTGATGGGCTGCATAAGAATATGATTGATTACATATTAATTAACAGCAAATGGGCTAGTTCTGTTAGGGAATACCAGGGCATATAGGGGAGCTGAAATTGGATCTGACCGTTACCTTGTTAAAAGTGTCTTGCAACTTAAAAAGTGTTGTGCTAGGGTTAAAAAATTTGCTTTTAATACTAAAGCTCTGAAAGATCCAGTTATAGCCAAAGCTTACCATGATAGGTTACTTAGTCATTATGATAGTCATGGTTTGCTTACTACTGAAGTTGAGGAAGAATGGGATCATTTTAAACAGGCTTTTTTGGACACTAACAGTACTCTTTTAGGAAAAAAGGAGCAGAGAATTATCTGAGTGATAAGGCACTTGAGCTTATTTCGGAAAGAAAGAACTGCAGGAATGTCTTTAATCAATACCCTACTACTCCTAACAGAAAGCATTACAGAGTACTTAATAAACGTGTAAAAGATCAGTTAGCTGCTGATAAGAATCTTTGGCTTGATGGTTTGGCTGACAAAGCCGAGGAAGTAGTTAGACAGCACAACAGCAGAGAGCTGTACCAGATAGTTAATGTTTTATGTGGTAGAAAACGGACAGGCATACAAGGATTGAAGGATAAACAAGGTAAGGTTATAGAAGGGGAGGATTCTGTCATGGCTAGGTGGGCTGAGCATTTCAGTGATGTTCTAAACAATGTAGTTGGTTCTGCTCCCATTGTTTGCAGTGATGATGGATGCATTGGTGGCTTTAATGTTGGCCCTATAACACAATCTGAAGTTATTTTGGCTGTTTCTAAACTTAAACTACATAAATCCCCAGGGGTAGATGAAATTACTACCGAAATGCTTAGAACTGGGAATGTTTCGGTTACCACTTGGATGACTGAAATTGTGAATACCTTTTATCATAAAGGCATGGTTCCTAAGGATTTTACCAGAGCTATTGTTATCCCTATTTTCAAAAAAGGTGATCGCAGTTCTTGTGATAACTATAGGGGTATCAGCCTACTCTCTGTTCCAGGTAAAGTTCTTTCCATGATTGTGCTTAATAGAATTAAGAATCTGGTTGACAGTCAATTGCGTGATGAGCAATGTGGATTCAGAAGTGGTAGGGGATGTGTGGATCAGATATTTTCACTTAGGCAGATTCTTGAGAAATGTTTAGAGTTTCAGAAACCTTTGGTTGCTAGCTTTGTTGATTTCAAAAAGGCTTTCGACTCTGTTGATCGTCATAATTTGTGGTTGATTGTGAGATCATATGGTATACCAGACAAGTTAGTTAACATAATGAAAGCTCTCTATAATAACACTGAGTCGTGTGTGCGAGTTGGTAAGGCTTGTAGCAATTGGTTTAGCATTACTTCTGGTGTTCGACAAGGGTGCATTTTGTCTCCTTTTCTCTTTAGCTTGGTTATTGATTATGTTATGCGAAATTCACTTCAAGGGAAAGTTTTTGGCCTTAAATGGATTGGAGATACGAAAACCTCTGATTTAGGTTATGCTGATGATTTAGCCCTTTTGACAAATGATGTTGATGAGATGAACTCTTTCATTCGAGCCGTTGATGAGACTGGTAGTAGAGTAGGTTTGGTTATAAACAGAGAGAAAACTAAAGTGATGAATATTGGTCAGGCAGGCTGTGATTCAGTTAATCTGAATGGTTGCAGTCTTGAACAGGTGACACAGTTTAATTTTCTTGGAAGCTATGTAACAGATAATGGTGATGTGCGGCATGAGATTAACAGACGAATAGGGATTACTGCCGGGACTTTTAAGAATCTATGGAGAGTGTGGAGAAATAGGCGTATACACCTAAAGACTAAAATTAGACTGTATAATAGTTTGGTTCTTTCTAGGGTTAGTTATGGTAGTGAAACTTGAACACTTCGTAAACAAGATAACAGGAAACTAGATGCTTTTGATTCCAGATGCTTACGCAGTATCTTGGGCATTAGGTGGTTGAACTTTGTAACTAATGATGAGGTTAGGCAAAGGAGTTTGCAACCTCCTTTAAGCAGCATATTGTGCAGAGAGAGACTCCGTTGGTTTGGCCATATTGCCCGTATGAATAATTATAGATTGGCGAATAGGGTTATGAACAGTGTGCCTAAAGGCCTCAGAAAGAAGGGGAGACCTAGGATGCGGTGGGCAGACAATGTCAAACAGGACCTTATTAGAATTGGTGTGCAGTGGCCAGATGCAGTAGATGTAGCTCAGGATAGACTTGCTTGGAGAACTAAATTGCACGGTCTGGTTGGACCTCCGTAGCCCATGGCTGCTTGAGGATGATGATGATGAGTTAATATTGGCGATTTTTGATTCCTCTAGCATGTGAGGCCTATGAATCGTATTGCTATTACTCCAACCCACTGGAAGGGATGGAGCAGCAGCATTCCCATAATGTACACAGAGTAAAAAGAAGTGTAAACAATAGAGAAATGGATCCAAGAGCATAACTACGCCTCGGTCTCCTTTTTTCTGATTCGGTAATTCTGCACCTTAGAGTGCAAGAGTCGAGAGAAAGACAGAGTTAGGGAGGTAGAGAACTTTGCCAGCGCATTGACCTTGTGATGACGTAGTCCGATCGCTCTTGAGTTGTCTAAGTAAAGCGTTGTTCCCTCAGCCTAGTTTAGAGTGTTAGTTTTTATGTGAGTTGTCAATAAACTGGTCAACAACTGTACATTACTACAGAATTAGCGGAAGTTAGATGATATATGGTAGCTCAATAGGATTCCTCCTAACTAAGGTAGTCCTCTATTATTCAGTATTTCATTTACTTAGGAGTTATTTTTGGTTCAATATTTGAATTTGGTATTCCATTATGAATCTTTGATTTCTATTACGATAGATTATTTCTTGCTGTATTGCCCTGTTTTGCAATCCGTAGGCACTAGCAGGGGGGGGGGGGGCAAGAGGAACAATTACCCTCACCTCCTTGGAAAAATTAATTTGTTAAGTAATCTCACGCCTACCAATAATTTTTAAGTAATGTAAATTGTGGTTGTTTTGTTTTATGTTTTCTTGTCAGAAGTATTTTGTTTAGTATTATTATAAAAACACCTGTTTTACGTACATTTTCCACAGAGTTCTATATATACCAGAGTAGAGGTTCTCAACATGGGATACGCGTACCTCTTGGGGCTATGCCGTGAGAGCTCAAAAGTCGTTAGATCTAATAACAAAGTTTTATTCCCATTGTTATGCTATAACTATAGTTTTATCTACCTATACCAGGGGTACGCCAGTTACATACACATTTCCAGGGATACCCCCTGGAAATAAAAAGGTTGAGAACCACTGGTCTAGAGGTAGAATTCTTATGGATGCGCCATTGGACGCCATGGATCAGTAAGGAGGTAATGGCATGGCCAAATTGTTGGGCAAAACACGAGAATCGTAGCTGAAGTATATGCATTAGTTTAGGATTCTATACATGTTATAAAGGCATTTATTTGAATATACATATATATCCCATGAAATCCCCAAGTCTACATAGCATGGATCAGAAGTATAATTGCGCAAAACCCCAGAAGCATAGCTCAAATGCATGCATCAGTTTAGGTTCCTGTACACGTTATGAAGGCATTATATGAATATATATTTATTTTCTAAAATAAAACTCAGTGTCAAGGTAATTACTGCGTAAGTATTTCTTATAGAGAAATATATATTTTACCGTTGAAAACCATTTCTTAAAAGAAGTGGTCTTAGAGCTCTCGCATGCCATTTGTCCCTGCGTTTATCAAAGCAAATGTTTCCATCAGCTGCCTCACCTAGGAATCGATCATAACGAGTTCTGCATCAAATTATGAGATGAACAGTAACGCGTCATATAAAACTTTTCATAATCTCTCTCTCCCACCTACACCCAAGAGAAAAAAAAAATTGTATAATTTTTATTCTTTTTCATACCCCCAAAAAGAGGTGCTCTTTTGGCTCTCTGCTCGGCACTGGACATTAAAAAAAAAAGAGATCCCTATCCATTTGATTAGGGAATTTTAACATCACGCCAAGAGGAATTTTGCTCATTATTTACTTCAATGTTATAGCAATGGAATAATTTAGAAATTCTAAAGTACGCTTTGTACGGAAAATTGTTGTTGAAGCTAAATTAAAGATCTCAACAAATCTATCCAAATCTCAAGTTTAAACAATATTCGTTAAAAATTTAAAGAATTGTGGTAACTGGAATTCTGTGATTAATTCTTAGTGGCTCTACTGTAGTTAAATCCACAACGTTTGAAATATTGAACGAATATTTTTGAAAATAGAGATTTAGGTAGATTTGATTGAGATCTTTAATTCATCTTCAAGAATATCTTTACATACCAAGCGTATTTTAGAAGTTATGAAACTTCGAAGTTGTTTTACCTTTGGCATAACATGGAAATTCCGTAATAAATTAGTATGGCTCTGTATAAGCAGAAGTTGCAAAATATGTGATCCTTAGGTAAAAAGAAAATGCAAAAAACGTTTTCCTGTGTATAATGTGAACTAAATATTGTAAAGTACCACTATATTGTGCATTTCCCAAGAAAAAGTATGCATTTACTTTTGGCACTTTATAAGCTGAAGTGCCATTGAATTAGGGATAGGAGACGTTATTCAAATTCAGTACCGCAAGTCCCGCATTTGCGTGCATGCGTGGCTGCAACTCTGGTCCTATATAGCTGTCAGTTTTGGCTTCCCCAAGCATTCGTCATCTAGAGAAGAGTAATGGGAAAGGCGCGGGATTTAGATGCATTTGACTGAGGGCAGATCTTAGGTGCCCGACGGATGGGACACTCGATCTCCGAAATTGTCAACGAACTTGGATTTTCTCGTACGACAGTTTCGAGAGTGTTCCGGGAATATGAAAATTACAGCCAAAAACAAGCACCCGGAAAAACGGCAAAGAACAACCAGCCTTGAATGATCGTGGGCTTCGTCGTCTGAACTGCATCGTACGGACCGATAGGGGCCAGACATTATCTGAAATCACCTCCCATCTGAACGTGGGTTCCCGCTGGGAAGACAGTGCATGGAGCGTGCAACGCTCACTTCATTATCTTGGCTTCGAGAGCCACCGACCTACGAGAGTCCCACTTCTAATGGCACGAAACCAGGCTGAATGCCTTGCCTTGGCTACAGAACATCGACAATTGGAAACGGATAGTCTGGAGTGGTGAATACCGATTTAAACTTCATCACACCAATGGGAGACTGAAGGTATGGCGCCAACCCCATGAAGCCACGGATCCTGCATGTCAGATCAGAACGGTACAAGTTGGTGATGGCTCAGTGATAGCCTCGGGTGTCTTCAGTTGGACGTGTACCGACGACTCTCAGTGCATCCCAGTACGTAGAACTCATGGCTGACCATTTACACCCATTTATGGTGATCATGCATCCCAATGTAGATGGTATCTACCATGAAGACAACTGTTCATCTCATAGATTCAGGTTGGCTACTGCATGGTTGCAGGAGCATTCTGCTGACTTTGAAATAATGAATTGGCCATCTAGAATCCCAGATTGAAATCGCATCGAAAATCTTTGGGATACCCTCGAGTAGAGTGTTCGAGTCTGTGTTCCATCAGCGACGACCTTAAGAGAATTGTGAACAGCTCTGGAGGATGCATGGGTCACCATACGTGTGGAACATTTACACAAGTTTGTAGAGTTCTTGCCTCTTCGTGTGGCAGCTGTTATCAGGGACAGAGGGGGTCCAGCACGTTACTAGGTTGCTATCCCTAATTCAATGGCACTTCACTTTATTAATCAACCTATTAGGGTTCTTGATAAATCTCACTTAATGCAACATTGTAGTTCGAAATGGATGTTGTACAATTTGCTGTGTATTGCCGGCATCTACTTTTTCCATTCTGCAGACGTTTCATGTTTACTAACCAACACCCTAATAATGGCTGGTTAATAGGAATAACAATCTGGTTGACAGTCAATTGCGTGATGAGCAATGTGGATTCAGAAGTGGTAGGGGATATGTGGATTAGATATTTTCACTCAGGCAGATTCTTGAGAAATATTTGTAGTTTCAGAAACTTCTGGTTGCTAGCTTTGTTGATTTCAAAAAGGCTTTCGACTCTGTTGATCGTCATAATTTGAGGTTGATTGTGAGATCATATGGTATACCAGACAAGTTGGTTAACATAATGAAAGCTCTCTATAATAACACTGAGTCGTGTGTGAGAGTTGGTAAGGCTTGTAGCGTTTTTTTATTTGTTTAGCATTCAAATGATGTTGATGAGATGAACTCTTTCATTCGAGCTGTTGATGAGACTGGTAGTAGAGTAGGTTTGGTTATAAACAGAGAGAAAACTAAAGTGATGAAAATTGGTCAGGCAGGCTGTGATTCAGTTAATCTGAATGGTTGCAGTCTTGAGCAGGTGTCACAGTTTAATTATCTTGGGAGCTATGTAACAGATAATGGTGATGTGCGGCATGAGATTAACAGACGAATAGGGATTGCTGCCGGGACTTTTAAGAATCTATGGAGAGTGTGGAGAAATAGGCGTATACAACTAAAGACAAATTATACTCTATGATAGTTTGGTTCCTTCTAGGGTTAGTTAGGGTAGTGAAACGTGGACACTTTGTAAACAAGATAACAGGAAACTTAATGCCTTTGATTCTAGTTTTTTACGCAGTATCTTGAGCATTAAGTGGTTTGACTTTGTAAGTAATTATGAAGTTAGAAGGAGTCAGCAGCCTTCTTTGAGCAGCATATTGTGCGGAGAGAGACTGCTTTGATTTGGCCATATTGCCTGTACGAGTAACTATAGATTAGCGAATAGGGCTATGAACAGTGTGCCTAAAGGCCTCAGAAAGAGGGGGAGACCTAGGATGCGATGGGCAGACAATGTCAAACAGGACCTTGTTAGAATTGGTGTGCAGTGGCCTGATGCAGTAGATGTAGCTCTGGACAGATATGCTTGCAGAACTAAATTGCACGGTCTGGTTTAATTTCTGCAGCCCATGGCTGCTTGAGGATGATGGTAATGTTTTCTGACATATAAATTGAAACTAAACTACAGGTAAATGTGTATTTACTGTTAGCACTAATCATGAACTGTAAATTAATTTCATTTAATAGAAGGGATTGAATAAATTTATTTGAAGAAATTAAGAGATTAATTTTTGCCATAATGTTTTGTGTATCCTACATCTGAACATGTGTGAACCATGTTTTATAATCACTACACAAAATAGGCTTGAACCATATTCAAAATACACCCCACGTGACCTTTCTGCCCACTTTGCTCCGCTCCATTGTTGTCCAGTGTTGTCCATTGTATGGTTTCCAGATATACCTCTAGAATATTATTAAAAAATTTTTAGTAGTTAACCGAGCATGAATTAAAAAAAAATAAGCGCACCTATAAATGAACAAATTTAATAACTAATAATAAAAATAAAAACTAAATACCCCCTCAAGCAGCTGCTTGCCACAGAGGTCTGACAGGAGCCTGTCAGTTTATATGCCATAGAAGAAGGTCTGAGAGGATGGCAGGACCTCAGCAGAAAAACGACACAAACAGCCATGCCTTACCCGGGGCTCGAACCCAGGTCCCTTAGATCAGTAGCCAAGCGCGCTAACCACTCGGCCATGGGACGGAAGGCAATAAACTCCATCAATCAAAAACAACTTCTTACTATTTATACAAAATATCAATGTGTTATCTATCAGTATGAAGTGATCTTGATAATCACAATTCTCAGACTTTGATTAATGAAGCACACTTTTGAAACTGATTCTTTTAACGAAACCAAGTGCAATAAATATTTCCAGCGATGCAAGTACATTGCTTTTTGTTTTTTAGTTTACCTCCCTCTTACCAGTGTCAATAAGGAGAACTAAATTAATAAACGACTTTAATACTTTCGCGCATTTTCCAAATGAAATATTTCTTCTCAGAGTAACGCGCACAAAGTTAAATATTTCTGCTTCACACGAATTCTCCCGAAAATAACAATTCATCAACTATTACAAGAAACTGGAATTCTCTCTCTCTTTTTATAAATTCCTCGTTCGAACGGGTAAGTGACGTAATTCGCATTCTCCTTGTTTATATCTCGAGTTCCTCGTAAAATCCCAATCCCTGATTCATTGTTGCATGTTTTGCTTTCGTTACAATATATAAAACTTCGTGGTATTTTCAATAATAACTTCCTTTTTTCTTTCGTTTTGTTTTTGGGCACCCTTAATTTATTATACTATAATACACCGAAGAGCCAGAACATTATGACCAGTGCGTCTGTATGCAATTCGAAGCAAATTCAGGTAAAGGACGGAGCCTGTGAAGGTGATGAAACGGTATAAATAGCACCTGATACTCAACTCTGTTGATCAGTATTATTCTGGTTCCTCAGATGGGAAAGGCAGCGGACTTAGTGAGTTTGAGAAAGGCCAAATTTTAATGGCCAGGCGACTGGGTCAGAGTATTTCGTAAAGGCTTTGGGCAAGTCTTGTGGGGTGCTCACAGTCAGCCGTGGTTAGTACTGTCAAAATGTCTAAGGAGGGAAAACCGACGACAGCAGGCAAGGTGTGGGCCGACCACTGCTCATCGATGCTACAGTTGAGTGAAAGCTATCCCGTATGAGACGATCCAACAGAAGGGATGCTGTGGCGCAACTAGTCCGTAATTTGAATGCTGGTGACGGGAGTAATGTTTCACAACACACAATGCATCGAACCCTGCTGAAAATGGGGCTGCGTAGCTGCAGGTCAGTCCGAGTGCCCATGCTAACCTCGGTTCACCGTTGAAAGCACCTACAATGGGCACGCGAGCATCAAAACTGGATCTTGAATGATTGGAAGGTCATCTGGTCGAATGAATCTCGTTTCTGTTGCACCATGTGGACGGCCGGATACGTGTGATTCATTTACCTGGGGAAGTGTTGGCACCAGGATGCACTGTGGGACGAAAAGAAAATCCTGCATCCAGTCATTCATGTGCAGGAAACTATGACGTCTACCACTTACCTAAACATCATTGCAGAACAAGTACATCCTTTCATGGTAATGGTATATCCCTCTAGTAGTGCCTTCTTTCAGCAGGATAATGCGCCATGCCACACTGCCCGGATTGTTCGAGAATGGTTCGCAGAACATGAGGAAGACTTCCAGGTGTTGCCCTGGCCTCCATATTCCCCAGACATCAATCCAATCGACCATCTGTGGTTTGTGTTGGAACAGCATATCCGATCTGCGGCAGCTCAACCACTTAACGTGCAAGAGTTAAAGGATCTGCTGGTAACATGATGGTACCAAATACCACAAGACACCTTTAGAAATCTTGTAGCGTCCATGCTTCGCCGGGTAAGAGCTGTTTTGGCGGCACGTGGAGGACCAACGTCATATTAGGAAGGTGGTCACAATGTTTTCGCTCTTCGGTGTATATGCATTATTCTTTATTTGCAGCCGCACCTGTTATTGAACGACGCCATAAATACTTCTGTCTTGAAACATTGATCTGCCTTTTGTCTCTCTCTCTCTCTCCCGCCCCCTGCAGGAAATATTTTGTCCTTCCTGAAACAAATATCCTCACCCCCCATTCTGAAACATTTCTGCCGACTCCCATGCTGGGAACACAAAAAATTGCAAACTTTCTTTGGGCTAGTTCTCTAAAGCCAGGTAAGGTTGTATAAATTAGTCCAGTATTATTTATATTATTCGAAAACTTTGAGGGAAGAGTTTTCGATTCATGAGTGCTGTGATTATTGCGTTTGACATAAAAGTTGTCCCACACAATGGTTTATCTAATCTAATAATTATTTTGATTTAACTCCTGTTTGGATTTGTTTCCATTTTTCTGAACAACTCTGCCATCTTGAGAAAAGGAGAAATTGGAAAATGCAAAACGTCTCAAGGAAAGGCGGATATTCAGATAGGGGGCTCCTTCACTTCACTCAGAACCATCCAAGTAACTCAGATGTCAGCTCTCGATGTCATCACCCGCACCTGAGAATTAATTAGTCAGTTTCCTGCCCAGTTGGAAATATGGAACTGACATTCTAAGCATTTGAAAAGTTTACCTGCAGAGTACTGGGTTATTACATCATTTAGGTAAGAATATATTTTGCAGTAGAAGTGTTTTAAGGGTTACCCGGTGGAATATCTCGTTAGGAGAGTACCGAGTAAAGACTCCACCGTGTTTTTCGCATTTGAAAACGAACCCCACTGTCGAAAGCGGCTCAAGTGGAGCGACCACTAAAGTTGGCTTCGTGAGGAATCGCAATGCCAACCCTTGCACCGTTTCGTCTAGTCGACTCCAAATAGGGAGGATGCAACAATATTTCCACTGAGCAAGGTCCCCATCAAAGATGCTCCGAGCTTCTCTTTCATGCACAAGTCAAAAGCATAGGAGAGAGAGAGAAATAAATAAAAAGTTTTGCTCTCTGATTCAACTGATGGGAAATTTATCGATGATTATTCTCCGAGAATTCAGTTTAACTCGAAGTTGTTCCCAGGCGAAGGATTTCAGCTCATAACATCTTCAGTCGATTTTTCTTTTTAAGAGCGGAGCTCTTTCATGTCCGATGAAATGAAGAGAGAGAGAGAGCGGTCAGAAACCAACCGTTTCACCTTCCGCTTTTTCATGAGTTCAAGTCTATTTTGATCTTTGTGAGCGCCATTTGTATCGGCGCCGCTTCTGCCTTTCCCACTGCTGCTGGAGGTGAGGCCACTTGTCTTGATTATGATCGTTAATATTTGATAGGTGCAGCGGTCGGTGCGTGCTCCTGGGGCTCGGTGGGAGCTTCTCGGGCCCACTGCTCGGGCCCTCGTGTCTCGCTGCAAATCGTTACATAACAGCAGACGTCATTCGGGACCTGCCCAATGAGAAACAGGAAAAGAAGTTCCAGGATGTGAATCGAAGAAGGAGTTGGGCCTTGCTTACTCTTCGAATGTCTCTTTCTTACTTAAGAAATGTTTTCGCAGAAGGAGTTGGGCCTTGCTTACTCTTCGAATGTCTCTTTCTTACTTAAGAAATGTTTTCGCAGAAGGAGTTGGGCCTTGCTTACTCTTCGAATGTCTCTTTCTTACTTAAGAAATGTTTTCGCTCTCGCATTCTGCCTTCCAGAACGTTTCAGCCTTCATCGAAATTTTATAACATTCAAATTAACCCGTAACATCTTCAGAGAGCGTGAGCACTAACAAAACAACAACCAAGTCCCCTTAAAGAAGTCCAAGTGGCATCTTTCTGCTCTGGGTATTTTATACTTTTTTTTATCTAGTATGATTTTTTACATCTGACCGCCTTTAGCGATAAGGGAAAAATCAGTTGTTTCATTTACATTTTTAATATGTAATATTAAGTTGCAGATTTAGGTGAGCAGAAGAAAAATCTGATTGTATATAGAAGAACACAATGTTGCCAACGTAAATAATTACTGAAAAACTATTGGCCAACATAACCAACTCCCAACAAATTGGGGCGGGGGTGGCTCAGTCGGTAGCGCGCCAGGCTCGTAATCTGTAGTTCTCAGGTTCGAGTCCCAGCTGGGTCAGCGTTGAGATTTATCTCCGCAAAATTCTTCGCCCTGCCCACGGTCAGTAGGGGACACCGATGGGCTTGGAAAGGCCGCCGTCCGTCGGATGGGACGTTAAGCCGTGGCCCCGTGTGCGGGAGAGCCATACCCTGTGCACGTTAAAGAACACTCTGGATGGCCTTGACGGGAGGCTACCATCTGTCTCCCAACAGCTCTTCCAGTGGGTCCCCTCCCCCAATCTTCTCTGAGCCTTCGGGGTCCATGTGACCTGGCCATTTAGCCCATGGTGTGCAGAAAAGTGCCGCTCAGAGATAAAACAACCCAACCCAACAAATTACTAGTCAATGTATCGAACATCCAAAAAACAAACCACTGGTCAACATAGCCAACGTCAAACAAACTGCTGGGCAATGTAGCGGACGTCCAACAATTCTTGGCCATCCTACTAAGCTTTGCCGCTCAGTCCAGTGATTCTCAAGCAAGTTTTTTTGCAAGGTTTTTTAAAATATTATCAATAATGCAAAAAAAAATAATTCATTATAAATTTCTAGCATGTTTTCACTTTTATCAAACGAAAAAGCAAACATAAAATTTTCCAATTTTTACTTTCATCTGAAAAAATCTGTCGGATTGTATCGTGAAGAAGGAACAGTGTTGAGTCGCCAGACGACCTTTTCCGTTTTGCTAGAAATGTCCGGTTTTCGATCAATTGCTTTGCATTTCTCCGAGGCATTGAGATTTTCTCCACTAACCCCACTCTGCCTCGGAGGCAAAGGGAGACATCGATGTGCTTGGAAGAGTGGATGTCTCTTGGAGGGGGGATTAATTTGCGGACTGCCTGTTACGGAGCCGTAATCTGTACAAGTCAAAGAACAGACTGGAGGGCCTTCAAAGGAGAATTTGATCTTCCCTGAGTCAACTGCTCAGTGTGCTCACTTCCATTTCCTAAATCTGAGCTGTTGGGAGTCCTCGAGACCTGGCTCTTTAGCTCACACTGTGTGCATGAAATCGCCGTTCAGAGGTTGAACCGTGTTTCTTGTTATTCTCATTACAGGAGGATCAATTTCAAAAAGACGAATATCCTCACAGAAGTATCTAGAAGGGAAATTCTGCTGCCGAATGTTAACCTCGTGGGCTGCACAAATGAACCCTCTCCAAATCTGTTGTAGAATTGAGAATCTCATAAAACCATTGGCAACTGCGTTAAATGGCAACTGGATATGCAATGAGACGGCTCACTAGACGACACTTAGAGAATTGTCGTCGTTCATAGGTTGATTGAGAGGTGAGGGATAGCCTTTCTATTCAATGGCGTGTTCATTTTTATTATGCAAATTACCTAAAGAGAAAATGATCAGAAAATGCATTTTTCTTCTATGAATAATTGAAAAAAAAAAAAAGGTAATATCACACCAAATGTAACCCTTGACCACTAAGAATGCCAAAATTAAATTTTGATTTCTGAATATATGTTTTATGTTATCTAGCAAAGCATCAGCCACTTTGAATCCATTTGCTTCGTGTTGAGAAAGGTGTCGAACGTATAAGATTTAGGTAGGAATTATTTCCTTATTTTGCAAAGGTAAACAATTCACAAGTGCATGTCCTTATATTAGTGTCTTTATATTATTTCATGGTGCGAAGAGTATAGAGCAAATGGCAAGTAGGTGCTGACCATTGCATTATGTTGCGAAGGGTTTAGAGCAAATGATAAGTAGGTGCAACATTGTTTTGCTCAAAATGGTTAAAGAGATGAAGGAGCAGCGTCCAACAACAGGCGGGTCAAGGGTTCTCCTTTTTAATGACTATGCCCATGCTCACAAAACCCGGCAAGTTACGGCCTATCTGGAGAAGGAAATAATCGGACAGCTACTCCATCGGGCACATTCGCCAGATCTTGTGCCATGCGATTTTCGGTTGTTTCCAAAAATAAAAGGGAACTTTCTGGGAAGTCTTTTTCAGGGGTGAAAGACCTTGCACAATGCGTTCATTCACAGTTGCGGAGTATTCCCTAACAGGAGTACCAGCAAGTATTACAGAATGGGAGTCGACGTCTTGAACTTCGCATAGATGCTGGAGGGGAGTACTTTGAAGGAGAGTAAAAGTTTTGTTGGAGTAATTGCAATGGTTTTCGTTCTACGGATGCATGACTTCGACCTATTGGTCGAAGGGACTCGGGTTAGAGTCCCAGGTAAGGCATCGATGTTTCTTGACTTCTGTTGTCTTTCTTCTGAGGTCTCGCCTTCGTCACAGACCTTCCCTAAGACTTATTAAGCTGAAAGATTCTTTTCAGACCTCTGTGGCAAACATTCGCTTGAGGGGTAATTATTCTATACCCACCTTTTTCTTTTGGCATCCTTTCTTGTTTTAAAAATTTCCAATGATTACCCTTGATCTGGAGATCTTACCTTGAACATGAGAAATGAAACACCATCTTATATATTTGCAAAACATCGTCGAAGTAAAAATGAAATCCTGCTTTATCTGATGGAAGCGGTATTATATTTAATTTTCAAGAAGAAAATCGTCGAAATTTCCTTTCCCAGTGCACGGTGAAGGAAGGCTCCTTTAAGACGCCAACTGATGTATAGGTAGAGACAAGAGACTCCTTTCCATCGGGCAGCATCCACTGGAGGTCAAAGACTGACAACGCTGCAGGAGGAAAGTGTGAAACGGATTCCAGCGCACGCAACGGAGATCAATTAGGCAGCAGTTGGACGAGATGCTCGCTTCTGATAGAGTAAGTGCAGAGGGAGGCGCATCACTCGGACTGACCATTGCACGGAGAACGGAGGGGAAGGAAGGGGGGGGGGGCGAACTTATCGAAAGACGACTTTGCTACGCTCCATGATCGAAGAGAGAGATTCACCCTTCTTCCAAAGGAGGAAGTGGAAGCAGAGGATCTCCTTTGAGAAGAAACATTAGAAACAAGAATCGTCGGATGATGTCATAGGGAAGAAGGTTCAGAATCAAGGAGAATAAAACCATTTCATCTGTAGTGAGATGGTAGCTACTTATTTGCATAATGCCGTACGGACTAAGCTAAAGAACTCGAAACGATCACTTTCTTTTTTTATCCAGGAGTTGATTACAAAGGACTACGCAATGTCTTTGGTATCAAGTGGTTTGAGGATGTGAATAATAATGAGGTCAAACGAATAAGTATTGAACCACCTTTTAATCTGTATCCTTCTCAGGGAGCAATTGAATCCATTTGATCCTATGTTATCGAACAGAGAGAGGTACGAAGAGTGTTTCTCAAGGCCTCAGGGACAGGGGAGACCTAGGATGCAGTGGGCTGACAATACCAAACACGTTCATGTTAGAATCGGCTTTTAGCGACCAAATTCAGCAGTTGTGGCTGAGGATAAATTATTTGGAAAACTAAATTCCACAGTGTGATTAAATCCCATTGACCTCTAGATATTGAAGGATTGCGCATGTACCTGTCTGCAGATTGATCTTCAGTAGCCTTAGCATCACTCGCAGGAAAGATGAAAGTGCTGCATAGAGTGCAGAAATCTGAAAATGGAGGTCCATATTTTCTGCTTTTTGTCGATAATTTCGTGTCGATTTTAAATATTGAAATAGAATTGAAAGTTATTGCAGAATAGCAATCATACACTAACACACACTGTAGGAAAGATTTAAAATGATGCAAATTATCCAATGAGGTATAGGCTTTATAGAGCCAATCAGTGTTCACGTGTAAATTAATGTCATTGGACAGACTTTTATTTGTTAAACCTATGCCCTGCGTCTCAAAATCTCATTGTAATTGGTTAATTATCGTTTGCGATGGAAGATGTCGTTTTGCGAAATGCGAAACGATATCGGACCATTTCTGTGTACAAAGAGAATTAATTTAGCGGGATTATTGCAAGTGAACTCTATCGAATCTGACAGTTGTAAGAATTATTAATCGATAAAAAGAAACCAATGCATCAGAGGCAAACATCGTACAAGAGACCAAGCTGCATACCACTTGGAGACGTAAAAATGTTTTCTCGAGGCTATAATCAAAAGACTTGGTTATCCCCAATTCAAAGAGGCTGTATTCAAAAGACTTGGTTATCCTCAATTTCTTCCAAAATAGTCTGAAAGCTGTTCTGTAGCCACATCAAGTGTGACTCTCGGTGGCTATTCCACGTTGGACTTAAAATATGTAAAGCAAAGTTAAAATCTCTCCCAAATCCAGTTCAAGAAAATGAAAATATCAGCAAAACATCACCTCTGTATCATTATTGAATGGGGAAACATTTTTTTCACTCATTAATATTTTTTTCGAATCAGTGCTAACGATATCTCTTGAGTCTGCTTATGTAGGAAGATATTCTGAAGCATTCACGCGAAAGTAGCGTGAACAACAAATCCTTCTCCAAACATCTGTAATAAGAAGATCCTCGATGAATGTTTCAGGAGTTGGTTAATTGAATTTTAATTATTGCCGCTTAGTTGTTGTTGATGGGAGTATGAAAGGGAGTTCTGCAGAAGAGGCAGACATTTTTGTCTTGCAGACAAAAAATATGTCCTGCAGAATTTCTCTGCTAGGGAAATACTTTTCATATGCAGTGATAAAGGAGACGATGTACGTCATCATGAAGGAAAGAATGAAAATGACATTGCCATGGTAGTGCCACCCACATTGCCCCCAGATTCGAACCCTATAGATAATTTGCGGCAGAAGATTTTAGTGGAACTGTCTAAGGGATATTCCATAAATAAACGCGAATTAATTGAAATCATATTCGATACCTGGTGCTGTAGAGTGGGAGTTTTGGCTAACAATATTAGGCTAAAACGTTTCATCAGTCATGCTGCATTTCCCCACTTTTCATTGTTACGGAATAAATTCTGGTTACTAGCAAATTGTTTTCATTTCTTATTCTGTGCAAAAAATGTGGAGCATTTTATTATGATGAAACTTTTTAAAAATTTTGTACTCTATTTTTCAATGCGGTAAGGATATTTCAATTCTGTTTGAATATTTAAATCTACATGAAATCTCTGATGAAACGGCAAAATATAAAATATCTAGAAGAATTGCATATCGCTTCTGCCGAATGTGGGGTGATTGTTTTCAAAGAGAATTAAGTTTATATATCCCGATTTTGCACCCTCTAACAGTGGAAATTCGAACTAATAGACGACTGGGATAAGTGAGACTGAAATAGTTTATTAACACCTGTAAAATAGGGGAAGAATTTTTTATCTCTTAAAACAAAAAAGTTGCCTTCCCCCAAATTATGACCTCTTGACCCTGACACTCCGTCACCAAAATTTCTAGCATAAAGAGATCACTTGTTATATTTGTTTAAAGTTTGGGCACTTTCCAACTTTTCCCACCGCTAGTGGGCGCTATTAAAAACATTGCGAGATTCGTGAAGTGCAAGTTCTCTATTTCTGATGGCACCCCGCAAAAATGTTCATTTTTCTCTAAAAGCAGAAACAAAAAGAGGAAAGAGCAGCTCGTTTTCCGAAAGCGAGCTAAGGATGCTGCAACGTAACGCTGAGCATTGATATCTGAAATGTCAACCTTTCCCCTTGGCATGGAGATGCATCGAGACAGACTTCTGACCACCTCTTTCTTTAAGGGTTGTAAATGATGCACATGTGTGTATTGCTTCAAGCCCCGAATCACATTGAAGAAGTCGCCAGCTTCATTTCTTGCATGCACTGCCGAATTCCGTCTTCTCACATCATTAGGAGTTCTTTTTTTCATCGACAGCAGACGTTTCTTGCTTTCTCCTTCCCAAGGTCACAGTGTTCCGTCCGAGTCACGTGACTTCCGCTCTCTTATTGCTTGCGTGCAACGCCTTTAAGATCTCGACCGAGCATTTCCATTTTGAAGGCTGCATTTCCTTTCATTCCTGAGGACTGGATTTGGAGGCAGAACAGCAGACTCTCTCTGCACTGAAGTCCAGTTAGATGGAAACAAGACTATTGAAGAGTTGTCAGCGGATTTTATCAGAAATAATTTTTTCTCTTCTTAAAGTCTGCATCAGGCAAAGCGAAAGGTGTTAAAAGCGATGCTTTTGCTCGCATGAATTATCAGCGCCAGTCAGGAAGCTATCAATATCTGACTTGTGTCTACAAGTCAGCTATTGATAGCTTCCTTGATTTAATGATAGCCATCGAAACAGGTCTTGCCATGAGTCTCCCTGTCATTGCCATTTTTTTAGACATCAAAAGTGCTTTTGACAATGTTTGGCAGAAGGGGTTACTGTACAAACTTTACCATCATGTCATTCGAGGCAGAACTGCAGCATTTATTATAAACCTCGTAACACACAGAAGTACATCCATCAAACTCAACAACACGCTCTCAGATAACATAATACAAACCACGGCTTACAACAAGGATCAATTTTATCACCATGTCTTCTTAACATCTTCTTAGCACAACTGCGGACTTTTGGAAGTATGGATCCAAATATGGATCCCAGTATGGATCCTGCGTTCCACACTTCCCAAAAATGTAAATATTTCTGTTTACGCTGATGACGTCACGATATGGAGCCGTGGCCGTCACCTCCATACATTGGAAGAATGAATGCAGCCTAGCCCTGACAGCCATGCAAGAATTTTTTGACCCTTGGGGTTACACTTTCTATAGACAAAACAACCGCCATCCCTTTTGCCAAAAGAAAACTGCCAGACCTTCAACATCTACAATACTACCCTAACAACAGCACACACAAAAAAAATTCTTCTGAATTATTCTCGACTCCCGACTAACTTGGAACCTCCAGATTGACAAGCTAATCAGGTATGGAAAGAAAACTACCAATCTCCTGAAATGCCTGAGTGGACACAGCTGGGGCCCCTCACCTGAACAAATGCTTTATCTACGCTATGCATTAATCAGATCCAGATTTGAGTAATGAAGCAGTGGAATTGACTCTGCCCCCAAAAATAAAAAAAGACTAGACACACCGCTGTACGCACTTGCCTGAGCCTACTTCCCACTACTCCAACCCTTTCACTTTTAATAGAAGTCAATCTCTAACCCCTTTGGATATAGGAAGGACCCATATTCTCTTAAACCACTTCATCAGAATCACCTCCTGTCATTACAAACACCCTCTAAGTAAACAATTCACACAACTCCAGCAAATCACTTATAATACGAACGATCAGTAGCTCACATTTCTTCGAAGAACAATAAACTATGCCAAGGACATAAACAACTTTCCCCCACTCCTGAAGACTGGACATGATCCTGGCCAGTAATTACCCCCCCCCCCCCATACCCTTACAACGTGCAAAATGAACGCACCTATCACGACCCACTTCATCAATAAAATTCTCCCACATCACATAATCATCTGCACAGATGGTTCTTTAGATATACCTAACAACACAGCCACAGGAGCCATGGGCTGAGGGTGGTGTGATGTAGTACGAGAAGAGGAAATGTTGTGCTTCGTCCTGGAATTCTCTTAGCCACCGATCTTTCCAGAAAGGGTTCTTCGAAGAAGCACATGCCTGGGGGGATTCTTCTTTCCTCCAACCGCAGAATAGGGAACAGGAAAAGTAAGGTATCGAAAACAAGAGGAGGGGGATGCCAAGATGGAGTGGATCCGGGGAAAATGTCAGGAACCTATTCCAATGGGTATCACAGATGAATCGATGACCTTAATGTTGACATTATATCACATTCCAAAGTTACTTTGGTTATTTCTAAACTTAAACTTCATAAATCCCCAGGTGTAGATGAAATTACTACGGAAATGCTTAGAGCTGGGAATGTTTCGGTTACCACTTTGATGACTGAAATTTTGATATATTTTATGATAAATGGATGGTTCCTAAGGATTTTACCAGAGCTATTATTATCCCTATTTTCAAAAAAGGCGATCGCAGTTCTTGTGATAACTATAGGGGTATCAGCCTACTCTCTGTTCCAGGTAAAGTTCTTTCCATGATTGTGCTTAATAGAATTAAGAATCTGGTTGACAGTCAATTGCGTGATGAGCAATGTGGATTCAGAAGTGGTAGGGGATGTGTGGATCAGATATTTTCACTTAGGCAGATTCTTGAGAAATGTTTAGAGTTTCAGAAACCTTTGGTTGCTAGCTTTGTTGATTTCAAAAAGGCTTTCGACTCTGTTGATCGTCATAATTTGTGGTTGATTGTGAGATCATATGGTATACCAGACAAGTTAGTTAACATAATGAAAGCTCTCTATAATAACACTGAGTCGTGTGTGAGAGTTGGTAAGGCTTGTAGCGTTTTTTATTTGTTTAGCATTATCAGACAATAGGACCGGATCTAGAAGAAAAAAAGGAAATGGGGAGGGGGGGGGGGTGCAAGAAACTGAATCGAGTCATGAAAATGTAGGGGGAGGGGAGCGAGGGAGACTCCCTTTCCGTTACATCACATATTCCCTTTTGCTTTAACAGGTCTTTAAAATATTTCTTAAAAATTTATTAAAAGTATATAAATTTAAATTGATACTATTACCCTTACTAACATTCTAATGGGGGAGGGGATGTTCCTCTTGCCCCATCTGCCCCTAGATCCGGTCCTGTTGGACAAAGCACTTTTCGTAAGGAGTTAGAAAAGGATTCATTCGGCTCCTTTTCTCTTTAGTTTGGTTATTGATTATGTTATGCGAAATTCACTTCGAGAGAAAGATTTTGGCCTTAAATGGGCTGGAGATACGAACATTTCTGATTTAGATTATGCTGATGATTTAGCCCTTTTGGCAAATGATGTTGATGAGATGAACTCTTTCATTCGAGCTGTTGATGGGTTGGGTTGGTTTACCTCTGAGCGGCACTTTTTTGCACACCATGGGCTAAATGGCCAGGTCACATAGACCCCGAAGGCTCAGAGAAGGTTGGGGGAGGGGACTCACTGGAACAGCTGTTGGGAGACAGATGGTAGCCTCCCGTCAAGGCCATACAGCGTGTTCTTTAACGTGCACAGGATATGGCTCTCCCGCACACGGGGCCACGGCTTAAGGTCCCATCCGACGGACGGCGGCGGCCTTTCGAAGCCCATAGGTGTCCCCTACTGACCGTGGGCAGGGCGGGGAATTTTGCGGAGATAAATCTCAACGCTGACCCAGCTGGGACTCGAACCTGGGAACTACAGATTACGAGTCTGGCGCGCTACCGACTGAGCCACCCCCGCCCCCGAGCTGTTGATGAGACTGGTAGTAGAGTAGGTTTGGTTATAAACAGAGAGAAAACTAAAGTGATGAAAATTGGTCAGGCAGGCTGTGATTCAGTTAATCTGAATGGTTGCAGTCTTGAGCAGGTGTCACAGTTTAATTATCTTGGGAGCTATGTTACAGATACTGGTGATGTGTGGCATGAGATTAACAGACGAATAGGGATTGCTGCCGGGACTTTTAAGAATCTATGGAGAGTGTGGAGAAATAGGCGTATACATCTAAAGACTAAAATTAGGCTGTATAATAGTTTGGTTCCTTCTAGGGTTAGTTATGGTAGTGAAACTTGGACACTTTGTAAACAAGATAACAGGAAACTAGATGCTTTTGATTCCAGATGCTTATGCAGTATCTTGCGCATTAGGTGGTTCAACTTTGTAACTAATGATGAGGTTAGGCAAAGGAGTCAAGGAGGTCAAAAAAGTAGCAAGGCAAAAGAGTCCAAAGAGCAACATATTGTGCCAAGAGAGACTGTATTGGTTTTGCGATGTTGCACGCATGCATAATTGTAGATTTGGGAATAGGGTTATGAAAAGTCACATGAAGGGCCTTCAAAAAGTCCTTGACACGTGTCTGTAGATTTGCACTTGTTCCTCCGAAGTTAACGAGCTACGACTTGTTTGAAATCTTGTCTAAACTTGTCATGAAGTGTTAAGATCAAAGTCCTCTCTTCGTTGACAGCACATAAAAGCCGGTCTACGAAATCTGTGCTTAGTTGCTGTGGAGCCTACTAAAGACGGGACAGATTTTTCATTTTCACAAGGATGAAGCTTTGGGACGACGCGAAAAAAAATTCATGCCGATTTATCACAAGTATATGGGGATGATGCCTGTTCATATAACAGTGTTATGGGATAGATGCTTAAATTAAGAGAAGGATGAGAGAACTTCGAATTGCGGAGGGAGACCGAAGGAGAGAAATCATCACTGATGTTCGTGAACTCATTACGGATAACCCACATATCACCGTTCAGGTAATAAGTTTAGATAGCAGTATGGAAGCAATTATTTATTGACATTTAAATGTCCCCTTTCGCACATTTATCATGCCGTGTTGAAAGCTGCTCTCAGGTGGCTCGTTTTTCCCATTCTGACGCTCAATCTAACTCTGAACGATGCTCGAAGAGCCGTCCTGCCTGATTTACAATGCACACGCGGTCACGTGACGTATGATGTGTTGGAATGAAGCATGTATGTACGAGAGGATGGTGTACGTAATATACTGACATCTCAGTGTATGTAAAAAGATCATTATAATTAAAGTGTCCGTATTCAGAGCTGTTCCAAGTTTCAAAGTTCCTGCTAATGATCATAACTGAATGAAATTTAGTGTGCAAATAGCTTGAACAATGACCTAGAGAATGGCAACAACAACTAAATCTAGTTCACATTTTTGCCACTGGGCGCTCTGTAGTATGATTTGCATATCACGCAAATGTTTTCTAAAGTCAAAACACCGTAACTGATAGAGAATGAATGTCGTCTGCCAGTGCACTGATAGTGAAATAAATCACGGCTTAACTTTCTTTCAAATGTGTCCTTATCCTTCTTAGAGCTGGTGGTGTGATTGGGCCTCGTCGCCTTTTCCTTCGACGTCGGTTTTCTCGAATACCTGCTGCTACATTAACAATAATAATAATAATAATAATTTGTTCCATGCAGGGGGGGGATAAATGTAAAGTCAAGGTAATAAGGTAATTTTCGATATTAATTTAAACGTTCAAGTGGCTTGATGCCCCAGTACATTTTAGAAATTAAAAAGAAATATTGATGATAGTAAAAATGATAAAATAAATACTCCCTCAAGCAGCTGCTTGCCACAGAGGTCTGACAGGAGCCTGTCAGTTTATATGCCAGAGTAGAAGGTCTGAGAGGATGGCAGGACCTCATCAGAAAAACGACACATACAGATTACCTGTAGAAATAGACTTCAACCCGCAAACCCTCTAGATACGTGCCAGAGCGTTCTAACCATTACACTTCGCATCCGACGCTAGAATCTTCCAGAATAAGACCTATGAATCTTTCACTGAGATGTGTACCTCTTATAATCACCTATTGTAAACACTGCCCTGAAATTGAAAGAGTTGATCATGTCATGCGCACATTTACAGCCAGGGAAAGAGAAAAACTCTCCCACTCAGTGTCATCTCTAAACCCGAGCCCTCCTACACTGTCGGCTCTTATCCACCTTCCTGGGTCATATTCTAGATTTTTTATATGGACCCAACTCTTTCTTTTCTTGAAAGAGGTGGGTGCTTTCCATCGTATCTAATCCACTGCCCCTTGAAACTCCTTGTTTCCCCCTTCTCCTGCCTCCCTTAATCTTTTGATGTAGGGGACACCGATGGGCTTGGAAAGATCGCCGTCCGTCGGATGGGACGTTAAGCCGTGGCCCCGTGTGCGGGAGAGCCATACCCTGTGCACGTTAAAGAACATGCTGGATGGTCTTGACGGGAGGCTACCATCTGTCTCCCAACAGCTATTCCAGTGGGTCCTATCCCCCAACCTTCTCTGAGCCTTCAGGGTCCTCGTGACCTGGCCATTTAGCCTATGGTGTGCAAAAAGTGCCGCTCAGAGGTAAAACAATCCAATCTATAATCGTGCGAAACGAAACTTGCATTTTCTTGACCTTGTAAAACTGTGTAAATTGAGTACCGTGTAAATAGAGGGATAGATGTATTATTCTTATTCTTCAAATATAATGTTTCAAATGATAATCAATTTGATTTTCTAAAAGACACTATAAAACTAGCAACAAAACTACAAGTAATGCGAATTTCCATAACGAAAAATCAGCAAAGTAAATATTATTGTTTCCATCTGTAAATCGGTTTGTGTATGTTTATGCCGCATGCAAATGTGAATGTTCATTGCCTCTGATGTAGTGGCCACACTTTTCTCTTCTAGAAGATGGAGACTGCAATGTTTCCCGAAAGGTAGATTAACATTTTCATTTCGCATGGTATAACATCTCGCAAATCCACTGACCTATTCAAACTTAGTATTATTTATTAATAATTTATAGTTCTCCCACACTATTGCTTCATAATCTGTCAAGGTGTAAAAGGGTATAAGGTGAGTCCAATATGCTTATAAAATGTCTAATGTGATTATAAAATGTCTAATATAACTACATTTATTTTTTACATATATTTAACCATACTAAAATATGGCTTTTTATAAGCACTTAAGGGGAAGAAGGAAAAAAAATAAGAAGACAGAAAGCTTCTAGAAAAGAAATTGAAAACATATTTATGGTCCATCCTCCACCTCCTACTCCTCCTCAAGCAGCCATGGGCTAGGGAGGTCCAATTAGACCGTGCAATTTAGTTCTCCAAGCAAGTCTGTCCGGAACTATATCTGCTGCATCTGGCCACTGCACACCAATTCTAACAAGGTCCTGTTTGACATTGTCTGCCCACCGCATCCTAGGTCTCCTCTTCTTTCTGAGGCCTTTAGGCACACTGTTCATAACCCTATTCGCCAATCTATAATTATTCATACGGGCAACATGGCCAAACCAACGGAGTCTCTCTCTGCACAATATGCTGCTTAAAGGAGGTTGCAAACTCCTTTGCCTAACTTCATCATTAGTTAAAAAGTTGAACCACCTAATGCCCAAGATACTGCGTAAGCATCTGGAATCAAAAGCATCTAGTTTCCTGTTATCTTGTTTACAAAGTGTCCAAGTTTCACTACCATAACTAACCCTAGAAGGAACCAAACTATTATACAGCCTAATTTTAGTCTTTAGGTGTATACGCCTATTTCTCCACATTCTCCCTAGATTCTTAAAAGTCCCGGCAGCAATCCCTATTCGTCTGTTAATCTCATTCCGCACATCACCAGTATCTGTAACATAGCTCCCAAGATAATTAAACTGTGACACCTGCTCAAGACTGCAGCCATTCAGATTAACTGAATCACAGCCTGCTTGATCAATTTTCATCACTTTAGTTTTCTCTCTGTTTATAACCAAACCTACTCTACTACCAGTCTCATCAACAGAGTCGAAAGCCTTTTTGAAATCAACAAAGCAAGCAACCAAAGGTTTCTGCAACTCTAAACATTTCTCAAAAATTTGCATAAGTGAAAATATCTGATCCACACATCTCCTACCACTTCTGAATCCACATTGCTCATCACGCAATTGACTGTCAACCAGATTCTTAATTCTATTAAGCACAATCATGCAAAGAACGTTCCCTGGAACAGAGAGTAGGCTCATACCCCTATAGTTATCACAAGAACTGCGATCACCTTTTTTGAAAATAGGGATAATAATAGCTCTGGTAAAATCCTTAGGAACCATGCCTTTATCATAAAAGATATTCAGAATGTCAGTCATCCAAGTGGTAACCGAAATATTCCCAGCTCTAAGCATTTCTGTAGTAATTTCATCTATCCCTGGGGATTTATGAAGTTTAAGTTTAGAAACAGCCAAAATAACTTCAGATTGTGTTATAGGGCCAACATTAAAGCCACCAATGCATCTATCATCATTGCAAACAATGGGAATAGAACTAACCGCATTGTTTAGAACCGGGTTCTCAACGTAGAGTATGCGGTAAAATTTTTTGGGGACGCCGTGAGAACTGAAAAGTCGCTAGATTTTTATTCCTATTGTTGTACTATAAATATAGTTTTATCTATCTATACGAGGGGTATGCCAGTTAGATACACATTTCCAGGGGGTACGTGAAGCATAAATGGTTGAGAACCACTGCTTCAAAACATCACTCAAATGCTCAGCCCACCTGGCGATGACAGAATCCTCCCCTTCTATAACCTTACCTTGTTTATCCTTCAATCCCTGTATACCTGTCCGTTTTCTACCACACAAAACATTAACTGTCTGGTACAGCTCTCTGCTGTTGTGCTGTCTAACTGCTTCCTCGGCTTTGTCAGCCAAACCATCAAGCCAAAGATTCTTATCAGCAGCTAGCTGATCTTTTACACGTTTATTAAGTTCTCTGTAATGCTTTCTATTAGGACTAGTAGGGTATTGATTAAGGACATTCCTGCAGTTCTTTCTTTCCGAAATAAGCTCAAGTGCCTTATCAATCAGATAATTCTGTCTCCTCTGCTCCTTTTTTCCTAAAAGAGTACTGTTAGTGTCCAAAAATGCCTGTTTAAAATGATCCCATTCTTCCTCAACTTCAGTAGTAAGCAAACCATGACAGTCATAATGACTAAGTAATTAAAAATAATTAATTTCCTGGACATATTCCACTACAATCTGACAAAGAAAGCCTCACAATATCTGTCATTGGCCTAAGCCAGTTTTGCTGTGAATAGTCATTCAGAATCGACCCTCGAAGTCATGTCACAGATTGTGTATAACGAAAATTTTCAATCTCAAGGGCCCCATTATCTGAATAATGCAAATTCACTGAAACTAAATATATCCTTATGAAACGAGAAGTAACAACAAGATGACTTGCGAAGTGTATTCCACTTTGCAGCAGAAGACGATGTGGACTGAGTGATGAAACTTTCAAGTCTCATCGAATGTTAATGGGACCGAAAATGGCAACTCAAGGGAATGAATGGAATGTAGGTTAACGAAATGGAACGAAAGAGAAAAAAATAAGGATTTCTTTTAAATTTCTTTTTTCAATTATTAGAATTCTGTCCTTTTAGGTTAAATTTAAATATTTGAAAAACTCTGTATTGAGAAGTAAATAAAATTAATAAAACGTTGCATAAATTATGGAGCTTTGAAAGCGATGCCTGAGACGAAGAAAAACCCTTTCTCTTGGAATGAAGATTAGAAGGAGGTGAAGCTGGCAGTGATTCTTGAACTATTATCCGAGATAAGGCATTAAGAGGCATTTGTTGTTGGAAGAGAGAAATCAAATGAAAGATAAATGATGTTGCATCAAATGAAAAAGCGAACTCGGAGTGTGGCGGGAAAGAGCTCCACTGAGAGAGAGAGAGGCCACTCCCGAAGCAGGTCACGTGCACAGTCCCCAGCCCAATCTCTCGTGCTCCAGCTGCAGTGATGTTTTACAGCTCCTGGCACGAGCATCGACGGCTTGCTGCAAAGTCAACAGGCTGGACGTGTTCGACGTTTTCGAGGTTCGTAGGGGCAGCGACGCAGCTTCTCCTTAAAGCCACTAGGTGCTGCTGGAAAGGAGGTATCCACTGAATCTGCGAACGTCTCCTCTTCGAGAACAAAGATTATATTTAGCCTTAACAGATACTGCCACAATGTAACAACGGAATATAGATAAACATTTCATTGAAAACAATGAGGAAGAATTGATCGCTAAATCTAAGCTCAACACAGTCTCGACGATTTTAAATAACCGATTGCGAATATCTCAATGAACGAATCCATCAACCTATGACTGCCAAAGGCTTTATTTATGTCTCAAAGAAACCAAAATCTTTCATTTGAATTTTAATTGATATTTCCTCCTTTAAAATTTGAATTATTGGTCGACCTCCGCTGATGTCAACGAGTCCAGCGTTGTAATGCCTCGAACAGTTCTTAGTTTTTTCATTTCACGAGAGTCAGAAATTTCTGTTCTTTTGGAAAACGTCAAAAGTCCTGGACTATCAGATTTACCCAATGTTGCTCGAGTCTGAAACTCTCTGAAGTATATAATAGCTGGCACTCTCCTCCCATATGTTTTCCAATAACTGCCAATGCTGTCTATGAGAGACACCGGTTTTTAACGCTAATGTTAAGTCTATGGGGATTTCGAGAATTCAAACCCACCATCCCAGTTGTTAATCCCAGCCGGTTCGCATGTAGCCTATATTCTTCCCCTGTGTGGGTTAAGAGAACGTTCATGCAAAGCTTGGTGGCTGAGTGCGGACAGACAGACATTATTAACAAACTTTCTTCTTTATATATTAGATTGCAGAAAGAGAAGGAAGGTGAAATATCAATAAATCGATACATGATAAGGTAAAGGGCATTAAATTTCAAAACATCTTAGAAAAGGTTATAAATTTAACGTTTTCAATCGAGAAGAGAAAACATCAATGCCAAGGTAAAAAACCAACAGAATGAACGTTCAACATACAAAGGAATGATATTTACAATTGATCAATTGTAAGTGGATGATGACTAAAGCATTGATGAAAAAAAAATTAAAACTAAGGAGTGCAAAGTGGTAAAAGGCGTGGTGATTTCTAAGAGTTGCCAATTAAGCATAACGCTGAGGGCAATTCTGTAGCCGCAATTTGGTGTAGAGGCAGTGGGCTAAAACTTTCTATTTCTCATTTTACGTTGGGTAATTTAAGTAGGGAGGAAGACCAAGGCATAAATTGCATTCCAACGCTGTTACTAGGGGGGGGGGGGGAGAAACTCCCAGAGCTTCGGACAGGGCTCGACCATTTTCAGTGTCGGTGTCTTGTGGCAGAAGCTTACAGCAGGTAGCGGTGGAGATCATCTTCTTCCGATATGTCGACTCTTTCAATGGATTAGGCTTGGACACTGCGGGGGGGGGACTTTATGCCTCCCCCGTTGGCCTGCAGGTGATGCAGCATGTGAGCTCCCAATGTCAGAACGGGAAGTGGAGTCCTGCTAAGGCACAGACAGGGCACCTGCGCCCATAGTGGCGGAACTCATAAAAGTTTTATTGATTTGATTGAACTCCCTTTCCATGGGCTGAGGGTGGTGTGATGTAGTACGAGAAGAGGAAATGTTGTGCTTCGTCCTGGAATTCTCTTAGCCACCGATCTTTCCAGAAAGGGTTCTTCGAAGAAGCACATGCCTGGGGGGATTCTTCTTTCCTCCAACCGCAGAATAGGGAACAGGAAAAGTAAGGTATCGAAAACAAGAGGAGGGGGATGCCAAGATGGAGTGGATCCGGGGAAAATGTCAGGAACCTATTCCAATGGGTATCACAGATGAATCGATGACCTTAATGTTGACACTATATCACATTCCAAAGTTACTTTGGTTATTTCTAAACTTAAACTTCATAAATCCCCAGGTGTAGATGAAATTACTACGGAAATGCTTAGAGCTGGGAATGTTTCGGTTACCACTTTGATGACTGAAATTTTGATATATTTTATGATAAATGGATGGTTCCTAAGGATTTTACCAGAGCTATTATTATCCCTATTTTCAAAAAAGGCGATCGCAGTTCTTGTGATAACTATAGGGGTATCAGCCTACTCTCTGTTCCAGGTAAAGTTCTTTCCATGATTGTGCTTAATAGAATTAAGAATCTGGTTGACAGTCAATTGCGTGATGAGCAATGCGGATTCAGAAGTGGTAGGGGATGTGTGGATCAGATATTTTCACTTAGGCAGATTCTTGAGAAATGTTTAGAGTTTCAGAAACCTTTGGTTGCTAGCTTTGTTGATTTCAAAAAGGCTTTCGACTCTGTTGATCGTCATAATTTGTGGTTGATTGTGAGATCATATGGTATACCAGACAAGTTAGTTAACATAATGAAAGCTCTCTATAATAACACTGAGTCGTGTGTGAGAGTTGGTAAGGCTAGTAGCGTTTTTTTACGAGCTACGACTTGTTTCAAATCTTGTCTAAACTTGTCATGAAGTGTTAAGATCAAAGTCCTCTCTTCGTTGACAGCACATAAAAGCCGGTCTACGAAATCTGTGCTTAGTTGCTGTGGAGCCTACTAAAGACGGGACAGATTTTTCATTTTCACAAGGATGAAGCTTTGGGACGACGCGAAAAAAAATTCATGCCGATTTATCCCAAGTATATGGGGATGATGCCTGTTCATATAACAGTGTTATGGGATAGATGCTTAAATTAAGAGAAGGATGAGAGAACTTCGAATTGCGGAGGGAGACCGAAGGAGAGAAATCATCACTGATGTTCGTGAACTCATTACGGATAACCCACATATCACCGTTCAGGTAATAAGTTTAGATAGCAGTATGGAAGCAATTATTTATTGACATTTAAATGTCCCCTTTCGCACATTTATCATGCCGTGTTGAAAGCTGCTCTCAGGTGGCTCGTTTTTCCCATTCTGACGCTCAATCTAACTCTGAACGATGCTCGAAGAGCCGTCCTGCCTGATTTACAATGCACACGCGGTCACGTGACGTATGATGTGTTGGAATGAAGCATGTATGTACGAGAGGATGGTGTACGTAATATACTGACATCTCAGTGTATGTAAAAAGATCATTATAATTAAAGTGTCCGTATTCAGAGCTGTTCCAAGTTTCAAAGTTCCTGCTAATGATCATAACTGAATGAAATTTAGTGTGCAAATAGCTTGAACAATGACCTAGAGAATGGCAACAACAACTAAATCTAGTTCACATTTTTGCCACTGGGCGCTCTGTAGTATGATTTGCATATCACGCAAATGTTTTCTAAAGTCAAAACACCGTAACTGATAGAGAATGAATGTCGTCTGCCAGTGCACTGATAGTGAAATAAATCACGGCTTAACTTTCTTTCAAATGTGTCCTTATCCTTCTTAGAGCTGGTGGTGTGATTGGGCCTCGTCGCCTTTTCCTTCGACGTCGGTTTTCTCGAATACCTGCTGCTACATTAACAATAATAATAATAATAATAATTTGTTCCATGCAGGGGGGGGATAAATGTAAAGTCAAGGTAATAAGGTAATTTTCGATATTAATTTAAACGTTCAAGTGGCTTGATGCCCCAGTACATTTTAGAAATTAAAAAGAAATATTGATGATAGTAAAAATGATAAAATAAATACTCCCTCAAGCAGCTGCTTGCCACAGAGGTCTGACAGGAGCCTGTCAGTTTATATGCCAGAGTAGAAGGTCTGAGAGGATGGCAGGACCTCATCAGAAAAACGACACATACAGATTACCTGTAGAAATAGACTTCAACCCGCAAACCCTCTAGATACGTGCCAGAGCGTTCTAACCATTACACTTCGCATCCGACGCTAGAATCTTCCAGAATAAGACCTATGAATCTTTCACTGAGATGTGTACCTCTTATAATCACCTATTGTAAACACTGCCCTGAAATTGAAAGAGTTGATCATGTCATGCGCACATTTACAGCCAGGGAAAGAGAAAAACTCTCCCACTCAGTGTCATCTCTAAACCCGAGCCCTCCTACACTGTCGGCTCTTATCCACCTTCCTGGGTCATATTCTAGATTTTTTATATGGACCCAACTCTTTCTTTTCTTGAAAGAGGTGGGTGCTTTCCATCGTATCTAATCCACTGCCCCTTGAAACTCCTTGTTTCCCCCTTCTCCTGCCTCCCTTAATCTTTTGATGTAGGGGACACCGATGGGCTTGGAAAGATCGCCGTCCGTCGGATGGGACGTTAAGCCGTGGCCCCGTGTGCGGGAGAGCCATACCCTGTGCACGTTAAAGAACATGCTGGATGGTCTTGACGGGAGGCTACCATCTGTCTCCCAACAGCTATTCCAGTGGGTCCTATCCCCCAACCTTCTCTGAGCCTTCAGGGTCCTCGTGACCTGGCCATTTAGCCTATGGTGTGCAAAAAGTGCCGCTCAGAGGTAAAACAATCCAATCTATAATCGTGCGAAACGAAACTTGCATTTTCTTGACCTTGTAAAACTGTGTAAATTGAGTACCGTGTAAATAGAGGGATAGATGTATTATTCTTATTCTTCAAATATAATGTTTCAAATGATAATCAATTTGATTTTCTAAAAGACACTATAAAACTAGCAACAAAACTACAAGTAATGCGAATTTCCATAACGAAAAATCAGCAAAGTAAATATTATTGTTTCCATCTGTAAATCGGTTTGTGTATGTTTATGCCGCATGCAAATGTGAATGTTCATTGCCTCTGATGTAGTGGCCACACTTTTCTCTTCTAGAAGATGGAGACTGCAATGTTTCCCGAAAGGTAGATTAACATTTTCATTTCGCATGGTATAACATCTCGCAAATCCACTGACCTATTCAAACTTAGTATTATTTATTAATAATTTATAGTTCTCCCACACTATTGCTTCATAATCTGTCAAGGTGTAAAAGGGTATAAGGTGAGTCCAATATGCTTATAAAATGTCTAATGTGATTATAAAATGTCTAATATAACTACATTTATTTTTTACATATATTTAACCATACTAAAATATGGCTTTTTATAAGCACTTAAGGGGAAGAAGGAAAAAAAATAAGAAGACAGAAAGCTTCTAGAAAAGAAATTGAAAACATATTTATGGTCCATCCTCCACCTCCTACTCCTCCTCAAGCAGCCATGGGCTAGGGAGGTCCAATTAGACCGTGCAATTTAGTTCTCCAAGCAAGTCTGTCCGGAACTATATCTGCTGCATCTGGCCACTGCACACCAATTCTAACAAGGTCCTGTTTGACATTGTCTGCCCACCGCATCCTAGGTCTCCTCTTCTTTCTGAGGCCTTTAGGCACACTGTTCATAACCCTATTCGCCAATCTATAATTATTCATACGGGCAACATGGCCAAACCAACGGAGTCTCTCTCTGCACAATATGCTGCTTAAAGGAGGTTGCAAACTCCTTTGCCTAACTTCATCATTAGTTAAAAAGTTGAACCACCTAATGCCCAAGATACTGCGTAAGCATCTGGAATCAAAAGCATCTAGTTTCCTGTTATCTTGTTTACAAAGTGTCCAAGTTTCACTACCATAACTAACCCTAGAAGGAACCAAACTATTATACAGCCTAATTTTAGTCTTTAGGTGTATACGCCTATTTCTCCACATTCTCCCTAGATTCTTAAAAGTCCCGGCAGCAATCCCTATTCGTCTGTTAATCTCATTCCGCACATCACCAGTATCTGTAACATAGCTCCCAAGATAATTAAACTGTGACACCTGCTCAAGACTGCAGCCATTCAGATTAACTGAATCACAGCCTCCTTGATCAATTTTCATCACTTTAGTTTTCTCTCTGTTTATAACCAAACCTACTCTACTACCAGTCTCATCAACAGAGTCGAAAGCCTTTTTGAAATCAACAAAGCAAGCAACCAAAGGTTTCTGCAACTCTAAACATTTCTCAAAAATTTGCATAAGTGAAAATATCTGATCCACACATCTCCTACCACTTCTGAATCCACATTGCTCATCACGCAATTGACTGTCAACCAGATTCTTAATTCTATTAAGCACAATCATGCAAAGAACGTTCCCTGGAACAGAGAGTAGGCTCATACCCCTATAGTTATCACAAGAACTGCGATCACCTTTTTTGAAAATAGGGATAATAATAGCTCTGGTAAAATCCTTAGGAACCATGCCTTTATCATAAAAGATATTCAGAATGTCAGTCATCCAAGTGGTAACCGAAATATTCCCAGCTCTAAGCATTTCTGTAGTAATTTCATCTATCCCTGGGGATTTATGAAGTTTAAGTTTAGAAACAGCCAAAATAACTTCAGATTGTGTTATAGGGCCAACATTAAAGCCACCAATGCATCTATCATCATTGCAAACAATGGGAATAGAACTAACCGCATTGTTTAGAACCGGGTTCTCAACGTAGAGTACGCGGTAAAATTTTTTGGGGACGCCGTGAGAACTGAAAAGTCGCTAGATTTTTATTCCTATTGTTGTACTATAAATATAGTTTTATCTATCTATACGAGGGGTATGCCAGTTAGATACACATTTCCAGGGGGTACGTGAAGCATAAATGGTTGAGAACCACTGCTTCAAAACATCACTCAAATGCTCAGCCCACCTGGCGATGACAGAATCCTCCCCTTCTATAACCTTACCTTGTTTATCCTTCAATCCCTGTATACCTGTCCGTTTTCTACCACACAAAACATTAACTGTCTGGTACAGCTCTCTGCTGTTGTGCTGTCTAACTGCTTCCTCGGCTTTGTCAGCCAAACCATCAAGCCAAAGATTCTTATCAGCAGCTAGCTGATCTTTTACACGTTTATTAAGTTCTCTGTAATGCTTTCTATTAGGACTAGTAGGGTATTGATTAAGGACATTCCTGCAGTTCTTTCTTTCCGAAATAAGCTCAAGTGCCTTATCAATCAGATAATTCTGTCTCCTCTGCTCCTTTTTTCCTAAAAGAGTACTGTTAGTGTCCAAAAATGCCTGTTTAAAATGATCCCATTCTTCCTCAACTTCAGTAGTAAGCAAACCATGACAGTCATAATGACTAAGTAATTAAAAATAATTAATTTCCTGGACATATTCCACTACAATCTGACAAAGAAAGCCTCACAATATCTGTCATTGGCCTAAGCCAGTTTTGCTGTGAATAGTCATTCAGAATCGACCCTCGAAGTCATGTCACAGATTGTGTATAACGAAAATTTTCAATCTCAAGGGCCCCATTATCTGAATAATGCAAATTCACTGAAACTAAATATATCCTTATGAAACGAGAAGTAACAACAAGATGACTTGCGAAGTGTATTCCACTTTGCAGCAGAAGACGATGTGGACTGAGTGATGAAACTTTCAAGTCTCATCGAATGTTAATGGGACCGAAAATGGCAACTCAAGGGAATGAATGGAATGTAGGTTAACGAAATGGAACGAAAGAGAAAAAAATAAGGATTTCTTTTAAATTTCTTTTTTCAATTATTAGAATTCTGTCCTTTTAGGTTAAATTTAAATATTTGAAAAACTCTGTATTGAGAAGTAAATAAAATTAATAAAACGTTGCATAAATTATGGAGCTTTGAAAGCGATGCCTGAGACGAAGAAAAACCCTTTCTCTTGGAATGAAGATTAGAAGGAGGTGAAGCTGGCAGTGATTCTTGAACTATTATCCGAGATAAGGCATTAAGAGGCATTTGTTGTTGGAAGAGAGAAATCAAATGAAAGATAAATGATGTTGCATCAAATGAAAAAGCGAACTCGGAGTGTGGCGGGAAAGAGCTCCACTGAGAGAGAGAGAGGCCACTCCCGAAGCAGGTCACGTGCACAGTCCCCAGCCCAATCTCTCGTGCTCCAGCTGCAGTGATGTTTTACAGCTCCTGGCACGAGCATCGACGGCTTGCTGCAAAGTCAACAGGCTGGACGTGTTCGACGTTTTCGAGGTTCGTAGGGGCAGCGACGCAGCTTCTCCTTAAAGCCACTAGGTGCTGCTGGAAAGGAGGTATCCACTGAATCTGCGAACGTCTCCTCTTCGAGAACAAAGATTATATTTAGCCTTAACAGATACTGCCACAATGTAACAACGGAATATAGATAAACATTTCATTGAAAACAATGAGGAAGAATTGATCGCTAAATCTAAGCTCAACACAGTCTCGACGATTTTAAATAACCGATTGCGAATATCTCAATGAACGAATCCATCAACCTATGACTGCCAAAGGCTTTATTTATGTCTCAAAGAAACCAAAATCTTTCATTTGAATTTTAATTGATATTTCCTCCTTTAAAATTTGAATTATTGGTCGACCTCCGCTGATGTCAACGAGTCCAGCGTTGTAATGCCTCGAACAGTTCTTAGTTTTTTCATTTCACGAGAGTCAGAAATTTCTGTTCTTTTGGAAAACGTCAAAAGTCCTGGACTATCAGATTTACCCAATGTTGCTCGAGTCTGAAACTCTCTGAAGTATATAATAGCTGGCACTCTCCTCCCATATGTTTTCCAATAACTGCCAATGCTGTCTATGAGAGACACCGGTTTTTAACGCTAATGTTAAGTCTATGGGGATTTCGAGAATTCAAACCCACCATCCCAGTTGTTAATCCCAGCCGGTTCGCATGTAGCCTATATTCTTCCCCTGTGTGGGTTAAGAGAACGTTCATGCAAAGCTTGGTGGCTGAGTGCGGACAGACAGACATTATTAACAAACTTTCTTCTTTATATATTAGATTGCAGAAAGAGAAGGAAGGTGAAATATCAATAAATCGATACATGATAAGGTAAAGGGCATTAAATTTCAAAACATCTTAGAAAAGGTTATAAATTTAACGTTTTCAATCGAGAAGAGAAAACATCAATGCCAAGGTAAAAAACCAACAGAATGAACGTTCAACATACAAAGGAATGATATTTACAATTGATCAATTGTAAGTGGATGATGACTAAAGCATTGATGAAAAAAAAATTAAAACTAAGGAGTGCAAAGTGGTAAAAGGCGTGGTGATTTCTAAGAGTTGCCAATTAAGCATAACGCTGAGGGCAATTCTGTAGCCGCAATTTGGTGTAGAGGCAGTGGGCTAAAACTTTCTATTTCTCATTTTACGTTGGGTAATTTAAGTAGGGAGGAAGACCAAGGCATAAATTGCATTCCAACGCTGTTACTAGGGGGGGGGGGGAGAAACTCCCAGAGCTTCGGACAGGGCTCGACCATTTTCAGTGTCGGTGTCTTGTGGCAGAAGCTTACAGCAGGTAGCGGTGGAGATCATCTTCTTCCGATATGTCGACTCTTTCAATGGATTAGGCTTGGACACTGCGGGGGGGGACTTTATGCCTCCCCCGTTGGCCTGCAGGTGATGCAGCATGTGAGCTCCCAATGTCAGAACGGGAAGTGGAGTCCTGCTAAGGCACAGACAGGGCACCTGCGCCCATAGTGGCGGAACTCATAAAAGTTTTATTGATTTGATTGAACTCCCTTTCCATGGGCTGAGGGTGGTGTGATGTAGTACGAGAAGAGGAAATGTTGTGCTTCGTCCTGGAATTCTCTTAGCCACCGATCTTTCCAGAAAGGGTTCTTCGAAGAAGCACATGCCTGGGGGGATTCTTCTTTCCTCCAACCGCAGAATAGGGAACAGGAAAAGTAAGGTATCGAAAACAAGAGGAGGGGGATGCCAAGATGGAGTGGATCCGGGGAAAATGTCAGGAACCTATTCCAATGGGTATCACAGATGAATCGATGACCTTAATGTTGACACTATATCACATTCCAAAGTTACTTTGGTTATTTCTAAACTTAAACTTCATAAATCCCCAGGTGTAGATGAAATTACTACGGAAATGCTTAGAGCTGGGAATGTTTCGGTTACCACTTTGATGACTGAAATTTTGATATATTTTATGATAAATGGATGGTTCCTAAGGATTTTACCAGAGCTATTATTATCCCTATTTTCAAAAAAGGCGATCGCAGTTCTTGTGATAACTATAGGGGTATCAGCCTACTCTCTGTTCCAGGTAAAGTTCTTTCCATGATTGTGCTTAATAGAATTAAGAATCTGGTTGACAGTCAATTGCGTGATGAGCAATGTGGATTCAGAAGTGGTAGGGGATGTGTGGATCAGATATTTTCACTTAGGCAGATTCTTGAGAAATGTTTAGAGTTTCAGAAACCTTTGGTTGCTAGCTTTGTTGATTTCAAAAAGGCTTTCGACTCTGTTGATCGTCATAATTTGTGGTTGATTGTGAGATCATATGGTATACCAGACAAGTTAGTTAACATAATGAAAGCTCTCTATAATAACACTGAGTCGTGTGTGAGAGTTGGTAAGGCTAGTAGCGTTTTTTTACGAGCTACGACTTGTTTCAAATCTTGTCTAAACTTGTCATGAAGTGTTAAGATCAAAGTCCTCTCTTCGTTGACAGCACATAAAAGCCGGTCTACGAAATCTGTGCTTAGTTGCTGTGGAGCCTACTAAAGACGGGACAGATTTTTCATTTTCACAAGGATGAAGCTTTGGGACGACGCGAAAAAAAATTCATGCCGATTTATCACAAGTATATGGGGATGATGCCTGTTCATATAACAGTGTTATGGGATAGATGCTTAAATTAAGAGAAGGATGAGAGAACTTCGAATTGCGGAGGGAGACCGAAGGAGAGAAATCATCACTGATGTTCGTGAACTCATTACGGATAACCCACATATCACCGTTCAGGTAATAAGTTTAGATAGCAGTATGGAAGCAATTATTTATTGACATTTAAATGTCCCCTTTCGCACATTTATCATGCCGTGTTGAAAGCTGCTCTCAGGTGGCTCGTTTTTCCCATTCTGACGCTCAATCTAACTCTGAACGATGCTCGAAGAGCCGTCCTGCCTGATTTACAATGCACACGCGGTCACGTGACGTATGATGTGTTGGAATGAAGCATGTATGTACGAGAGGATGGTGTACGTAATATACTGACATCTCAGTGTATGTAAAAAGATCATTATAATTAAAGTGTCCGTATTCAGAGCTGTTCCAAGTTTCAAAGTTCCTGCTAATGATCATAACTGAATGAAATTTAGTGTGCAAATAGCTTGAACAATGACCTAGAGAATGGCAACAACAACTAAATCTAGTTCACATTTTTGTCACTGGGCGCTCTGTAGTATGATTTGCATATCACGCAAATGTTTTCTAAAGTCAAAACACCGTAACTGATAGAGAATGAATGTCGTCTGCCAGTGCACTGATAGTGAAATAAATCACGGCTTAACTTTCTTTCAAATGTGTCCTTATCCTTCTTAGAGCTGGTGGTGTGATTGGGCCTCGTCGCCTTTTCCTTCGACGTCGGTTTTCTCGAATACCTGCTGCTACATTAACAATAATAATAATAATAATTTGTTCCATGCAGGGGGGGGGGATAAATGTAAAGTCAAGGTAATAAGGTAATTTTCGATATTAATTTAAACGTTCAAGTGGCTTGATGCCCCAGTACATTTTAGAAATTAAAAAGAAATATTGATGATAGTAAAAATGATAAAATAAATACCCCCTCAAGCAGCTGCTTGCCACAGAGGTCTGACAGGAGCCTGTCAGTTTAATATGCCACAGTACAAAAATATAAACATGTTTACAGAAAATGTATCGTTATTTGATACATATAAACGAAATGACAAGTTGCACAGACGAAGACAAACATATGTGCAGTAATATGAAAGAAGGTTTAAGACAACAGATGATTGGGCAGGGGGGGGGGGAAAGGGATTTCCAATAATCCAGACAAAGAGCAAAGATGGGACAAGGGGTTAGGATGATAAGTGTCTGTGAAAGCCCTCCCATACGGTCAGAGAAGGTTAACGGCATTGTCTATTGTTACAGCACTTGCTTGACACATCTATGCCTTTGGACCTTATGCCTTGGATGCCGTTATGCTCAAATCATAATGCAACCCCCCTGGTGGCAGAAGTACGAATTAAATTCCTGTTTGCTACTGTTCTCGAGCGCATGTTGTGGATTCTATGCACCCTAAATTTCGCTCCCACGTGATCATTAGGTTAAGTTCAGACAGATCGGATTAAGGATACTTTAATGACGCGAACCCTGTACATAATGGCGTTCGAAAGGTAAACACCAAACGGGAAAATTCGAACAACACTGAAACGGCCCAAACAATTGGACCAAATGTACGTCAATCATAAGAAGTTTTGGGATGCTCTAAAAAATTTACTTAAAATTGCGTCAAAATCTATTTGGATCTGGCAATTCTATGAGAATAGTTCGTGAAAATGGAAACACTTTATGTCGTGTTTTCCGAAGTGTTGAATCGGAGATAGCCATCATCGTTCTGTCAGCTGTCGTAAGGAGACCGTCCCGAATGCTGCTTTGGGGTGGGGACCAATAGAAAGAGAATCGGGGGAGGGGGGAACAGAGAGGGGAAAGAGGAGGGAAGGAATGCCAGTCAATACAAAATATATCTCGTAGAGGTGTAATGGGGCTTCCTAAGGTTACTTTCGCACAAGATAATCGTTAAAAATATTATATTATTTTAATTCCTTTTAATTAAAAATCCCTTAATTGTGACAAGCCGTCGCATGGCCGAGTGGTTAGCGAACTTGGCTACTGATCAAAGGGATCTGGGTTCCAGCCCGGGTAAGGCATGGATGTATGTGTCGTTTTTCTGCTGAGGGCCTGCCATCCTCTCAGACCTTCTTCTATGGCGTATAAACTGACAGGCTCCTGTCCGACCTCTGTGGCAAGCAGCTGTTTGAGGGGGTATTTTTTTATTTATTTATAATTGTGAAATTATAAATAAATATTTGCAGCAAGTCAACTGGCTTTCAGAGAAAGGGTTCAATCAATACCCCTTGTCTGCAAAAGGCTTTGTGAGAGGGGTCTTTATGCGCGACGACCTCACATGTGACCCTGTTAGAGAGAATCCCCTTTGAATTGCATCTCATCCACTGTAAGTGCCAATCTGCTAAAGTCCAAAAGATTCCCTACCATCTATCTTCCTTTCTGTTCGTAGAAGATAAATTCGTCAGCTAAGTACGAGAATGACCCCCCCCCCCCCCAGCAGCAAGGCAAGAGACCATTTACGGAAGTGATTGGGGTGGATGACGAGGTGAGTCACTTGAGATGGCAGAGGGGACCTCAAAAGTCTCGAGGTGGGATCTTTGCGTTCAAAGGTTTGCAAGAGCGAACCGTTCTGACTTCCTCTTAATGAGAGGGGGATACTTTTTTCCCACAGATACCAATACCTTCAAAATGAGGCTACAGCTCATATGGATTGGCGAACAAGACCTCGATGCGAGCTCCTGTCCGCATTGAGGGGATCACCCTCTCTAGGTTCGACTTGTTTGGGTATCTTCACTAGGTTCTAAACGGTCTCCCGAGTGTATGCCATGTGTAGTGGTGACCAGTGTCCTGGAAAATGACCTGTGTCCTGGTAGTTCCTCGGGAGTTCTCGTCTCGTTTCCTCAGCTCATGAGCAGCGGCGTTCCCTTTCTGGCCCGTCTTGCCATTGGGGAACCTGCTGGGTAGAAATTTGGGGGAGGGCGCTACTGCGCACTGCTTTGGCCCCTGCTTCAGGCAAAGAAAATAGAAGAAGAATGAAAGTCTTCTTGTATCCGGATTTGAGTCACGACTACTGCCACTCAGCTCCAGATACACGCTCTGCTGTGAAATGTGCTTACAGGGGCAATGCAGCAAACCGGTTGTTGGTAATCTAGGATTAAATTTTCTCTGAGCATGCGTGATTTGTGTCTTTTCAATATGTTGCTTCTGAACGACAAGTATGTGATCTCGAATTTCAGGTACGTTGAATGTTTTTTTTTCTCCTTCACTCCACTTTTATTTGATATATTTGATACTCCAAAAAAATGCCAGTAAAAGTTTGATTTGTAACAGTATAGATGTTTTCCAAATGCAATCTTCCTTACCAGATGCACGTGATTTTCCTTAAACCGTGCCGCCATGTTGCCAGTTATGGCAGGCTACTTGTTGCTATTCCCTGTATAACTGTATGGTTAATTCCAGCAGTATATCTAGCCAGGGGCGTAGCTATGTGGGGAAGGTCCCCCCCCCCCAAAGTAACTCGGAGTTGGCAAAATTCGAAGCGACTTCGTAAAATCTAGGTGAGTTGTGAAAATTTATAATCTTTTTTTGTAAAATTAAGGGGAGTTGTCAAAATCTAGGCAACTTGGCAAACCTAGGGCAGTTGGGAAAATGGAGACGGCAAAATTCGAAGCCACTTAGTAAAATACAGGTGAGTTGGCAAAATCGGGACAACTTGGTAAAATCTTGAGGAGTTGCCGAAATTCGACTAGACTTGGTGAGATGCAGGTGATGTAATGAAATGGAAAAGTGTTTTGGCTTTCTTTGTAAGATCATGGCATGGTGGTGAAAACGAGGCACTTGGCAAAATCGAAGGACTCCCACGTTACTGAACGAAATTCTGGGTACAGCCCGTGACAGATTCATAATTTAATATATGTAAAGTACTTATTTTGTTAGTTGAAAAAATTTGATTTTTGAATTGGCAAATTTTCGTTCTCTCCCCCCCCCCCAACCATAGTCCCTTTGCTACGCCCTGAACCCTTTTTTATCAACAAAGGTTTGTAAGAATGTTTTAAATGTCAGAGGTAAGTCCATGCCCTCCCAGCTTGGCCTCCTCACAGAAGCGAAAGCGATCAACAGATCAAACATGATTTCGGTATGCAATCAAATCCTTAGCAAGCTAAAATGCTTCTCATCTCTTAATGGAAAAGTTCATGATGGCATTTTACACCTCTTCTTGAACATTTAGCATAACCTTTGGCAACCTTTTACTAGCGGTTGACTGAAATGATATGGGTCTTGGTGGGGGGGGGGGGGAGAAAGAGACTGGAAAAGTGTTGCTGCAGAAAAAGAATCGTAACGTTTGATCGTTATTTGAAAAAAAAAAGATGATGAAAAAAATGCCGAGATGAGAGGATGGAGCTAGCATTCCATCTGGCCTACCATTGGCTGCAAAGGATTGTAAGATCACGAGGGCTTATTAGAAGAAGCCTATGTTCAGGTGAGGAGGAGTTCCGAGATTTCTCCTCTGTCCTAGTTGTTACATGTCACCCTTCAAGAAATGTTTCTTTATTCAAATTACGGAGGATATTTAAATATTAAAGTGGTCGGTACTAGATTAAATAGAAGGAAATCAGCCTATAAGACCAGCAGCCAATAAGAGCAAGGCCTTAATCTGTTTATTCTTCAAAGGGAAATAAGGTTTCTCTGATAAAAAAAAATCATAATGGAGCATTGTCAAAAAAGATCACTTGAGGGGATGTTCCAGCTGAAATAAAGATAGGTATATTCAGTTATCGGTCCGAAGACAGAGGTGATTCAATGCTCTGCTCTGTTCTGGCATTAGTGAAGACATTAAATATGATGCTGGCATCTGCTTCCATCATCAGCAGATGCTTTTTGAAGGGCAGTTATGAGAGAGAATCAAGTGTGTAGTGGATTAGCGCTTCAGAATGATCTGGACACGTGACCATCTCATCGAGGTCCTTCTGATGGACAGTAACACACTGGACTGGCTGAACAATATTTGGAGGTGATCTCCTTCCATGGCCGGTTCCTTCTTCCAACATCACTGCTGCAGTCCGATTGGATCGACAGGAATCCGTAATGTGCAGAATTCTTCCCCTTTCAGTTCTCCTTCCTTCACACTATCCAGGAATTCGTAAGTTCTCTGCTGGATCAGAGGACTTCATTATTCCCACCCCGTGCCTCTGGATAATCTTATTAACAGCGAGAGGCATCTCTTGGCGTCAGGGATGATCACATTTTCTCTTGAAGATCAATTCCAGACATCATTGATCACCCTATTGACGTCATTTTTAGATTTTATGATGCAGAGTTTTAGGATTACATAGCCACACATCGAATGCAACCTAAGCGTGCTACCAAATACCGCACTGGCACCAAATTAGATTCATGTGCATCACCTATCAGATGAGGCGTTTGGGAGACTTTTGCAAAGGCTTGTATGTAGGTCACGTGGGAGCCATTCCTTCTTGAGTATGGCAACAGCAGTGGAAGCGACAAAGCTCTGTTGGAGGCAGACCGTTGCATTATGGGAAAGAGAATATGCTCCAAGGTGCAGAGTCTGCAGGTAAACAAATCTCGAGAGAGAAAGAGAATATCCGAGGTCATTTCCATGCAGGGTGGAGGTTCGTTCTTCTCACTCAGGTGAAGTCGTCTGCTGTGAGTTTATTGAAGAGCTTATAAAGGAATCGTTCTAGTTGCTTAAGGCGAAATCAGAAGAACGTGCCAAACTCCTCAAGGGAGGGGGGGATGAAGAATTCTTCTCAGGAGTCTCGGAGGATTCCATTAATTCAGAGAAAATGGCAACTCTCCAGAAACTATTGTTCGTGCAGAGCTTGCCAGCTTTAATAAAGAGATTTTGGAATGGTGGAACGAAAACCATTGTGGGGACGAAAAGGAAAAAATAAGATAAATGAAAGATATTTCATCCCGAAAGGAGTTCTCTCTTCATCCGGTTTCAATTCTTTCTATGGCCAGAATTTGTTGCTGCAATGATTTCTGTATGCATATTTCATAATTGAATGATTTGCAAGAAAGCTGCATGTTCAGATCTTTTTTAATCTTTATTATCTCTGTGATTTTCCTGTCGCGAGTTCCGTGTTCATTTTAGAAACCCCGCCTCCCTTCATTGTTTACCTTATCATTAAATACCTTGGATCGAAACGAAGCCTGCTATGCAGCGAAGCCTCTGAGCTCATTCCTGGCGAAAGACGAACTCAGAAGGAGAATCTTGCAGGAAAATTAAGCTCAACATCAATATCATAAAAATTTCTTTAGTTTTTAGAATTTAATTTCTTATTTGAAAGAGGCATGGAAGTTGGATATGTTTAATAATAGCATTGGCAGTTTTAATAAATTAATTACGAAGTTAATAAAAAAAATTGAACTAAGAGATTGCTCATCCAGCATTCCACATGTCGCGGAAGTACGACGACAAATTGAAGAAGGGTTTACGAAGAAGAGAAACAGCTCAGCACAAAACACAACATACAGTTTATATATGTTACGAAAGATGGAAATTGCAACTGAACGATGTTAACGAAGGAATTCCGCGAAATCGCGAGCAACAATACGAAATGCTTTTTTTTTTACATAAAAAAAATTGCGTTATTTCATGACCTTTATTTAATGTAGAATTCGCATTACTTGTAGTTTTGTTGATAGTTTTATGGTGTCTTTTAGAAAATCAAATTGATTATCATTTGAAACATTATATTTGAAGAATAAGAATAATACACCTATCCCTCTATTTACACGGTACTCAATTTACACAGTTTTACAAGGTCAAGAAAATGCAAGTTTCGTTTCGCACGATTATAGATTGGATTGTTTTACCTCTGAGCGGCACTTTTTTGCACACCATGGGCTAAATGGACAGGTCACAAGGACCCTGAAGGCTCAGAGAAGGTTGGGGGAGGGGACCCACTGGAACAGCTGTTGGGAGACAGATGGTAGCTTCCCGTCAAGACCATCCAGCGTGTTCTTTAACGTGCACAGGGTATGGCTCTCCCGCACACGGGGCCACGGCTTAATGTCCCATCCGACGGACGGCGGCCTTTCCAAGCCCATCGGTGTCCCCTATAAAGACCATGGGCAGGGCGGGGAATTTTGAGGATCTGAGAGGAGCGGACTTGGTACTCTGACTTCATACAGTCAGGACGTGTTTTATTTAGCTCCTGGATTATTGTGTTAGATATTATTTTACTTAACTTGCCTAGTAACCTTGGGCGAGATCAGGATATTTTCCTGGTGTAGCCCTTGGTAGGCAGACTTAGTGAGTTTAGGCTAACATTTTACTTAAACTTTGAGACTTTCTTAGTTAGTTTTTCAGATTAATTTTCACTCCAGGATTACTTTACTTACTATCTGGATTCTACTGCCGGATATACACTTATCATTTACACAGTACAGGCCAGTAGCCGACTTTAATTGGCCGATATTAGTAACGGAAGAGTACACTACCAACAGCTGACTTAAAGTCAGCCGTTATTGGCAGTGGAATAGTACTTGCTAATAGCCGATTCTGAGTTGGCCGCTGCTGGTCTGGAATCTTAATTCCAGTCCTTAACGTGAGTTCCTATTAAATCCTCCGTTGAGGTATTATCACTTTGATATTTTATTTACCAAGTTCTAGTGTTAACTTTAGTTTCTATCGCTTCTGTTATTTTTGAGATTTTTGTATTTTATTCGTTCCTCCGTTAGATATTGTATCTAGCGCTTTATTCTATTATTAATTTCACTCAGTTTTGAGTTTTTATTACTTTTAGACAGATTTCTGATAGTTTTCGGGAATCTGTTCTTTTTAATTTGTTCTGTTCGATTTTGACAGTTGTAGCTCTTGGCAGTTACAACTGTCGTTTTACATTCTAAATTTTTAAAATTTTCACAAAAGTTTTGTGAAATTATTTTTATTTGATATTCTTATATTAACTTATTTTTATTACTTTTATATTCATTTTTTGCTTTATTTTTGCAAAAATTGTAATCTTTTTTACTGTTGCATTATGGCTGAATCTAATGTTATGGATTCACAATCCGTTTCCGTCCTGACAGAAAGCTTCTGCTTCAGTGACGTCACATCGAACGTCATTGAGACCGCTGCGGATCAAGTCTCACAGGATCCAAATCAAATCAGTTATGGCGCACAAATTTGTGCTTTTATTTCAGATAAAAACATGAAATTGTTCGAACTGAACAATCAAATTGGAAAGATGCCTTCTATGAAGGAATTACATGGACTCCTTCCAGACGATAGAGCCTCATTTAACGATGTCATTTTAAATCGTTTCTACTTGGAAAAGGAAATCAATGAGCAGATTTGCACTGAGCAATGCTCAAGCCAGATTATTGTTTTGGATTCAATCCAAAAACTAAATTCCATTCCGAAACACGGAATGGATATTTATACAGACGAAATCAACTCCTCTATTAAATCAAAAAAGAGGATTGCAGGAAAGAATTCCAAAAAAGGGAAAGCTCTTAAAAGAGCACTATCACCTAACCCAGAATCCAGTTTTGCCTCCAAGACCCGTTTTTCGGCCTTGGAGGAGGAATATTAGATCCTCTAGCTTTAGAAATGGAAGCTGTTGATACAGCTGGCATATCAAAAGAAAATGCCAAAGCTGGGAAAATCCCTCCAATTATACTTAGATCTCCTAAGAACTGGATTAATATAAAGATCTTGTTAAGATAGCTGTTGAATCCTTTACAGCTAAATCATCTGGAGCCACTGTTCGTCTCCAGACGAAATGTACAGATGACTACAGGGCATTTGTAAAATACTGCGAGAACACTAAACTTCAATTTCATACCCATAAATTAAAGGATGAAAAAAAATCTGAGGGTTGTCTTAAAAAACCTCCCCTCAGATATTAATTCTGATGATGTACGTGAAGCTTTGGTTAGTCAAGGCTTCACTATAATCAAGATCTCTCAAATGAGAAGAGGTAAAGATCGATCCCTAATCCCAGTATTTTTGGCCGAGTTGCCCAAAGATGCAGTCAACAAAAAGATCTACAACGTCACTGATCTGTTCCATCTTAAGTGCATGTGGAAAGCTATAGAGCTAAGAAAAGCCCTACTCAGTGCCATCAGTGTCAAAGGTATGGCAATGCACAAAGCGGATGCTTCAACTTACCCAGATGTGTGAAATGCGCTGGTGGGCATCTCACAAAAGACTGCATCCGGAAAAAGAATGACAGCCCCCCAAAGTGTGCAAATTGTGGATTGTGACACACTGCAAATTATAAAGGTTGTGTCCACTTCCCAAAAAAGGACGCCAAATCTGACGTAGTGATACAACCTGAGGTTGTTACCACTAAAACTGTTACTAACTCCAAGGTAACACCTGGTGTCTCCTATGCAGCTGCGTCCAGAAAGGAAGACAAAACAAAACCAAAGAATAAAACTGCATCTGCTCCAAGCGCTGCCAAAACTACAGATACTCGAACACCCGCAGGGGATCAATTCGATGCTAACATCCTGAATGATTTGAAAGACATCTTTCTGCTATTCAAAAGTTTAAACGTGCCAAAGATACTTTCAATCATCAAAGGTCTGATGGCGGACTATCAGAAGGCCAACGGCCTGATGGCCAAGCTTACAGTAGGCCTTAAAACTTTCGATGCCCTCATCTCCACTATTACCTAGATGGCAGTAAGACGCTCCAAAGATCACATACAGATTTTTTACTGGAACTGCCATGGAATACTCATTGATCTGCCTGAATTCCGTTCCTTTTTGACGGAATCTCAGGCAGATGTTGTTCTGTTAGGAGAAACGCATCTGAGAGCTTCAGATGTTCTCAAGATTCCTAATTACGAGGTCTATCGCAGTGATCGTCTTCACAACAGTGGTGAAGGCACAGCTGTTTTGATTAAGAGATGTTTTAGACACCACTTACTCCCTCCCTTAGACCTCGTCACCATGGAAACCACTGCTGTGGCTCTATCAGATACTAACATAGGTACTTTACACCTGGTTGCGGCATATAAGCCACCAAATTCTAGGCTTATGACCACTGATTTGGACTCTATTTTTGATTCTAACTTTCCTACTGTCGTTGCGGATGATCTTAATGCCAAAAATACTGCTTGGCATTCAAGAGTCTGCAACGGCAGCGGAAGGATTTTACTTGATTATGCTACTAATAAGGGTCTGATCACAGATGCTCCCTGTGAGCCTACTTTCTACTCTTACAATACTCTACATATACCCGATGTTCTTGATATGGCCATTTTTGGCAACTTTTTTCCATCTTATGATCTAAGGGTCATCAACCAGCTCTACTCTGACCATCTACCGGTCTGTCTGACTCTGCGCCTTTCTACGCCTGTTGTAACTGGTAAGCTCAGCCGGACAGACTGGCAACTCTATAAAATCCTTGTCAATGATAAGATCCTTGGTACCTGTCAACCATTCAATGACAGGACCATCAATAACGTCATTGAAGACTTCACTGATCTGCTACTGTCCTCCAAGAACGAGGCCAGTGAAGAATTCACTCCTAAATCCAATTTCTGCGTCCTGCCACAGCGCATCACTCGCCTCATCAAGGAGAAGAACAGGGCAAGACATCTGTGGCAGAGACTCAGAATTAATTCTGATAAAGTGAATTATAATCACTTGAAACTTGAAGTGAGAGCTCGACTTAAAGAATTTCAAGGGGAACAATGGAACAAAAAGTTCAGTCACTATCAACAACTGATTGTTCCATTTGGAAGATGTCCAAAGTTTTAAAGAATCCAATGACTTGTTTCCCACCCATACATGGGGAAAATGGTATTAAATATACTGATGAGGATAAAGCTGAGGCTTTTGCCGACGCTTTTGAACTGCAATTTACCGAGAATCATGAATTGTCTGATTTCTCCATATGCGATACAGTGGAGCAGACTATTCGTAAATTTGATCAAACTGACCTTTCCAAGGTGACTTTTACTTCACCTTTGGAAATCAAGGAAGCTATTAAACGCCTTAAACCAAATAAGGCCCCCGGTCAAGATGGAATCACGAACAAGATGCTGAAACATCTACCTGTTAAAGCCATAACGCATCTCTGTTCCATCTTTAACTATTTACTTCGACACCATTTTTTCCCAACAGTCTGGAAAAATGCTATTGTAAAAGTATTGCATAAACCGGGAAAGGATTCCACTTTTCCTACCAGCTATCGACCCATCAGCCTGCTATCATCTCTCAGCAAGCTTTTTGAGAGGATTATCATCATCCGGCTGGACGACTTCCTCATCCGCCACCCAGTTTTACCTGAAGCCCAATTTGACTCAGACGAAAAAGATCTACAGAACATCAGATCCTTAGGGTGGTGGAGATAGTCGCCGAATCCCTCAATAAGAAGGAATGCGTTGCGGCCGTCTTTCTGGACGTGGCCAAAGCCTTTGACTGGTTGGACGGTCTGTTTTACAAACTCATTGATGCGGCCGTCCCATCGGGTCTGATTAGCATCATTCGGTCCTATCTTTACAATAGGACCTTTCAAATACAGATTAAGTCTGTAACTTCTACCAGAAGAATTGTGTCGGCCGGAGTGCCACAGGGATCCCTTTTGGGCCCGACACTCTTCTCCCTCTATCTGCATGATCTGCCTTCTTTCGAGCGTATTCATCTTGCACTTTACGCAGATGACCTTGCGATCTTGTCTCGCTCCCTGAGTCCTGCCATTGCTGTCAGAAGAATGCAAAGCTGCCTGACCCAGATGGGAGATTGGTACGACAACTGGAAGGTTAAGATCAACTCAGAAAAGAGCTCTGCCATCCTTTTTACTGGCAAGCGGACTCCAAATCCCACTTCCCTACATCTTCATGACAATCCCATTGACTGGGAAGAGTCAGTCAAATACCTTGTTCATCTGCACTGCAGGCTGAAATGGGATACTCATATCAATCACGTTATCTCCAAGGTCAACATGCTCAGAGGCCAGCTAGGTCCTCTGCTGCGGGAAACTCCATCCTCCTACTGGATCATAAGCTTTTACTTTATGATGCCATTATTAGACCAGTGATTTTATATGCATCGCCAATATGGGCGAACACTACCAATAACAATATCTGTAAGATCCAGGTCTTACAAAACAAAATCTTAAGAGCTGCGGTCGATGCCCCATGGTTTGTTACTAACAGACGACTTCATTCTGACTTGGGCATCGACCATATTTACACTCATATTAAGCGCACCTCGAGAAAGTTTTTCGAGGGTGTGGCTGACAATCCGAATAAGATTATTTCTGATCTTTTACTTTATGACCATTCTGTGTTGAACAGAATTAAAAGGCCCAAGATGATGGCCTTCTCCGATAAGAACTTTGCACTTTAGTTCTTTCTGTTTATATTTTGCTTTTTGCTTTCTCTAGTCACTTGCCCTTCGGGGCCCACCCATGGGTGGTTTATCTTTTGTTTTTAACTCATGCCATTTGGGCACATCTCTAGATGGAGATGGTTATGGGCACCATAATGCCTGGAACATCAAATATCAATGCACGATCTACGATCTACGACGGAATTTTGAGGAGATAAGTCTCAACGCTGACCCAGCTGGGACTCGAACCTGGGAACTACAGAATACGAGCCTGGCGCGCTACCGACTGAGCCATCCCACCCCCGCACGATTATAGACTGTTTTTTTTTCTCTATATGGATTGCGATTTTATCTTCAGAATGTACGTCGGATATCATGCACATGACGAAGTAGCAGCATGGCGTCAAGGGAGATTGTTAGATTCTCATCTCAGATTTGAAATCAGCTAAATGGTTATGATATCATTTATTTTCCAAGAATAAACATGTCATAGTAATTCCTGGATTAATAAATAGTAAATAAATAGATAAGAGTAATTTCTTACATTAATGAAATCGTCGTTTGTAACAAGTTATATCCTTTCGCTAAAATTATATTCTTGCCATTGTAATGGAATCCGTCTGTAAAGAAAATGAAACTTACTTGTAGAGGCAGCGAGGTGGCACTCTTCTAGACGGAATTCTTTCAGGCTGGTAGAAACCGGTTTTTGTCTCCTTCTTAGCAACTTTGTCTTTGAAGACTATTATTACACAGGTTAAATGTAACCAATTCGTAAGTACATTGGTTCACAAAATATCGGCTAATGTTTCATTTTGTAAAATAAATTTTTAAGCATTGTTAAAAGAGCTAAATTTGTAATCTATATTCACTTCATAAATATCCTTTTTTCAAATTCCATACCATACGTCTACATTAACGATGAATATTTTTCATGACCAAAGAGAAATGGATCAGAAATTAATCTAAGGCTTATCTGAATTAGCGCAAATAATCTTATATTAATCCTAAACCGAATTAATTAAATTTGACAAAATTATATATAAATAAAACTCTTAATATTTTTTTATTCATAACAAGGACTTTTTTTTTTCGGAACTTAACCCTCTTTTTTCCCCATAAGTCGTTGTTTTCCATTTGCACGTTTTCGATTTACACGGTGAATCCCCTGAAGCTTATCTGCCGTGCAAATCGGGGCGGGGTGTACATCGGAATCATTTCTTTCCATAATTTTAACAAAGGTGGGTAAAATCGATATCGATAGGTAATGTTTCTGATGGGAATTGTCCAATTATGTCACGATATTTACGAAGGAGGTGATTGGGTTATAGTGGTTTGTGACGTATCTGAGAGCAGTGGTTCAATTGCAATGTCAAAGAGAGGAGCGACTCGGTTATTCCATTTTGCCACACTACCTGAGGAACTTGCGTCGGGAAGGGGCCATTATCAGAGAGGGTTGAAGGTGCTTCGCCATTGGGAATTCAACATCATCGTGAACAAAATTAATCGACGGAAAAGTGTTACCGTTCCTTTTTGATAGTTTAAATTTAAAATTTCTGTTCAGCATTGCCTTGAATTGCTCCGATATCTCTGGTCTGCCGATCAGATAATCAGGCAAAAGGAGAAATGTTTTCATCTCGATGAGACGGTTTTGGGGGCGCTGTTGAGTCTGCATCACGCCAGACTCTTAACCTCACGTGATCTCAGGTTTCGTTCTCGCCTGGGATTGCCTTGAATTATTTTCTGTCAACTCGGCGAGAAAGGGAACGCCGATGAGGTTGGAAATGCCGCCCATGATGCGTCCGATGGGATATCAAGCCGTGGTCAGGAGAGACGCGTACTCGGTGCACGTTACAAAACACGCTGGATGCTCTTGACGATAAATTTTCACTTCTTTGGTAAGAACTGTCCAGTGGCTCCCCCTTCCTAACTCTGAACCACTGGAGGCGTTGGGATTTGAATGTTCATTAAATTTTTTTTCTAACAAAAGTGCCGCCGCTCCCAAGTAAAACAGCAATCCAACTTTAACTTGTGTTTGGTCAAGTGCACTAAGGAATGATATGAATTCATTTTTTTCAAAAAGGATAACTGCGGTGCTATGTTAGTCAGCAAGATATCTGCCTCTATGGGATGGTACTCTGCATCTCCTGTCGCTCTCTCTCTCCTTTGCGCTGATTAGTCTATCACCTCGTTGAGGGGAAAAGAATAATCCAGCACGCCCACTTTTAACTGCGACTGACACATTCCTGATGATGCTGACATTCTGATGTTCTCTTTTAGCGAGTTCTTTTCATTCTCTATTGCTGGGCTGACCTCCAGCACGAGCCTTTGTCAAGCGGATGCATCAAAAAATTTCAGAAGACGCTGAAGCTGAAACAAAGCACGTAAAGCATCGCTTGGCTCATTCCTCTTCATCCAGCATCTCGTCTCCAGGGACACAGAGTTACCTCTGAGCGACACTTTTTGCACTCAGTGGGCTAAATGGCCAGGTCCCGAGGATCCCGAAGGCTCAGAGAAGGTTGGGGAGGGAACCCACTGGAACAGCTGTTGGGAGATGGATGGTAGCCTCCCGTCAAGACCATCCAGTGTGTTCTTTGACGCGTACAGAGTATGGCTCTCCCGCACACGGGGCCACGGTTTAACGTCCCATCCGACGGACGGCGGCGTTTGCAAGCCCATTGGTGTCCCCTACTGACCGTGGGCAGGGCGTGGATTTTTGCGGAGATAAATCTCAATGCTGGCCAGTTTGGAACCTGGGAACTGCAGATGACGAGCCTGGCGGGCTACCGACTGAGTCACCCCCGCCCCAGTGACACAGAGAAAGCAGCTGAGCTTGTGAGAGATCACGTGGACAGGAAAAGGGAAGGAAAGACGCTGCCCCTTGCGAAACTAAAGGGAAGTCTCTGCGAACGCATTTTCTTTGCAACTGTCCTGTGCTCCCCTTCGCAATGAAATGCAGATGCTCTAATTAATACCTTAATGTAAAAGCTTTGAGCTTGAAATAAACCTGGCACCCATAATGTTAAATTCTTCTTTACCATTTTCTCACTTTCGACATTTCTCAGCGGTTTCGAAACAAAATCTCTATCAGAATATCGCAGTAAAGGTCGTGTGAAATTGATTATACCACTTTTGCAGTCACCTTTTAGATTACGGCATCGTTGATTACCCCAGTTACGCTTACGAATGCAAAAAACTTTTCAGTTACTCTTATGATTACTACATGAGTTCGTATCTTCTGCCAACCGAATGTGTAGCCTGCATCGTCCATTAGCAGAATGTTCACCCCACTGACTCCATTATCGATATCACACCATATATCGATTAAGCTTTCGATTGGTAAAAGATTTTGAAAAAAGTGAAAATCGAACATGATTCATTTTTGGTAAATCGTTACACGAATTGCAATTTCAGCAAAAGTGGTTCTTTAGTATTCATGAGATACTTCTTGGAATGAACCCCAAAGGTTATTTTTCTCTTGAGGAAATATTCTCACCTAAGATACATGACAGCTGAAGATATTTCAAAGATTCTCATAAGGCAAAACACAATCATCATCATCATCAAATAATTTAAGATCCATTTCATTAATGCATTTGCTTCGTAAAAATTTGATTACCAGGCAGAAATTTTGAACAGCGGGAGAATTTTGTAGTTTTTTTTTTTTTGCTTCCATTAAAAGATTTTGGCCTTTTCAGCTGACAACTTTTCAAATTGAAGCAAAAGGGGAAACTGAAATGTGCAACATCTGAATTCTTATTTGGATTGCAAGTTGTTTTCGCTTTTCGTAATTGGCTCATGCTGAGAGGGAATCTTTTAAGATCCAACTTATTTCGATAACCTTTAACCCCTTAATTGCAGACGAGAATAACAGTGAGAGGTTTTGACTCTCTCTTTAAATAAGAGAGCACGCGGAGTGCAACTGTTGCCTTTAAAATATCATCGCTTGGTGGACGTTTTTGATTCATCCGGGTGCTTGCAATTCTGGGAAATGAAGTGGAAGAGTCTGACCTATTTGCAAAATGGTGGATGAATGATGACGTAATCGAGTTTAACTTAAACTCCCCCTCCCCCCCATCCTTTCTTTCTCGCATCTGACAGAAGAGTTCGACTCATCATTCCTGGTCGAAGCAGACGAACAGCAGGGAATACAAAAGGGAGATTCGATTAATTTCTCGCGAGTGTTTATCTACGTCAGGGCCGAGGAGGAAAAAAATCGCAGACGGATTCCCGGCAACAAGTCGACTGTTCCACTTGGAGTGCACGAGAGACGGAGGAGGTGGAGGTGGCTCAGGAGGCGTGATGTGACGTCACCAGTCTCCATAGTGATGCCGGGATGAGATGCGAGCCAGGGGCGACGGTGCTTTCCTTTCCAGCATGCGGATGTTGGCTAGCGTATCGCCAGCTAGCGGCGAGCTCTCTTCTCGCAGGGACTGAGGAGCATGCGCGGTGCAGACTGTGTCCTCGCAGCCTCCTTCGAAGCTTTCGTCTCCTCTCCAACCCCCGGAGGAGCTTCCAACATGGCGCTCTGTGTGCTGTCGTACGGCGTTCGCCTCCCCCATTTCCGACGCTGACCGCTCAAGTGTGACCTTATGTCGCTTGACAACGAAGTTGTGACCTGCCCGGGAACTGTGTCCGCCTCGCCCCTTCTTCCCCGAAGGTGAGGGCTCGCCTTCCCCCATGTGAAATATGGAAGGGAGCAAGTGGCGCTGAGTCGGGACTCGGAATTCTCTCCCATCTCTGCTGCCCTCTCTCTGTGTGTGTGTGGCGCGACTGTTAGGCCTAACGCTCGTGTGTCGCATTGCGCTCGAGGGGCGCCTGACAAGGAAGCCTCCCGTGCAGCCACATCGCCATGGCGTCCGTGGCGGCTTGGCTGCCGTTCGCGCGGGCGGCCGCCATCGGGTGGGTGCCGATCGCCAACAATCCCCTCCCCGCTCCCCCGATCACCAAGGAGCAGAGGAAGAGAGAGGACGAGAAATTCATCATCAACGTGAGCGGAAGGAAATTCGAGACGTGGCGGAACACGGTGGAGAAGTATCCTGACACCCTGCTGGGGTCGAACGAGAGGGAATTCTTCTACGACGAGGAGAGTAAGGAGTACTTCTTCGACAGAGACCCGGATATCTTCAGGCACATCCTCAACTACTACAGAACGGGCAAGCTTCATTACCCGAAGCACGAATGCCTGATGTCTTACGACGAAGAGCTCGCCTTCTTTGGCATCATTCCCGACGTGATCGGCGATTGCTGCTACGAGGATTACAGGGACAGGAAGCGTGAGAATGCCGAAAGGCTGATGGACGACAGGCTGTCGGAAGCCGAGAACCACGTGGACATGTCCAACAGCACCATACGGCAGAGGATGTGGCGCGCGTTTGAGAATCCCCACACGGGCACAGCAGCCCTTGTCTTCTATTACGTGACGGGGTTCTTCATCGCCGTCTCCGTGATGGCCAACGTGGTGGAGACCATTCCGTGTGGCATGGACGAAGCGACGGGAGAGACGCGATCCTGTGGCTCGACATACAAGGTGGCCTTCTTTTGTCTGGACACGGCGTGTGTGATGATCTTCACAGCGGAATACCTCCTTCGGTTGTACGCCGCTCCGGACAGATGCAAATTCATGCGAAGTGTTATGTGCATTATCGACGTGGTGGCCATTTTGCCCTATTACATCGGGCTCGGCATCAAAGACAACGACGACGTGTCAGGAGCATTCGTCACCCTCAGGGTGTTCCGAGTGTTCCGTATCTTCAAATTCTCGAGGCATTCGCAAGGGCTAAGGATCCTGGGCTACACACTTAAGAGCTGTGCTTCCGAGCTCGGCTTTCTTGTGTTCTCGCTCGCCATGGCTATCATTATTTTTGCTACAGTGATGTTCTACGCCGAGAAGAATGTCGAAGGTACGACATTCACCAGCATTCCCGCCGCCTTTTGGTACACCATCGTTACTATGACAACACTAGGGTAAGTTGCGTTTTTCTTTTTCCACCTTTGTTTCAAATATGCTCACTTTACCTCGTGTTGGCTATTGTGCTTTGCTAATCGATTCCTGACGTTGTCCCCTCCGACGAATACATTTTAAAAGCGTCATCATTCCACCCCCCCCCCCCTTCCCGACATTGTAATGATTGTGTCATCCGAGGCAGTGATGATGCAAGCGACCAAAGCTTCGCCATTGCAAGCGAGAGGTCCACTTGCAACAGGAAATGCACCTCCGATCTTTCAGTGGTCCTCGCTGCCGGTGAGAGGGGTTGGCACGAAAACACGGAGCTCATCAGTGACACAATACGTTGATTCCGAGGTTTTTCTTTCAAGTGTTGTCTTTCGACGCGATGACATGCCCCCTGAAGATACCCAGTGGGTGTAGGTGCTTAGTGGGGGGGGAGGAGGGGACGAGTAATATCAGATGAACAAATCCACAAGTCTCCTTGTAGTGAGTCAGATGATAATGGATTAATCTCCTCGCTCCATGTATCCACCTCCCACTTCATAATCCTTCCCTCCTCTACAAACATAATGGACACGTCCCGCTGCTTTAAGATCGCAACAGTACATTTAAACTATTTTGAAAAAGCTGTTATCGTGAAATGACTCTGAAAACATTCTCTTCTGCATTCCTATTAAAGGTAAAACATTTTAATAACTGTTAGCGATTAAAAAATACGTTTTTACTGTTGTAAACAGCGACGAATTGAAATAGTGAATTTCCATGATAGAACTGAGTAGAAGCTTTGCAGGATCCTATTAGGATTTTATTTTTATAAAATTATTAGGATTTTATTTTTTACAACATCGTCGTCCATGCTCGAAAATTAGGAATTTTTTCTTTCGCACTTCGGAAAAAGTTCGAAACAATAAAGCAACGAAAGGCAGACTTCAAAAGTAATAATTTGTAATTGTGTTGTATGAATTGGAAATCCCCATATAAGGAGAATGGCTCTAGCATTTCCCCATATAAGGAGAATGGCTCTAGCATTTCCCCATATAAGGAGAATGGCTCTAGCATTTCGAATTTGAAATCATTCTACAAACTGTTGATTTGACTGTTTCTGAAGAGAAACGTTTCATTCATGATTAGAGATAAGATTCTTTACGATTTAAAAGATTTCGTTTAAATTTCCTTATTCAGCAAGTACACGTCGAAGGCTGACACATAATTTTTTATCGTGAACAAAATCGATTTCTACAGTTAATCTGTTTTCGCCATCATCATCATCATCAGTGATTCGTTTCCCATTGACTCGCAGCAAGCAACCTGAATCATGATTTGTGAGTTCTCTTCGCACAGTCATCATCCTTCAACATTTTCTGCACAGTTACCACCCGAGCAAAAGAATGAACCGATTCGGTCTCTTTAAAGCGATGCAATCACGGATCCGTTTCATATCAGTTGAACAGATCCACTTCATATCAGTTGAACAGATCCACTTCATATCAGTTGAACAGATCCACTTCATATCAGTTGAACAGATCCACTTCATATCAGTTGAACAGATCCACTTCATATCAGTTGAACAGATCCACGAGTCTCCTAGGTAAATGAGAGGCGATCTTACATTTACCTGGAAAACGAATTTTACTGAAACTGCTGACCCCTGGGAGTTCGTGAATTTCTACACTGCCTGTACTTCAATGCATTTCTTTTTACAATTGAACTATATCGAAGTTCTTAGGGATACCTAAACCTTAAATGGCATCGATATACTTGCTTTGGGGGGGGGGCATCCATGTTTACCGACTAAAAATGGCGTCCTCAGCTGGCTGAAGTAGCATAGATGCTCTCCTATATCGATATTTGATAACCTTCGACGTCAGGTATTGCCCACGTCAGCAATTTTTTTCGACTCTTTCAGACGTCGCATTTCTTGTTTCTGGCGTCTGCAGCATCGGTGCGCTTCTTCTGAAGCGGAAAAGGCAGAATTGTTTGCCTTCTGATGTAATTAAGGATGCGAAGCAAACAACGACCTAAAAGCCCCCCCCCCCCTCCAGACCTATTCAATGGTTTAATTAGTAATCTTGAAATTGACTATAAAAAGCAGACTTGTGAAATAAACAAAAAAATTAAGCCGTTAGTCTTTTAAATCAAATACTTTTGTCATTTTTTTAACTTAATGATTTTGAGCACATCTCCACGAATCTTAACTGCTTAAGCTCACGTGCAAATCCAATTAATAAACATTTTTCGACTTAATTAAGATCAAGAAATTTACTAATTAAATTTTCCTGTGATCCTATATGAGACATTTGTGAGTGATCTCCAGGATGCGATTTGTGAGCAGAGTGGCTCCTCTTCGCTTCAACTAACGGAGAAATGCTCGCGCCATTGAGACGAGAGCTGAGTTGGAGTGGACAGAGAGAGGACTGAGACGTTATCAGGATTCTCTTCAGCCAGGCGAGGGAGACAAATTCTCTTCTAAAATTAATATTCTGATGCGTAACAGTTAACGACACGAGCTTTCGGTTTAAAAAAAATGAAAATTTAACATAGCAGTTTCTTTTTTAACAGAATTATTTTCTACAATATTTAAATTTTGATTCATTACATATTAATAATAATTTCATTGTCTCTTGGCCACCCTAAAATCTTCCTCTGCTGGAAGTTAGCTGCGTCGTCTGCCTTAGAGAATAAGGTAAGAAGAATACAGATATGTACATAGGAATATTAATTGAAAGTGTACTCCAATTTCTATCGAAAAAGGCTTCGTCTGCATTGAAGGGGCAAACGGGCGCGTGCAAAAGTTTCATAAACGAGGTTCTGGAGATTTGAATGCTGTTGGAAGAATTCCTTTGCCAGGTAAATGAGAAGCTCGTTTTAAAGCTTATTCGAAAAGAGAGCTTTTTTTAAAAGGGAAAATGTGGCTGCGGATAAGTTAACGAATCAGAGAGAAAACTCTCGAAATGGGAAATATCTGTTTAGCATTTCAGGAGTTGTTCATCTTAAAAATGAAGAAGGGGAAACTTTTGATAGAAATTGTCTTCGCAGACAACGAAATTTGGGAATCATTACCAAAGTAAAAGCTAACTTTGAAGCGCTATAACTTCTGAAAGAGAAAGAGTTTTGTGACTGAATGGGGCCGAGGGTAAATTAAAGATCTCAATCAAAGCTTTCTAAATCTCGATTTTTTAGCAATATTCCTTTGATATTTAAAGAATTATCGAAGTTTGAATATTTAACAAAGCAATGCCTAATTTCAGACTTTAACTCAGAATTATAATTTGAATTAAGAAGTATTATTTCACACCATTTAATACACCAGATACACTATATTTGAAAAGTTTATGAAATCATTTTTCGGTATTTTCAATTTTCCTAAGACCTGCATTGTTGCTGTTAATATTCAAAGTTTATAATTCTTTTAAGTAAAAAGCGAACATTTTTGGGCCTGGCAAAGCTGTTGTTCATTGTTTCGTCATTTACAATTCTCGAAATACAAAGTCCAAGCGAATCTGCACGAATCCATTTACATTCCATATGCTCAATAATCACTAAAGGCAAAAAGAGTCGGAAAAATAGCAAAAACAAAATGTTGTTTTTGGTCATTTTTTGGGTGAATTGAAATCTTTCGAAGGGTATCTGTATACAGCCGACCATTACATGAAATCGACAGGTAAATATGTTTTTTCATGTGGCAAACGATGGCGAACAATTTTCAAATGTGAAATAAATGTAAATAATTACATTATTACGTTGAAATAAGTCTCTTTCACAAGGGACAGAGAGAGGGGGAAAGGAACATAGAAGAGGAAAGGGACTGAGAGGAGGAAAGGGACTGAGAGGTGGAAAGGGACTGAGAGGTGGAAAGGGACTGAGAGGTGGAAAGGGACTGAGAGGTGGAAAGGGACTGAGAGGTGGAAAGGGACTGAGAGGTGGAATGGGACAGAGAGGAGGAAAGGGACACTTGCCACTAAGAAATGCAACATGAGCTGATGGCGAGGAAGCCGGTATGAGGACCATGTTGATGGGCCCCACAAACGAGTAATGAAATGAAGTGGAGATGGTTATTCGCTCCACGTTAAAATGAAATATATTCTAGTATGAAGGTAATTGTACTGTTACGAATGCAGTGGAAGGAAGTGGAAAAGGAATTAATTCATTAATTCTCACAAAGAAGCATAAGAGACTTCTGTAGAGAGAAGGACGTCACTTTTTAAACGCTACAAGGAAATAATTAAAAGATTTTCAGAAAATAAAATATTTTATTTAAAAGAAATTGGAAAACTCAATCTTGAATCATTTTTTAGCTGAACTGTTTTAATCAGCGCACTTTTCGAAATGTCGTCACACTCAGACAGAAAAGAAATCGGCTGCTGCGATTCTGATACCAAAACCTCTTCTCTGCTGATAATGTTGGAAAACTTTACCCTAAAATTAGAAAAAGAAAATGCAATGAATTCCAATACTTCTTTATCCTCTCTGTGGATAAACAACACCCAAGTTGTTGTTTATGTTCTGCATAGAGAAGTTTAGGGAATTTTAAGCGCAGTCTTCATGTTTCGCATGGGTATTTAAAATCAAGGATACTTAAAGAAACGGACGCTTAACTTCGTTAGTCACAATGATGTCTATTTAGCATATAATTGTAATATCTTATTTCCAGAGAAGGAAACGAAATTTTGAAGTTGAATTCAGCATAGGTAATAAAAAAGAAGCAGTTGAATTATTTTCTCAATATTTAATTTCAATTTCTTTGCTATAGTTATAGGGTTGGGTTGTATTTACCTCTGAGCGGCACTTTTTTGCACACCATGGGCTAAATGGCCAGGTGATGTGAACCCCGAAGGCTCAGAGAAGGTTGGGTGAGGGGACCCACTGGAACAGCTGTTGGGAAACAGACGGTAGCCTCCCGTCAAGGCCATCCAGCGTGTTCTTTAACGTGGACAAGGTATGGCTCTCCCGCACACGGGGCCACGGCTGAACGTCCCATCGGTGTCCCCTATTGACCGTGAGCAGGGCGGGGAGTTTTGCGGAGATGTCTCAACGCTGACTCAGCTGGGACTCGAACCTGGGAACTACAGATTGCGAACCTGGCGCGCTACTAACTGAGCCATCCCCGCCGCTACAGTTATAGAAACAACGGTAAAGTACTAATGAAAAAGAGTTTTCCCCACAAAATATTTCTTTGCATACAAATAACATCATCTCTGAATAATTTCCAAATTCTTCTTTCTTTTTCCTGTAATAGAGGTGTTGTGCATGTTGACGTATTTTCAGAATCCCAACGAAGACTTCATCCGTGCTTTTTCCTTCGGCGATGCAAAAGAGGATCCTCCTTTTTTTTGTTTCAACGGAACCGAAACTTTGAGGCGTTTCATGTCATGTGTTTCAGATCTGATGAGTTTTTTTTGCGATGAATCCTTTAGTGCTGCGCAATTGCAATGCATTCATCGAATTCCATTGTGTGCATTATTTGTAAAGAAGACAAAGCTTTTGCTAAAAGTACAAACCCTGCCTCGACTAGTATCACGTCAGTTGAAGAAAGTAAATATGGAAAATAGTACGAAGCATTTAATCGGATGAATTTCATTCTACCTCGATAATGAACCTAGAATAAATTTAGTTATTATCATCATACTAAAAATAAAATATCGGTTCTCATACATAATAAATCCAAAGAACTATGCCACGATGCATAAATATATACTTTTAATCACAGTTTCATGTACAGAAATGGCATCACTCCATAACCCCCAATACATTGGTGGGCCATGGAGGTTCCACCAAATTGAGTTCATTAAACCAATCAGTTGCATTTGTCCAATGCCGTTCAATTCATGTATTGGACATATTCTAAGTTTTCATTCTCTGAGGCCTTTAGGCAAATGATGATGCTTCAGGTACAATGCTCACCACTCGATTCACTAATCCGTGGCTCTGCACGAGGAAAGCAGGCGCTTCATCGAATGTAAGATGCATCTGAATGGTGGATGTTGACTCCTTCGCTTAAGATCACCGTTATTTACGTAAATCAGTTGACTACACAACAGGATGCGCAAACATCTAATATTGAAAGCATTAATCCTTCTCTTGTCTTGTCTGCAAAGGATCCACGTCTCGATATTAGGCAAACTTTAGAAAGGATGAACTATTATCAAACAATTAATCAATTATTTATTTCCATCTTCCCATACATTATAAAAGTATTTAAAAAAATGAGTAGACCCAAAACCAGGATGATTTTTCTAAGCTACGAAATGAAACTAAATGAAAAATATTAGCAAAAGTTTACAGTGCAAGAGATCTTACTTCCGCTATGGGTAGAACAGATTTGTTGAAACTATCTACTCTATGATGATTTGCTGAATTTTTTTCCTTAGTTCCATATAAGTCTGTTTTTTGGGGTGTATCTGCCTCTTTTTCCCCACTCATAGCAATACCCATTTCTCTGTTTATTAGGTTGCCGATTACAAGTATCTGTCACGAGATGAGAAACTTGATGAGGACACATTCATTCAAAAGAAAGGGAAAAGAAGTTTCAATTAAGTTAATTTCTTCTGTGTTGATCGTGAAACCCGATCTGCTTCCGACCATAAAGTTCTAATCTCCTGAGCATCGTTTGCCAAGAGAACCAAATCGTGAGCTTCGTCTGAAAGATATATTTTTGGATCTCAAGATCATCTGAGATCCCTGTCTCTCTCTTGCAAAGATTGCGTCATAACATCTGCAAACTGAAGAGAAAAGGAGTGTTAAAAAGAGTTAATGACAATTTCAGAGACCATTTATCTATCACTTCAAATGCAAATTGAATTTGTCCCCCACCCACCTTTCCTTCATTACTTAACTGGCAAACGCTTATTTTTTTGGAAACCACTTGACAAACACGATTTTTGCCACGCCCCTCTGATAAGTTTCTCAAGTTCTTGTTCGGTCACCAAGTTAGGAATTAAATGACTAAAACGAAAAGTCATTTCTGCATTTTACAATTTTTCTTCCTTGTGTGAATGGGATGATCCGATGCTGCTGAGATCTCCCTAAGTGATTAGGAGTTAATGCACAAAGTATCTCAAGTGAGAATGGTTTTTCAGCAAAGAGAATTTTTCTCCTTATTTCTCAGATCTAATCTCCGTCACGAGACCCCCCCCCCCCCCGCTGAGGTGAGAGGATGACATGAGATGGAGATTGTCGCATCGTCAGAATCACTCTGCGCTTTGGAAACGATTTCTCCAGCTGACGACAGCACTCGGCCAGCATCGAGAGCGTAAGGAAGGTGGGTGGCACTCGCTTCGGCTGCAGTTTCGCCTCGCGCGATGCATTGCTCGATTTGGTTGGCGGAAAGAACACGAGGAGGGTGCAGGTTGAGGCGATCGAATCGACGCTTTCTTCTTGCTTGCCAACTGAGGGAGATCTGACTCGGCATTGCTTCGGGATGAAAAGGGAACTGCCAGATGATGGATTAAATGAGAACGACAGTTAACCAAAGGGAAGGGAGTTATATCCCTTGAGGATTTAAATATCGTCGATTTTCTGAAGACAGTCCCTAAAAATCAGAAACTCAAGCATATAAAAAATAAATAAATAAATAAACGGAACATTGGACTCAACCACCTACAATTCCCGACACCTCCCACTTCTCAATTATAATTTTACGGCTAGGCAATTCAGATGAGAAGAATCTGAATTTTCACACTTCGAATGAAGTGAGGAATATGTCGTAAGAATTTTCGAAAGACGACGATAAATTAAATAAGTTGTTTCGTTTGTGAAATTGCATCCGAGTAATGACGCAATCATTTCCGAGATCGAATCGAAGCAACGTTTTGTAAGCTTTTGTGGGAATATTAATTTCCTATTCGCCGATAGCTCAGTTGCCCAGAGCACCCGACATGTTATCAGAGGTCGTGGATTCTCATCCCACCAGGCTCAACACAATTTTTCCTCTAAAATTGATCGACGTTAAATTCGGAGTGATATTCTTCCTTAATATACAAATAAATAAGCGGAAAAGAATCTCTTCAATCTAAATATACATAAATGGTTACGTTAAAAGAAGGCTTTTGTGCCATCTTTACACCCAAATCTGGAAATCATCCTATGAATGTTTTAGGCTTCGTTTGAGCGTTTCCTCTTGCAAGGGCTGTTTCCAGGAGATTACATTCATTCAACCTCTTCATCAGCATCTGAGGGGTAATGTTCGGTTTGGCCACATTAGTAATGAAGCGAAAAAATCCAAATGGTTTGAGATGCGTCGAAAAGAAGTGACGCTTCTGCCACAATTAAAGCACAAGAGGTGCACCTGACAATGTGATTTCAACATCCTCCATCGGACGGCGTCAATCGTTGCTCTGCATCTTCAGCTGAAGGAAAACTCGCAAACGAAAATCTCCAGATGATCCCAATTTCAGCGATCACAGGGCTTTGATCTCCAGAGAAAGAAAATCTGAAACGCACGTTAAAAAACAAAAAGGAATTTTGAGAACAAAAATTTAAAAAACGAAGGAAGTTAGTAAAACTTGGAAACGGCTAACAACTAAAAAGTGATTCTTCATTGCACTTGAAAAATATCTCCATGATCAATAATCAAAGCTTTTCTCCATCTGAGGAATGCGACGAGGCTCTTTAATATTCACCTGAAGTTGATTTGTTGTCTTTTGCATGTTTATGGCAAACCCAAAAGGAAATTCTCATCCCGATAAATAAAATGAATTATGGAAGACAATGAGTTGCATGCAAAAAACAGAATTTAATTATGGCTGATGTAATTATGTTCCAGCTGATTTCTTCCCGTTTTGCACATTTATAAAAACAGAAATAGATATTTCTTATTAGAAAATTGCAATTTGGATCATTTATGATCTTGAAACAGCGAAAGTAAGACATCGTCTCATTTGCTTTTTAAATAGAATGGTTGCCATTTCTTCTTCCATCTTGAAGCAATTAATAGAAAATCTCTGTAAATACATTATTCGAAGAATAATTCTTTGCTTATGAAATAGCGCGAATGAATGCTTTGCCTTCTTTCTTCAGGGAAGAGTTAATCGTTCATCAAATATCTGTGAAAGAATTAAACATTGATAGGCAAAATTCAACATTGATAGGTAAACATAAAGATGTCGAAACAGAAGAATGCTTAGTTTAGAGTATTTAGCCAACACTTCTCTCCAAATCTCTCTCTGAAATAAGCTCAACGATTTCCTTTTGCCTGCCTTTATCACTCGAGAGCAGAGGGTGGCCATTTCTGGTGTTACATTCGGCTGCGTTGAAAATCCCCCCCCCCCCGCCCCCCTGGGTTCGAATGACAGGTAAGAGTTTGCGTTGCCTCTGAGGTAGGAGTCGACCTCTCCTCTCTCTAAAGAGATCCTCTTCCATGGCAAGGAGTTTGATTAATGGGAAAACTTGGTCACTCAGTTAGAAGAACCTTTTATTTTTATTGGCTAACTTAATTTATAATTAATGATTCATTCATAGCTAGTCGTTTGGATTGCAAAATTTAATAACAGGAATATTTTTAAATTTATCTTTGTTTGGATATCAGGAAATACATTTTGTTTTTAATCTCTAGTGATAATTTATTGGATGGGAGCCAATTTCGTATAGTGATTAGATCTTTCGAAATATTATTTTCAAGTTTCATTTTATGAAACCGCAAAGTAAGACTCATTGTGATATGAACTCATTTTACGATGCAGTGAATTTCGAAAGTCATTTATGAATCTTAAAACTGATCGCAATTCACTTGAAAGACTGAATTGCAGGGCTGTTGTTGAAGTAGGAGCTCAACTCGGCCATTTCAATCCATTTCCTCGGATGTTGCAAAGAGGACAGCTTCTCTTTAAGGAAATATCACGAAATGCAAAATTTTGCTTTTTCGAAGTGGAAATGCTGCGATAAATAATTACGATTACTGATTACGATTACTAATTAATGCAACTTCTGAGGTTGACTTTTGCAACTTTTTCTCAACTTCTTGTCAACGACATGTTTTTCGATGGGTCGTGGAATCGAAAATTGTATTTACTATCAGACTCCGAATATACGTTAACGGGAATCTAGAAGTATTTTTCAAAAAATGAAAATTCAAGATCACTCTTCCCTAAATCCAAAACGGAATTGTATAACGGAATCAAAATGAATCATCTTCACTGAAAGTAAATAAAGGGGAAAACAATCTGGATTAGACAATGCGATACGAAAATAAAGCTTTGAGGGAAACTCTTCTCCCATTTTTTGTGGAATCATTTGTGGCACTCTGTTTTGACAACAGCAACACTAACAGAAAATAAGAAGAAGAGGTTTCATTCATCGCAACTTAACTTTCTCTTTGCTGTAACCGCTAGTAAGCAATGGCCGACAAATAGCAGTTAGTAGTCACTCGAAGGAGAGCTATGCACCAATCCCCTGTGATGATGCAAAGAAATGGCCAGGCCTAGCACCTAATGTCCGACCCCGCCTTCTCGTGGTGGTTAGTACCTTTCAAACGAGATACTCTTTTGTGGAAGCGAACGGAAGTGGAGAGGGCTGCCAGATTAGTGTGGTCTACTAATCTGGACAACTATGGCTACTTTTCTTTTTTTCGTACCCTGCTGAGGAGTGGGCAATCACACAGGGTCCTGGTGCTGACCACATACACCAACCGGAATTGAATAATGACTCTCAGCTTGATGATGGATCCTAAATTTGCTGCACTGGTGGGCTTCTGTGGAGGGAGAATCTTCCGCTGTGTTTTCTCTTTTTGTTTGTGGGTTGACAGCCCCGAGTGAATTAATGCACGTGACACCTAATATCAGTTGGGTGGATAATTATAATCCATTGCAGATACTTAAAGCCTTGCTTCTATGGGCATTGCCGACCCTACACTGAGTAATGTGTCTCGGTGACACCTAATATCAGTTTGGTGGTCAATTAATGCACGTGACACCTAATATCAGTTGGGTGGATAATTATAATCAATTGCAGATACTTAAAGCCTTGCTTCTATGGGCATTGCCGACCCTACATTGAATAATGTGTCTCGGTCAGTTTCTGTTTCGATTCTGATTCTCGGAAAAGGTTCACTTGGAAAGATAATTCTTAAAATCACGAAATATCTTTCTATTTGGAATTCGCTTTTTCTCTTTTTCACCAATTGTTGACAGATTTATCACCCCCCCCCCCCTCTTATGATTTGTGGAAAGGGATTTAAAATAAATGCGTGTTCGATATATGTGTGATCTAATTACTTTCAGGAGAAAGAATATATATTTAGCGAAACACAGGAGGGGGCTCTAAGGAAAAACATTGTTTAGGAATAGTGTTTTTTTTTTGGGGGGGGGGGGGAGGAGGATGTGTTAAAATCCTTTCCCGTGATACCCTATTACCTATTCCAGTTAAAACTGAATTATTTCTCGTTTAACTTGCAGACGATCTGCCTCTGCACACAAATCAACGCAAACGATTCACTCAATGATTTAGGGAAACACCGAGGGTCTATGGATTAAGGCACGTGCAGTGTTCGAATCTCCTGTGAAGTGATTACAGCTTCGGAGAAAGAAAAAACTTCTTCAGAGCAATTGAGGAAATCCGAAGTAATGAGAGTAGTCTTCATTTTGGAAGAGAATTTCTGTTTGCTTTTCGAGATTGAAGCGACAACACCTTTCCTTAGCACGTGGGAAGACTTCTGTGGGAATCAATTTTGCTCGTTTTCAAAAAACAAGCGATTGTTTTAGCTTTGTTGTCTGTCTCTCCGTTTGCAATTTAAAATGTTTTAAGAGGAAAATGAAAAATTATTTTTTAATTGATCAGGTGATAATAAAATTCTCAGTTTTTGAATCAACTGTTAGTTTGAATTTCCACCGCTAGAGGTAGCTAAATTTTAGAATTGTAGAAATTTTTCTCTTCGAAAGCGAACATTTCATATTCATCAGAGTTTCTATTTCGATTTCACTTCTATAAAACAGGGAAGATTGTTTTTCTGAACCAAACCTTATGAAGTGTGTTCCCCGAAACATTCTTGCCGCTTTTTATTGTTAGGATTTGTGCTTCTTATCTTCGTTGTCACGAAACAAACTTTCTTTTTTATAAGTTAGATTGATTTCTTAAATGTCTTTGTAGCTTTAACCTTTTTTAAACTTTATAAAAATGATTAGAATTAAAATTTGATTTAAATTTTTTTTAACCCATATCTCGTAGCAATTGAATCCATGGCTGTCTTAGAGTGTGGGTATTTAAATTTTACTCTGGGATATATTTCAGACAGAAATTTACTTCCTTGTGAAGCGAAACTGCTTACGTTTCAATCTGTGGCAGGGATCATCCTCAGAGGAGGTTGCAGTCCTCTTGTAACGCCGAAAGGGAAAGAACGGCGTTTCAAAGGGACTTGCAACCCCCCTATACATATCACGAGGATTTGTTCACAAGTAAGTGAATTTCTCTCTTCAGTTTATCCTACAGTAATTCTTAAATCCTTACATCGTCGATTTATCGCGTCTCCTTCGACTTCTTTCTCCGAAGAGACAATCGTGGCAGATCGGGGAAATCGACACAGCTGCAGAGGATTGATCAGGATTGCCTTTCGGGAATCTCCGAGGTCGAAAAGAAGGTGCTTTATCCTCATCCCATCTTCTCTGTGCGCTCCTCTAACACTTCAGAAATTAAAGCTTTTCAGCGCAAGTAATATTTTTAGGTAGCTTCCCATCTGCAATGACTGCCCTCATTTTGTGATACAGTAATTAGGACAAAATTAAGACAAAATTACGAATTAAAGTCTCAGGGAGATTTAATAAAATGGCGCTAAACATTTCATGAGAGGTTTACGTTTCCATTGAGTACAGCCCTGAACAATTCTGTTTACCTGATACGTATATTAATAAAATTTTCCCCCTTGACTAAAGTTTACATTCTCGGTCAGCTTTCGTTTTTGGAGATTTCCCTTTTCATTCGCTCAATAGAGATCCCGAAGATCAGCGAAAGCTTCAGTTGTTCCACTGCATTTTGTTTTCGCTGAATATCAAAGCGCGTGAAAAAGTTTATGCAATATCTGTGGCAGCTCCATTTTCCTTCGAAATTCGGCGTCTGCTTCCTTTCGAATTTCGTCTTCAAGTGAAACTGTCAAGAATCACCTGTTGCTAACTGTGGCTTTTGTAAAGAGTAATCGTACGCTGAGTCAATATTGGAACTCTTTCGTCCGCAATTTTTGTTGACGAAATGAATAAATTTTATGGCGCAACAGTCAAAGTGTAAAGTTTTTGAAAAATACTGCGTAATAGTAAAATCCGTATTTAGGTGTAGGCGATTTCCATTTGCAGAAATGAAAGTCCGTGAGATGCTAGTTGTGACGCCCTGAAGAGTTGGTTAGAGAGCAGGGCTACAGAAGATGAATGGAATGATGAAACGTGTCCCTTATATCAGTGACTTTCAACCGTTTATATTTATTTATTTTATTTTATTCCGCCAGTCAATACAATATACATTTACATAGCATAATTATTTAATAACAATTAATAAATACATGAGAAAAATTGAGAAGTGAAATAGCTTTACGTACCTCCTGGAAATGTGTATGTAACTGGTGTACCCCTTATATAGATCGATAAAACTATAGTAAAATAATGCCAACTTAGCGACTTTTCAGCTCTCACGACGTACCCCAAAAAATTTTACCGCGTACCTCACGACGTTGCGAACCCCTGCCATATAACCTCGAGTTACGGTGGATCATTGAAAATGAATCAAGGAATCAAATGCGTTGAAGACAAAATGCCATTCTGCAGCAGTCTCAACCCTGGTCCATCATTGGCTGTTGAGTCTCCACATCTCCCTTTCCGAACAATTGAACTCTCTAAAAGTTACGGATCTCCAATCAAAGAGCCTAGAGATCTGTTTCTCGTGATCAACTCATTTCAAATACGCAGACGAGGTGCCCACTTTGTTATTTTCAGATGTGGGGGGGGGGGAAGGGAGATTGGCTGATTGTCTCCTTTCAACTCCACCCTGCCGCACTCAGTCGGAAGAAGGACACCGATCGGACTTCGAAAGTTGTCCCCTTTGTGGGGACACCGATCGGACTTCGAAAGTCATGTCCCCTATGTGGGGACACCGATCGGACTTCGAAAGTTGCCCCTTTGTGGGGACACCGATCGGACACAAAGCTGTGATTTGTGTCCGATCACATGTGTGGCCCCTGTGCACATTGGAAAGAACACTCTGGATGACCTTGGCGAGGCGACAATCTTATCTCTTAACAGTTGTCCAGTGGTTCCCTTTTCCCGCCTTCTCTGAACCATAGGGCCTCTTGTGACTTTTAGTCCGTTGAGTGCAAAAACGTGCCAATCAGAGGTAAAAGAACCTCTAAGCCGTGTAGCAGATGCTGATTGGGACTGAGTCCCGTAGTTCGTCTATATAGTTGGGCCTCGGTGTATGTGGCAGTTGGTCGCTTAAATCAAGCACAATTTCCCTGTAAGAAATAAAGCAAATGGGGGGGGGGGGGATAGGGGAATTGAAGCTGGCTCAAAACTAACCTTCATGCATCCATTTCCTCCATTTTTTTATTTTCCACTATATAGTATTTATTTGTTACAATAATAAAGATTTGGGTTGTTGGATTGTTTTACTTCTGAGCGGCACTTTTTTCCACACCATGGGCTAAATGGCCACCCGAAAGGCTCAGAGAAGGTTGGGGGAGGGGACCCACTGGAACAGCTGTTGAGAGACAGATGGTAGTCTCCCTTCAAGGCCATACAGCGTGTTCTTTAACGTGCACAGAGTATGGCTTTTCTGCACACGGGCCACGGCTTAACGTCTCATCCGACGGACGGCGGCATTTCCAAACCATCGGTGTCCCCTACTGACCGTGGGCAGGGCGGGGAGTTTTGCGGAAATAAATCTCAACCTTTATCTTTTATCTTTAATTATTCCTCTGACTCAGCTGGGAATCGAACCTGGGAACTGCAGATTACGAGCTTGGCGCGCTACCGACTGAGCCATCCCGCCCCTAGAATAAAAAGACATTGCAGTACATTAGAGTGATGATAAAAACGAAGGAATAGAAGCTATCCAAAGAAATGCAGCCTATCTGGATAACAAAATAGCAAACGTTTCCTAACCTCTTCTGATCTCTGCCTCCGAGGCCTGCTTCGGATTGTGATGGGAATGTGGGGGGGGGGATGTCAGTTTCAGGATTTGGTGATCCTATCTGAGCCAGATGGCTTAGTAAGCAAAAATGCAAAAAGAGAGGTAAAGCGTTGAAGTCCACATTTTGCCATTTCCTTTTTCTTAAGTGTCCTCAGTGGCGAAGTCATATCGTGTTGATTTTCGATGTCATTGCAACTGATGGGATCTGGGTTCGAGTCCCCGGATGACATGGTCGTTTATTCTGTTGTAACCTGAAGAAAGCGAGTTGTTTTGTAAAAGCGAGATCATCAATTCAAAGAAACGACCTTTCGGAAGCTTTTCATTTTCTTCTTTTTTTAAATTTAGAAGTTCAAACAGCGTTATTCCTTAAATGTCGACGTAAATTACAAATGGTTGAAATGTAGTGACCGCGTTATTCCTGAAGTGCTTTAATCAAATCCGTGTAAATCGAGACGTGACTGAACTCTGACATTCGTGATCAATTTCTGTTTTTGAATGAAATCTGTCATCCTGGCGGATATCATCGTATTTCAGGAGGGAGAGTGATGGAACTGAAATTCGATACGAGATTCCATTTGCTGATCTAAGTATCTGACATTATATATTGTCCTTACCTCGCAGTGTCCTCCGTAACTTCAGCACCAGATGCGTAAGGTTTTTTCGCGCCACTTCTACGTCAGTTGGATGTTTCAATAACTGGAAGAGTCCAACTGCAAGGGTTGCAGGTTTTGCACTTCCCGTGGCGTTCTTTAATTAGCGAAAGGAATTCCTTCTGAACGCGCAGCGTCCAAAGCAGCAGCTACATTTTCAAATGTTTTGGCATCCTTTGTGATGGCAGGAAGATAACCTCGTGTCAGCGCTGGATTTTCCTCAGCTTTTGTTCGCGACGTGCACGACGCGAAGAACCTTCCCCGACCCTCTTGCTGATCAGCTATTTTTATGTACACAACCACCAGGTATATATAGAGGGATGAGGAGAGGCTGCCAGACTCCGTGGGATGCGAGACCATCCAGTCTGTCAACTTCGCAGGATTACAACCACTTTTTAGTGGCGTCGAAAGGTCGTGGTATAATGACGAATGCCATCGCCTGATGGTCGAGCTTAAAATTTCGTTAAGTCGATTACCTGTTGTAGTCAATTCTTTAGGATCACATTGCATATGGCAACGTTGTCGTTTTTGGGAATCGATGACCAGCGAAACGATAAAAATGTTTGACGCAATCATCGAAACTGACAATGTCTTCTGCTTATTGAATCCCCCCCCCCGTCCCATCAAGACAATATGTCTCTTCGGCAAGCCACCCACTTCCCTTCCAATTCTGAATAATCTTTTCGAATCCATTTCCCTTTCTTCAAGTCAAAAATGAAAAGCTTACATTGTTCCACGTGACATCCCATCATTTGAAACGGATCTCATTGTTGGAAAATATTCATCAGCAAATTAAAAAAAAAATCACTGATTAACTGCAACAGAAATACGAAATTCTTTTCCTGTGTGGCCTAAACAAAAATTGGAGAATTTCCGTGCCATACGTTTGAAAAGCGATATTCGAAGCTCGGTAACTTCCAAAATGAACATTTCACGTCGAAATGCGACTGAAGATGAATCGTTGATCTCAGTGAAAGTTATCAAATGTTGTTTCATTTTAATCAATATTTGATCAATTATCAAGCGTTATAGAATTTTGAATATCTTAAAGCAGCAATTGCCAGACGTTTAAAATTGACCTCCGAAGTTCAATATGATTTGAGACATTCAATGAAGTAAGTGTATATTTTGGAAGTTTGTGTAAATAATTCTTTCAATATCCATCAATTCTGTATTTTTGAGGGATTGGCATTGCTGCTATTCAATATTCCAACTTCCACAATAATTTAAATAATAAATATTTTTTGAATTCAACATTTAGATACATTTGATATCAATCTTTATCTTCAGCAACTTTTCACCAAAAAAAGATTCTTTTAAAGTGAGTGAGCATCGCCCGATGGATGCCATAAGTTCTCCTTTCCCCTCTAGCCAATGTTCATCTGCGTTGGCCACGAGTTTCTTCAGGATGCTATTTCTGTGTCGTGCTCCATCGTTTCCTGAGAGTTATGCCTCTTAAATCATCCCTCCCCCCCTTTAATTCCTCATCTTTCGAAACGTATACCCATCAGACGAAATAAACTCTGGCTTCTCGAAACGTTTGCAAATTTTGAATCGTAGATCAGAATCTTCGCTTGGCATTTCAAGGGATCTTCGTACGTGGAACCACACGATGGTGGTGGCAAATTTCTCTGCCCATTGTGTTAGAGCGATCTCCGTTGAAAAAGATTAGCAGCCATTTTGAATTTTGTGTTGGAATCCCGAAACGCGATATCAAAAGGTAGTGTTTAGAGGAAAGTTGCAACATCTCACTTAACTGCAACCGTAACCTAGGAAACAAACCTGATCCGAAAGGGACCCACAGAGCAGAAATGGTTGCAAAGAGGTAGTGAGAAATTTTGCATTCGATTATAGTCAACAGTTGCGTCGTTATATGCCGCATCAAGATTTCGGCCTGGATTGCATACTGATTTGCGTTTGAATATGCAATGTGTAACAAGAGTGCACGCGATATATTCCTGCTGGCGTAGAGCCAGTACGTCATAGCGTACGCTCACTATGAACACCTCGAAATGTGTTTCGCTATCCTGCTCTTCAATCTTGATCCAACGATTCAGAGCGATAAGTCCAACATCGCAACAGTGCTTAGAATGAATTATTCCTCTCCAATTCCCTGTCCGATGATTTAACTTCTTCTTCTGCAGAGTCGATTAA